>JAFHAW010000073.1:0-24558 GCA_019022515.1 Quercus aquifolioides | reverse complement strand
TAGGACAATGGATTGAAGGAGAGGCAGAGAATGGGTTGAAGGAGAGGTAGAGAGCAACCTCAAACGCAGGGGAGAGAGAGAGAGAGAGAGAAATTTTTTTGATTTTTGGTTGGGTTTACTCAGACTTACCAAAACAGTGGGCGAGCTGAAATTTTTTAAGGGTAAAGTAGTATTTTTTTGTTATTTTGTGAGGTGTCAATGATTTAAGCCATTAGATTAAATGGATGGCTAAGATTAGAGGTATTGCACACCATGCAATACCCTAAGTATTGCACGGGATGTGAATCCGTGGGTATTTAATGGATTTTTTCTGCCATTTAATGGAGTTGCAGTGTCATGCGCCAAGGAGCTAGTCAGGCCCTGCTTGCACGTGTCCCCTGTAAACTGTGTTTTCCCTCCTCAAGAAGTGGTAAAGAAGATGGGAAAACAAATAGCTCAGTGTTGAGCAAAAGAAGACAACACGTGAATAAACTTTTATTTCAAAATATTGAGTTGACAATACACTTCACAAGTCACACTAGCTTAGATATGCACGACAACCACTTATCTTTTATGAAAGAACATTCACACCCGTTTGTGTAAACTTTCGAAAAATATAAAAAGTAACCACTTTTACACAGTTTACTCTAAAAAATTTTCATATCAATTCTTCTAAAGTTTTGCAAATTTACACATTTGCTACAGTAATCATGCATATATGCATGGCTACTGTAGCTCGTGTATACCATATTTTATTAATTTCATGTTTTGCGCCTTTTTTTCTCTCTCCTCTTTATGCAAAAGAAACTGACTTCTCTCCTCAATCCTTATCATCTTTTTCCTCCGATACAAATAAACACAAACACACCCACACACAAACACAAACACAAACACGCAGACAAATCATCACAAAGGGTGTTGTGGATTTTGGGTTAGGGCTCTGAGTATTCGAAGGGTGCTGTGGATTTTGGGTCCAAGTCTAAAGAGACACAAAGGAGGAGGTGTCCCATGGACTGAAGAAGAGCACAGGTATAAGATTCTCATTGTTTTTGTTGTTGTTGTTGTTGTTGATCAGTGATTTGGGTTTGATCGATGATGTGGGCTTTGATGGTTGATCGGTGCTATGGGTTTGAATGGTTGATCGGTGATGTGGGTTTTGATTGGTGTTTTTGGATTGGAAAGGCGTTGTGGTGCTTGTGATGGTTGTGGTGTTGATGGAGTGCTTGTGATGGTGCTTCTAGGTTTTGATCGTGAGAGAAAAAGGAAGAAAAGAAAGAGGAAACGGCAGAGACAAGGAAAAAGAAAGAAAAAGAAAGAAGAATAATAGGTTAATGGATGTGTAAAATAATATTAAAAAAAGAATATAAAAATATTATTTATATAAAATATAGTGTATAATAGATGAACTGATGTGAGTGTTTTGTAAAAATAGATGTGTAAAATAGAAAAAGTAGTTTTTCCTGTGTAAAATAGATGATAAGTTTACACAAGTTGGTGTGGAGAGCTTAAGGTTGGAGAGCTCAAGGTAAAAAAATTTATGAAAAAAAAAATGAACTTTTTTGACAATTATTTTTTGCATAGCCAATGAAATTCCCAAGAGCAATAAATGATTCTTCTTCCATGTAATGTTGAGGTAGATTAAAACTTGGGTCTACAGCATAAAAGTTTTTGTTAAACTAATTGAGAGTATACAAAATTTTTCTAAACATGCATTCACAATTCACCTCATCTGGACCATGAGACCGAATCAATCTCATCCCTTGCAGACTTGTATAACGGAAGCCGCCTTGCACATTGCTGCCTCCTATCCATCAATGCAGGGTCTTCATCCAACAATTCTGCAAGTTGCTTGGCCTACAAAATAAACAAGAAACTCAGTAAAATGCCAACTGTACTCCTTTTACAATTCCCTCACAATTTAGTATTAGTACTAAGATTAGCATAATCTAGATGCCATCTCTGCACAATTTCATCAATTCATTTTTTTTAGGCCAAAATGTAAAACTGTCCCTCTAAATTTTATCACTTTTCATTTCAGTCCTTTAAATTTGCATTTGGTTATTTCAGTCCTCTAAATTTCAAAATTCCTCAATTCAGTCCTCTGTTAAAAAGCCATCTATTTCCGCCGTTAACATCCCAAAACGATGTCGTTTTGGACTGATTTTAAAATTTAATTTCTATTTGATTATTATTTCTTAATTTTAAAATATGTTAATTAAAAAAACCTAAAAATTAAAAAAAAAAAAAAAAATCAAACCCTTATCGAAGTGGTCCCTCGCTGAGGGGAGAGAAGGAGATGATGACCAGGAAAGCATGAAAAGGAGAGAGGACAATTGTGAAACAAAGTAGCTTTGGAGAATCGGGGATTGGAGGCCAACGATGAGGCAGTGGATGTGGTAGATTTTGGACAGCCAAGAGTCGACCATGTGTGGAGAATGTGGCTGACAACAGTTTGGATTTGGTCGGAGTCTAAGTGTGACTTAGAAGAGGTCATGGATGTCTTGGTTCACTTCATGGTCTGAAATGTTCATAGCCATGGCGGTGAAGAGGAAAAAGGAATTCCGGGTTTTGGGTTCTAAGAGTATAAGAGTGAAAATGCAGAGTGATGAGTGAGTATATAGAAGAAAAAGGTCAGATTGAGATGATTGCAATGGTAATTGTGTTCACGGTATTCGGATTTTTATAGTTTTGTTGGGATTTCATTGTTGACGTATTGGGTATGGAAGCCATTGATGATAGCTGAGAGGGACGTTTTATTTATTTATTTAATATTTCTGGTTTTTTATTTATTTAACGTTTTATAAATATGAAATAATTAATTAATTAAAATTAATCCAAAACGACATCGATTTGGGGATATTAACGGCAGAAATGGATGGCTTTCTAACAGAGGACTGAATTGAAGAATTTTGAAACTTAGAAGACTGAAATGACCAAATGCAAACTTAAAGGACTGAAATGAAAAGTGGTAAAACTTAGAGAGTCAATTTTGCATTTTAGCCTTTTTTTTTTTAAGTGACCAACATAAGGATGAATAATGGGCATGCATTCAGATCTGAACTGTATTGTATTTGCCTGAGTTTGATCAAAGATTAAAATTTTACATTAAGCAACTCTGGATTAGTTATATGATCATATCATATCAGGCACATCTATACGTGATTCCAGATTTGACTAGGAGCAAAACTAGGGAAACTGTAATCTATTCAAATGCCTCATTATAAATTCGCAATATTTTGGCTTCAAATAGGATTGAAATCAAATCTAACAAGAGGGGGGTGGAGGTGGGGGTGGGTGAGTGTTGTTTGTGTTAGGTTCTAAGGTCTTAGGATTTTATGTATTTAGAACTCTAATTTGTAATGATTGGCAAACCATGATCAAAACATTGTATTTAGTCTTGTTTAGGCTTGCTCAAAGTTGGTTTATTATTGTACAGTTGGAATCGAGTGGCTGCAGAAGTACTTGGGACTTTTGGCCTGGCTCGATCGATCGAAGAATAGACTCGATCGATCGAAAATCGCACAGGTTGAATTTTCTGCAGAATTTCCAACTCAGCCCTACTTCATTAAACGTTTAGGGTTTTATGTTTTTACCCTAGGTATATAAACAAAACCCTAGCCACGTTTTTGAGGTTGTCCATATTGTTATGTTGCTCATATTTTCTGTTTGTGTGAATCTCTTGTGAGATCTTCGAGGAGCTTTCCTTCACATAAACTTAGGGTTGTCAATCTCTTGATGATCAACTTAGTTGCAACCATTGGAACTTAAAAGAAAAGCAAGCGGGGAGCTTGTAGCTGATTGAGGAATTCAAGAAAGAAGTAGTCCGTGGATTCGGAGCCTGCGCGTGGTCGTGTCAGGAAGTTCGTACTAGTGGGTAGCATTAGGAAGTCGAGCGGGGAGCTTGTAGTCCTTCTGTAAGAACTTCAATTCTTTCATAGTGAATTCTTGTTTGCCTTGAGGATCGGTGGGTCAAATCCTCCCCAGGTTTTTACCGTGTGGTTTCCTGGGTGATCATATCTTGTGTTATTTATTTTCCGCTGCATTATTATTCTTGATATGATTGTTGAATTGCTTTAACCTAGAATTGCTTAATTTGACTAAGTAACAACTTGGCTAATTAATCTAGGCTACGCAATTTGGTTGTTTTAGGGGTCTAAATAACCTATCAGTTTGGTACGTCTTTTTTGCCCACTTGTGTATAAAAATGATTGAGTAAAGACCACTTGGCCTCCCTCACTTGACAATGAGATTGATATGTGTAACATGTCTGGATTTGTGATCAACTGCATGAATGCAGACAAGAGTCCTAGAAATTTAGCAAGTCCCAGCCAGCCTAAGAAAACTGCCCTGTATGAGCCAACCAGAACTTAGTAAATTACCAGTCTAGCATTATCACGCAGCCATGTCCTCTCCTTCTGAGAAGTGTCACCATCATATATACCAATATTTAAGCTAGCATCAATTCCTTTTGTCATATCTAACAAAGCTCTAAGTTGATCTTGAGCTAAGGCCTGCACACATGAAATATTTTATTCATATAATTACTACCAAATATCAAAAACCATGATGAGGTTCTTCCAAAGCATGTAGAAGATAGACAATTACATATTGTAATAAACTTTTGTTGGAAATAAATACAAAGCACGTGATAACAAATTCTGCGACAAGACTTCAAGAACTGGCAGATTATAGCAAAGAGATTTCCCACTGGATATCATTGTTGCCACAACAACATTCTTCCCAGCAAGGGAGGCTTGAATAGACTCTGCCTATGGATATTAAAAAAAAAATGGAAAAATATTAAGAAAATATTGCTATCGGAAGGAGCGAAGTATAGGAAACATCAGTACCTGGTGACTATACAATTTAGCAATTCCCATAGATTTAAGTGCAGATCTCAAGTTTTCTGAGAGTTGATTTGGGATTTCCATGTAAGCGGCTTTCCTGGCACCAATATCTTCAACATGCACCATCTGCATTTAGACAAGATTTTAGTGTAGCCCTATGCAGAGCCCTTCTACCTAGAAGAGTTAGACATGCCTGCAGAACAGAGCCTGCCTCACAAACAAATTTTTGAAAGATGAAAATAAGAAAAAAATAATAAATTATACGTTTTAAATTATTAATTAAAAAAACTGTGTTTATATATGTTTACATGTTAGGATGCCAGGCCCTAAGAAGCCTGGGTGAAGTCCATGTTGACATACTCTTCTCTCTAACCCAAAATAAATTAATATAAAATAATTATATATAAAACCTGTCCTGTAGATCAATAAACTAATAACTTGTGCCATCTTAACTTATTGAAAAGATCTCTTACGATGTCAATAGAGATTTAAAAATCTTCTTTCTTATTTCTTTCTTTGTTTTTCTTTTCATGTGGCCAACCTTGATATTAATTAGCATGTTAAGGATCCATAGCCGACCCCAATTCTTTGGGACTAAGACTTGGTTATAGTTGTTGTGATTGCAATTCCTATGCTGTAACTAACCTTCTAGAACATAATAATTAACTCATTCACTCTAGCAGGGACCTGAGACCCAACAAACAGATCCTATTAAGATTAAGAACCCAGGGCAAACTCAAATATTAAGAGACAGGCCAGGTCCAAAGGGAAGAAAATATCATCTTAATCCCAACTCAACTAGGTGTTTGAGATATGAGGTTTTGTCTGTTTTACGGTAAAACTTTGTGTTAGGTTCTAAGGTCTTAGGATTTTATGTATTTAGAACTCTAATTTGTAATGTTGGCAAACCATGATCAAAACATTGTATTTAGTCTTGTTTAGGCTTGCTCAAAGTTGGTTTATTATTGTACAGTTGGAATCGAGTGGCTGCAGAAGTACTTGGGACTTTTGGCCTGGCTCGATCGATCGAAGATTAGACTCGATCGATCGAAAATCGCACAGGTTGAATTTTCTGCAGAATTTCCAACTCAGCCCTACTTCATTAAACGTTTAGGGTTTTATGTTTTTACCCTAGGTATATAAACAAAACCCTAGCCACGTTTTTGATGTTGTCCATATTGTTATTGTTGCTCATATTTTCTGTTTTGTGTAAATCTCTTGTGAGATCTTAGAGGAGTTTTCCTTTACACAAAGCTTAGGGTTTTCAAGGTAGAGATGATTTCAACATCTTGAAGATCAACTTAGTTGCAACCATTGGATCTTAAAAGAAAAGCAAGCGGGGAGCTTGTAGCTGATTGAAGAATTCAAGAAAGAAGTAGTCCGTGGATTCGGAGCCTGCGCGTGGTCGTGTCAGGAAGTTCGTACTGGTGGGTAGCATTAGGAAGTCGAGCGGGGAGCTTGTAGTCCTTCTGTAAGAACTTCAATTCTTTCATAGTGAATTCTGGTTTGCCTTGAGGATCGGTGGGTCAAATCCTCCCCAGGTTTTTACCGTGTGGTTTCCTGGGTGATCATATCTTGTGTTATTTATTTTCCGCTGCATTATTATTCTTGATATGATTGTTGAATTGCTTTAACCTAGAATTGCTTAATTTGACTAAGTAACAACTTGGCTAATTAATCTAGGCTACGCAATTTGGTTGTTTTAGGGGTCTAAATTCCTATCAAGTGGTATCAGAGCGGGTAGCTCTTTGTGTTTGAGATTTTTAATCTCTGAGCTGATCCTTGACCCCTGTTGTCATGGAGCATGGACACTCTTTGTTTGTTCCTCCTCATTTTGATGGGAACAACTATGCTTATTGGAAAGTAAGGATGAAAGCATTCCTGAAATCCATTGATGAAAGGGTTTGGAATTCCGTTGAATACGGATGGGTGAAACCCGCTACTCCTGTGAGTGAGTGGCAAACTTCTGAAAAAGAAGCAGCAAGCTTCAATAGCAAAGCTATGAATGCTATCTTTAATACTGTTTCTATGGAGGAATTTAAGAGGATCTCTAATGTTGAGGTTGCTCATGTTGCATGAAAAATCCTCCAAACTGTGCATGATGGCACAAAGGCAGTTAAGATTAATAAATTGCAACAATTGACTTCTAGATTCGAAAGCATTAGAATGTCTGATGATGAATCTTTTGATGAATTCTATGCTAAATTAAATGATATTGTCAATTCTGCTTTTAATTTGGGTGAAATCTATGATCAACCTAAAATTGTTAGGAAGATTCTTAGATCTTTAACTGAAGATTTTAGACCCAAAGTGACTGCCATCACTGAAAGCAAGGATGTGGACTCCATCCCTGTTGATGAGCTTGTAGGATCTCTTCAATCCTATGAGTCTGACCTACCTAAAGTAAACAAATCCAAATCAATGGCTCTTAAGTCAGTTGATGATGTTGAGGGTGGTGGATTTGATGATGAGCTCTCTGCTACAGAGATTGCCTATCTTGCCAAAAACTTTAAGAACTTTCTAAGGAATACAAATAGAAAGGCAAGAGGGACTTACACTGCTGAACCTAGAAATTTTAGGAAGAATGATCCCATTAAAGTTAACAATTTTGAAAAACCTAGAGAAAATTTTGGTCAATCTTCTAATAACTCTTTGGGTCCTCAGTGTTTTGGCTGTCAAGGGTATGGTCATGTGAAATCTGAATGTCCTACATTCTTGAGGAATAAGGGTAAAGCTATGGCTGTAACCCTTAGTAATAATGAGGTTTCTGATGATGAGTCCGGTGGGGACGAGGATGGAAACTTCATTGCTTTCACGGCTACTGCTATAGTCAATGAAAGCATATCTGCTGAGGAGAACCCTTCTGATGGGGAACTCTCTGAAGATGCAGATCTTCAAGAGGCCTATAACAAACTTTGCAAAATTGCTGCAAAGGATGCTATGAAAGTTGAACTTGGCCTAAAGAAAATTGATTCTCTTGAGCTTGAAAAGAGAAATTTGCTTGTTAAACTGTTTGATGCTAATGAGCTTTTGATTAATGTTAAATCTGAGAACATGCTTTTGCTTGATAAAGTTAGAACTTTGGAACATGATTTATCTGTTGCTAGATCTGCTAGTTCTAAACTTGATCACATGCTGAATGTTCAAAAGTCTCCTGCTGATAAAACTGGGTTAGGATATGTTGAAAGCATTTTTGATTCTGGACCACATTCCACTACTTTTGTTCCTTCCTCTTCTTCTGAACCTTCTGTGAGTGAGGTTGTGAGTGAAACTGTCAAACCACCTGTGAGTGAGATAGTTAAACCCGTAGAAGTTTCACCACCTAAGAAGACTAGGGTAGATTTAAGAGAATCTAAACCTAAGGAGCCTACCAAATCTAAGGACAAGATGCATGGTAAACCTGCTTGGGTTTGTCATTATTGTGGTAAGTCTGGACACATTCGTCCTAACTGTTATAAGCTTCAAGCTGATAAGAGAGCAACTAAACCAAAAGTGCATGTGCCTCAAGCACATGATCCTATGGCACTAATTGGTGAATTGGTAAAGGTGTTAAACCTTTATTCCAATCCTGGAGTTGGGAATCACTCGAATGTGAATAAGAACTCCAATGCTCGTGGTGCATCTAAAAAGTTTTGGATGCAAAAGACTCGAACTAACTGAGTCTTTCTGACATGGTCCTTGTGCTTAATTGCTCTATTCTTTGGTGACCATTGTTCTTTGGTTTGTGTCTTTTTGTTGTTTTTGTTCTAGGACTTGCATTGCATTACATTCATGCATTTCATTCTAGGATTTATTTGTTTTTCCTTTTTAAAAAAAAAAAAAAAAAAAAAGGAAAAGGAGAAAGCAAAAAATTATGTTAGACACTATTTTTCTTGATTTTTGAAAAACAAGGTTGGTCTATCTTTTGACACATGTCATGTTCTGTGTACCTTGTTTAACTTTGATGAGCTTAATTATTGCACTTGACTAGTTAAAGCTTTGTAGTGCATGTTGTGTGGGAAAGATGTTTGTGGTTATTAATCACTTTGTCTTGATCTTGAAGTCACATGTTATTTAACTGTCGGACTTGATCCTTTTGAGAAAGGCATAAATAACCATCTCACCACTGTTCACTAGTCAATCATGAACACCTTAGTGCATATCATAAGATTTGGTGCTCGAGAAAGTGTAGCACATGCACAAAAAGAACATAAGGTGTAGCCTCTTTAAATGCTTAAATACTTAATTCAAACCGGTGTGTACTATTAGGCTTGATGCCATTTCACATAATCTAATCTGGTGTGTACTATTAGGCTTTATGCCAAATTTCACCTAAATAATGGGGCAAAAAATACAAGAAACTTACATGATTGCAAGCTTTTGTTCTAGGAGATGTGGGAGTTATAGGATGTAACTCTTTAGGTGATAGTCTCTTTTAAATTCTATGTGATGAATTGTGTAGACTTTGTGTTTGATTGCTATTCACATATCACCTCACATGTATCTCAAGTTTTTGCTAGTATCACACACTACACAAGTTACTCTTTGTTAAACACTGTTCATGCTAGTGTGTGTGTTTTTGGTCTGACCAACCGAGTTTGAAATTATCTTGAGATTTGTGTACAACATATTTGTTGTTTGAGAATATTCAAAGGAAGAATGATTGAAACTTGTTTTTGAGAAAATTGGGATTTAAAATTTTGGGTTTTTGGAAAAGCATTCCATCTCATACTCATGCGTTTTATTTCTGTAATTTAATGCTTTGAGGAGTTGTTTTTCAAAATTTGGTTTGTCTTTCAAAACTGTGATTTTTCTCAAAATTTAGTGAGCCTCTGCCCATTTCGATCGATCCAGCCTGATTTTCGATCAATCGAAAAAGTGCTTTCATTTGTCTCAAAATGACTGTGTGTTTCGATCAATCGAATCTGATTTTCGATCGATCGAACATCGTGAAAAAGGTTTTTAAAAGGTACTTTTCTGACTTTTTCAAAGGTTCTATTTCAAAACTTTTCAAACCTCTTTCCTCTCTCCGTGTTGGCAAGCTCTATTCAGAAGATTTTTGTTGTTTTCCTCCGTTCTTTTTGCAAAATCTCTCTCTCCTCAAGTTGGTAAGACACTTGTACCCTTCCTTTTGAATTTATTTTCAAGTTTACATGCATATTTTCATGCATTTGAGGGTAATTTTCGGAATTTGTAAAATTTGGATTTTCTGTTGATTCAAGCCTTAATTTATGAAATTGATCATTGGGTTTTTGTGGGGACACTTCATTAACATGATTATTACCTGTTAATTTGATCAAATTTGAGTTTGGTGAAAAATTGAAAAATCTAGGGCTTGTTCTTGATCCGAATTGGGGCTTTTGTTAAATTGGGATGATTTTGATGAAATTGACTTGTTGTGTAGTTGTAATTAAGCATTATAATCTATGTAATGTGTTTTGTAATGCTCAATTCATCTTTTTGGTAAAAAATTTCAACAAGTGGTTTTCAATTTTTGGGATTAGTGATAAAAATTCCATGTTCAAGTCAATTTTGTCAATTCAATCTCAATTGAACTTATTTGTTCACTGCATTAGATCATGCATCACAACATTATTAATGTTCATGCATCATATAGATTTTTGTTCTATATTTTTTTATTGTGCTAATTTGCAGTCTGCCCTTGGTTCTGTTTTCTCTCGTTCTTTTTGGTTTTTCACTATGTGTCTCTGTCCTTTCCTTAGCACTATGCCTAGGAAAACTAGAGCCCGTAGGAATGTTCCCTCACCTTCTCCTTCACCCCCTCCATCCTATGATCGTGAGAAGTTTTCGAGTGAGAAAAACCAAGAGATTTATGAAAAGCTGAATGTTAGGAGAAAAATTTGGGCTGAGCGTTCTGTTCACTTAGATGAACTTGATCCTGCCATTAGGGCAAACTTTGAGCGTAGGGGCTGGTTACCCTTGGTGGATGTTTCTGATCCTCCTCCACCTTCTGCCTTGATTAGAGAGTTCTATTCGAACATCTCTATCCGCATCTATGATTCCAACACTCTAGTCAAGAGTTGGATACGAGGCGTAGAGTACACCCTTACTCCTGAGGTAGTGGCTGATGCTCTAGGGGTACCATTGGTTCAACATCCTGTCTATCCATATGATGTGTCTCCCGAGATTAGTGATGTCTTGTCTTACATCACTGGGACTACTGTCCAGTGGGGTTCTGATCCTCGGATCACCTCTGCTGAGCTCTCCGGGTTACACTATCTTTTCTTTAGGATAGCGTGTCATTCTATCTGGCCCATTTCCCATGTTCACACCATTCCTCTTGAGAGGTGTGTATTTTTGTACGCTCTGGTTACTGATGCTCCTATTAGTTTTCCCCATCTTTTTCTTCGTTCTTTGAACGATGTTTATAGGAGTTCATCATCTGCTCATGCTCTTGTACATCCTATTTTTATTCATAGGATTCTCCTTCATCTTGATCTTGGTGGCTTCCCTTCCTCTGAGCCCGTTCATGTTATTGCTCCTATAGGTGCGTCTTTTCTTAGACAAAGGGCTGCTCATCTTCGAGCTGGTTCTAAACACCCTAGGTCTGAGCCCTCTAGTAGCGCACCTCCTCCTTCTTCTTCTGCAGGTCTTGCTGGTGAGGATGTTACTGATCCAGTTGGTGATGATGCTGCTGCTGCTGATGTTCCTCCACCTCCTTCGGCCGACTTCGATGTTCGTCGTACTTTGGAGACTGTCATGACCGTTCAGGCGGCTCATGGACAGATTTTGGTGGACTTGCTAGATGAGTTTCGTGCTCTACGAGCTGACTTGGCGCGTCTTCATTCACCCTCACCACCTCCTTTTGATGGCGACTTGTGATTGCTCTTTGGCATTCCGTCACAAAAAGGGGGAGTGGTATTTTTGACTTGTAGAGGGGTTTTTGTAGTTAGGGGGAGACTTTTTGTTTTGAGGAGCTTGTGGAGTTTTTTAGATTGTATCTAGGTGCTTCACTTTGTATATCATTTTTGGGGATATTCATGTTAGGGGGAGTAACATTGATTGATATACATGTTATATTCATTGATTCTTGTTGCTTTATGATTCACTGCTTATTGATTTATATTTATGAATTGATCATTCATATATGTCTTTATTTTGTGTTGTGTGAATCTTACAAGAATGTTATACCTGTTGTTTTACTCTTTTCTGTCACACATGCGTTTATGCGTTTGTTGAGTATTTCAGGAATATACAGGTTGATTCAACTAAAGCTGCTGTCTATACTTGCAACTGATGGATAGTAGTTAGGCTGAATTTGATTTTATGAGCATTACTTTTGTAAAGGGCTTTTACTTGTAAAACTTTGAGCTTTTAATTATGGTTTTGTCACGGATTGCCAAAGGGGGAGTTTGTTAGGTTCTAAGGTCTTAGGATTTTATGTATTTAGAACTCTAATTTGTAATGTTGGCAAACCATGATCAAAACATTGTATTTAGTCTTGTTTAGGCTTGCTCAAAGTTGGTTTATTATTGTACAGTTGGAATCGAGTGGCTGCAGAAGTACTTGGGACTTTTGGCCTGGCTCGATCGATCGAAGATTAGACTCGATCGATCGAAAATCGCACAGGTTGAATTTTCTGCAGAATTTCCAACTCAGCCCTACTTCATTAAACGTTTAGGGTTTTATGTTTTTACCCTAGGTATATAAACAAAACCCTAGCCACGTTTTTGATGTTGTCCATATTGTTATTGTTGCTCATATTTTCTGTTTTGTGTAAATCTCTTGTGAGATCTTAGAGGAGTTTTCCTTTACACAAAGCTTAGGGTTTTCAAGGTAGAGATGATTTCAACATCTTGAAGATCAACTTAGTTGCAACCATTGGATCTTAAAAGAAAAGCAAGCAGGGAGCTTGTAGCTGATTGAAGAATTCAAGAAAGAAGTAGTCCGTGGATTCGGAGCCTGCGCGTGGTCGTGTCAGGAAGTTCGTACTGGTGGGTAGCATTAGGAAGTCGAGCGGGGAGCTTGTAGTCCTTCTGTAAGAACTTCAATTCTTTCATAGTGAATTCTGGTTTGCCTTGAGGATCGGTGGGTCAAATCCTCCCCAGGTTTTTACCGTGTGGTTTCCTGGGTGATCATATCTTGTGTTATTTATTTTCCGCTGCATTATTATTCTTGATATGATTGTTGAATTGCTTTAACCTAGAATTGCTTAATTTGACTAAGTAACAACTTGGCTAATTAATCTAGGCTACGCAATTTGGTTGTTTTAGGGGTCTAAATTCCTATCACTTTGTGCAGAGAGGCACACTCAATCAACTGACCTGAGGTATTAAATACCCCAGGCAATTAGTTTATGCAATTTAAATTTATATCATGCATAAAACTACAAAGTAATTTATAAAAAAGAAGAAATTAATTGCAAAGATTTATGTAGGTTCAAGATTATTAGGATTTTTAAAAAGATATGTCGGATAGCTGTGTGGTTATACTTTCTGCACTCTTATGATCAATTTATAAAAAAGAAATAGAAGTTCATTTAAGGAGTTGAAGCCCACAACTTCTAAGGGAAATAGGGACACGCAATAATGATATCTTGGTCATCTTTTAGTGCTTGAGGTTAAAAAAATTTAGGCCTGGTCAAGTCAATCTCAAATTACTCGTATAGATGGGCCACACTTCCAATTAATAAGCATCTTCATATTTCAAAAGGAAAAGATAAGTTGAGAAATGAACAGAGACACACCTGTTGAGGGATAGGATAGCATGGCCCCATTTGAACTTGCCAAGCAACAGACTTGCAGTTTCCTCTTCCCCACTGATAAACCATATAAACAGAATTGTGAGAACAGATTTAAATTCCTCTACTGGAGAACATATTTGATCTTGGGTGCAACAGAATAAGACATGTTCATAACATAGAAGGTAGAGATATCAAGCATACTAGATCAGTGACCCGCCAAAATTAGAGATGCTGCTGAAGTAGATTATGTATGACTCAACCTAATTAAAGTTGGGAAGGGAAAAAATAAAAATAAAAAAAGAAATCAAGTAAAACTAAAAAGGACTGGGTGTCTTGAAAGTATCAGACAATCGGAGCATTTTCCTTCAGATCTCAGAAAAGTTATTTAATAGCTAATTCCACAGAGGGTGTGCCTTAGGGTGGGATCAGTTGTCGCTGAACATTCATAGGCTTAAACATTATTAGGCTTTTAAAGTCTTGTTAAGCTATTCTACCATAGGAGTCTCATTATAGTATCTCTGAACTTTTGGCTGCAGGAATACAAATAATAGCAACTTCATATTGCCTCTTACCAAAATTGAAATGAGCCAGTAACTTTATCTCTCAAACAAACAATAATTACTCACATTAGACTATGTATATAATATGTGATAAGAACTCCTTGTCAAAACCCGCATCTATAATGCAATCTACAGATCACATATAGTTAAGAGCTGGTTGATACAACAAAACATGCATCAATGTAAAAAGAGAGTTACAAACTTCAGCACGTGTTTAGCACTTTAAGAAAACTGTATAACTTAGGAACAGGTTTGGGTACCAAATGATTAGAGCTGCAGATAATGCCTCCACACAAGATAGTTGACATGGTCTACCATAATTTACCGGATTTGCTGCAACCGGCCGTGGTACTGCAATTTCAAGTGATTTGTCAATGTTAAGGGACAATCAAACACAACAATTACATGACCAATCACAGACATTTCACAAGTGCAATAAATTCCAGGAAAACAGATACCAGAGACATTTCACAGATACCATAAACAAGATAGTTAACAAACCTCATTTTCAAGCTTAACCGAAAATGAAGATTTCTCCCAAATTTGAGCCCTTAGTGCATGAAGCTCATATTCCATGTCAATCACCTGCAAACAGAACGCAGCTCTTCATAGTTCAAAAAGGTAAAATCTATCTGAAACTACATAAGTGAACCACAGATGAGTATGTAAAAAATATCTGAAATTATGCAGAGCAAGGCATATCCTTATTATGTCTTCGGTAGTCAAACAATGACACAGTTCAAAAACTTATGTTGATACAGTTAGATCGTTGACAACAAACAATAGAAATACAAGACTGAATATAAGTTACAGAACAAGACAAAGGAAAGTTTGTTAAGACAATTTGGGCACATGTATCAATAATTAACAATTGCAATATTGAGAAGCAGTCATGTTTCATATTAGATATGCTATAAGGACTTATTGTACTTTGGTAGTGAAAAGGACTTATTGTTTGTGAGATGTCACCGCAAAAAGCTGTTTGACAAAAAAGGATTTGTTAAGATGAACTTTAAACGCTTCTAAAAAAAAAGAAAAAAAAGAAAAGATGAACTTTAATAACAAGGACAACAGCTTGTTTATGAAATACATTATGATGAAAATTTTGGGATTAGATCAACACAATATAAGACTAGACATGCTTCAGGATTTAGTTTTGCATTAACATGTTTACCATGGATGAAATGAGAATCCTAACAAATGACAAGACATGAACAAACAAAATTAACCTTTTAAACTACACCTACGAAGATAAGAGGCCAACCCAACTAGAGACCAATCGAGAAAAGTATATCAGCTCAGTTTAGCCATGTGAAATGAAAGTCACAGGACTGTGCTTGTATGATATGGGCATATAATGTGTACACACACACACAAAGGTGCATCTGCTGAGAGTGGACATGTTGCCTTGCCTTACAATTTAATCCAAACAAAGAAATTGTCACATATAGAGCTATTTGTCAATCAAGATTGTATATAAACAATACAAATTTAAAGACTTGGGCATAGTTAAGTGAACCACGGATGAGTAACTTAAAAATATCAGAAATTATGCAGAGCAAGGCATATCCTTATTATGTCAACAATAATGAAATATGAATAGAATGAACTTATTGCTAAAGAATGCATAAAAAAATTTCAGTTACCAACATACATCGTTTTCACCTATTTGGCATAAAATGATAATAAATGGTAGACTAACCAATTTTGCATTTTTTAACCCTCGTGTAATGTTTGGGTGGGGGAGGAGGCTGCATGGCATCATCCTCAAGCTCATCATCGTGCTGCAAAAATATTAGATGCATACAATCAATATTCGGTGTAATGATAAGAATAAAGTGAACTGCAAAATATATCATTACATTGTAATTAATGTTATCATACCATAGAGCTGCCTTTGTGTCCTATTTTGTGTCCACCTGTCTCACAAGTGGGTGCTCTTCTAACGCGTTGCGGTCTACCTCGTGGGGGTGAGGGCTGATGAGGGGGATGCTCGTCTAGTACATCAGTATCTGGTTATAGAGTGTCAATCCCAACTGGAGGTCCTAGAGGGTCGGATGAGGATGAGGTAGATGGGTAATGATGCTCTGCAAAGAGGCCAAGAGTGGGGATCATTGTCATGGGTTCAGTACGGGGTGGGTCTATGGGTAAAGTGGGTGCACTAGAGCTGGTGGGTGGGTATGAGGGTGTCTTGGGGTGCATAGGAGGGGTCAAATGAAAATCAATACCAAGATCAAAACTGGGCCTCGGGCTGAGTAGATGCATTTAGGATGAGTGGAGGGACCTCGGGCTGAGGAGATGCGTGCGGGATGGATGCAGGTATCTCAAGACTAGTTACAACCTGAGGGGTTGTTGCACGCCGACCACGGCCCCTAGCTGCACTTGTGCTTGGGCTTGCAATAGCACATCGACCACGGCCCTCAGTTGTTCTTGTGCTTGGGCTTGCAGTAGCACGCTGACCACAGCTCGGTGTACTTAGGGGTGCTGCACTTGTGCTTGGGGTTGCAGTAGCTGTTGATTCAGTCTCATGCCCATTATTTGCCTGCCCATTTGTTGCAAGACCACTACCAAGCTCAGCCACAACCTTTAGGACACCCCGAACATGGTCGTGTCCTAGGCTGCCTACAGGAAGTAGCTTCAACAGAGCTAAATGGCTTTCAATCTGAAACAGAAAAAGAACCAGTACAATCAGATTTGAGACATTTGTGTATCAATTACAGAATGTATATATTAGTACTTATTAATTGCTAATATTGGTAATATTCCAAATCCAAATAAAGAAATCAATTGATTCTACGCTCATACATCTACTAAAGAATAAAATAAAAAAAAAAGCAGGCAATAAAATCTAATTAGAACACATTACCATTATATCTAATTTAGCGTTGTTGCGGTCAACATACTTTCGAGTGATCGGACGGTACCAGCGGTAATAGGCATAATCGCAGAGCATCTCACCAATCTAAGGAGGTGCATGGCAAAGTTGTTGTTGTCGAGTATCTCATTCACAGATATACGGTGCGTGTTCCACCCTCCAATTTTTGTCCACCTTCCCATGCAAGTCTATTGCATGCAGTCTTGCATTGTACTCAACATGGGCGGGCTCCTCCTGCGCCAACCCAAACTGTCGAAGGACACGGTCTGGGTGGTGTGTCTCTACTATGCAAAAACACACAAGTAGCACCCTTGCTGTCCACATATCCCTCCCTGCAACGCAGAAGGCAGGAAGGTAGCCTAAGTCTGCCTCATATGGCTGCCACATAATCTACAATAGAAATAAAAAACAATTATCATAATATCTTAAAATGTAAAACAAGGGAGAATACATAGATAAAGGGAAAAACAAAAATTAAAACAGAAGATATGGGTATTTCTGCAATGATTTTAACATATTCTTAAGGAAAATTATACATAGGGATCCAACCTTTAGGCAAGAAGAAAACAAAGAAATGAAACATCAGTGAAGTCAATTAAATAAATTTGATAGTCTATTGGAAGGTTACCCTCCCTCTAATGCTTCTTATAGATATAAGTATTATTAGTTAGCTATAACCTATTTTTTAGTTTTTTGAAAAATAATTTGTTTAACAATGTCACACCTAAAAAAATTAAGTACTTATATAAAATGCGGTAAGTATAAATGTCTCACAAATTCATCTCTTGCATATATAACCCTGTCTACCCACAGATTTTGTGTGGTTCAAAGAATAATTCCAAGTTGAACAAGGAAGAATATTTCCTCTTGACCTAGAGTAACCTAAAAGTTTTGCACATTATTAAAACAAATACAAATAATTTTATTTAAACATGTTCAAAGGGTCAATCATCTTCATTCTAACACCCACTCCATCTTCTTTAACATCCAATGCACCTAAGTAGGAAATATTTTCAAAATGTAATAATAAAAATTAAATGATTAATTTATCACCTTCCTATGAACTCAAAGGAGTGGTGCTATACAGTGTTATTATCAAAGATTCAGAACAAGAGATCGTGTTTTCAAATCTTATTTCAATTCACATCAGTTCATTTTGCAAAAGCCCATCTATTGGGTCCTACACTTTTTTTGGCTGGTAAGTAACCTACAAGAGTTGCTCAAATCCTCAGTGATTGGTCTTCATGTTGGTTCTAGGTTTCAAAAATAAATAAAAAAGAAGACATGTAGACAAAGGTTTATTAATAACCTAGAGAAAGTTTTGTGTGGATTTGGAGTGAGGGCTAAGGACAGGTGATAAGGGTTAAAGCCAGGTACTAATTAGGATGCCCACCTAGTGTTTTCATGTCACCACTCACCACCAAGAAGTTCCCTTAGTGTGAAGGTTTTGATATCCTCCATATCTTTACCATTTCTCTTGATCATTTTCCAGTATTCATTTTAAAATATTGCTATCTTGTCCAATTTCTAGCATTCCTATATTGAGTTGATCACTTGGCTTGCTATCATTTTTTATATCCTCTGCCTTTTGTTTACTTTCCTTTTTTATTATTTTTATTTTGTTTGCTATCATTGCTAGTAGCTTTGTCGAACATGTCATAGTGATGGTCTTTGTACTATGCTGCCATCACTATGACATACATCAGACTTTTGTCTATTTTTTTTCCTTAATATTTTAGCTTCTCTTTTGCAGTCAATCTTTACTTTATGCTTCGATGGCGCATTTTGTGTTGCATGTAATGTATAAAAATTTAGGAATGTGGGTATTGCAACAAATACAAAAAGAGGAGATATGTTAATATGATTTTGCAGCCAAATTAGGGAGGCTGGTGATTAAAGTATAAGCATGGGACAGCAGGGAGAGATCCAAAATTAACATTTGTGTAGGTTGTGTTTAGGTATGACACCAAGTTGGCTTATGATGTACCTAAGATCCTAGATTTTGAGTTTTTTCTTATTTATATTTTCCTAGCCTTTGTAAAGAATGACACACTATTACACATTCTAGATTGTCAATTCGGTACCCAAATACCACTTTAACATGGTGATCTTGCCAATGAACTTTTGATCTAATAACATTTGATCTCCTTTTGTGGAGTTGCTTGGATGTTCAAATCTCCCTCCCCACCCATTTTACACTTAAAAGTTGGAACAGGCCCTACTATATGAATGAACTTCAGAACAATCTATGATAAAGGAACATCACCCTTGGAACAAATAGTTTTCAGTTGTTACATAATGGAGATGTTTTTTGGCTGAAAAAATAAAAATAAAAATAAAAAAGAAAGAAAAGCAACTTTGAATGTCTTTATTTAAGGGGGCATAAAGCAACTTTGTATATTATTACCTGGCCCGGCTGCATTCTAACTAATTGCTCGCGATAGTGGACCAATGCCATGTCGGATGGCCTACTCTTCGGGCTTGGCACCCGCACCCACCTACAGTTATGAGTGAATAACATAAAATAAGATAATATCACTTAGTTACTAAGAAAAGTACATTGTATAACACACTAAATATCATGAAAATACTTACTTAAATGCAAGTGGAGCATTTGGCCATAGGCCATAATCACATCCAGGTGGAAGCTCTATTTTCGGGCACAAGAATGGCAACCTCACCCATGCCCAATACTGGACTAATTGCAATGCCCCACCAATCTGCGAATGATCTTTATGGCTTGCCGGCACAACTCTCTGTACAACCATGCCAGGCAACCACTACCCCAACTGTACTGTGGCGGATCACGAAAGTTCCGTAGGAACTCCAAGAACATCAGATGCACCCTATCTCCCGACTTGTCCATGAAAATCTTATCCCCTAGTAACACTAAAATATAGCACCGAGCATACTGATGTATCTGAATCTCCGTTGCATCATGAGGCAGTGGCTCTGCAATGTGCTCAACAAGGGATTGATGAGAATTCTTTGCCTCACCAAAGAAGTGCCAAAAACCCAAGGTGTACTAAATGAAGATAACACAGGAACTTTTGGAATCATCAAGGAATTACAAAAATAAGGAAATTTTGTCATTGTAGGAATAACAATACAATCAATGAAAATCAAAATTCAAAAATGTTAGGTTCTAAGGTCTTAGGATTTTATGTATTTAGAACTCTAATTTGTAATGTTGGCAAACCATGATCAAAACATTGTATTTAGTCTTGTTTAGGCTTGCTCAAAGTTGGTTTATTATTGTACAGTTGGAATCGAGTGGCTGCAGAAGTACTTGGGACTTTTGGCCTGGCTCGATCGATCGAAGAATAGACTCGATCGATCGAAAATCGCACAGGTTGAATTTTCTGCAGAATTTCCAACTCAGCCCTACTTCATTAAACGTTTAGGGTTTTATGTTTTTACCCTAGGTATATAAACAAAACCCTAGCCACGTTTTTGAGGTTGTCCATATTGTTATTGTTGCTCATATTTTCTGTTTTGTGTAAATCTCTTGTGAGATCTTAGAGGAGCTTTCCTTTACACAAAGCTTAGGGTTTTCAAGGTAGAGATGATTTCAACATCTTGAAGATCAACAAGGTTGCTACCATTGGAACTTAAAAAGAAAAGCAAGCGGGGAGCTTGTAGCTGATTGAAGAATTCAAGAAAGAAGTAGTCCGTGGATTCGGAGCCTGCGCGTGGTCGTGTCAGGAAGTTTGTACTGGTGGGTAGCATTAGGAAGTCGAGCGGGGAGCTTGTAGTCCTTCTGTAAGAACTTCAATTCTTTCATAGTGAATTCTGGTTTGCCTTGAGGATCGGTGGGTCAAATCCTCCCCAGGTTTTTACCGTGTGGTTTCCTGGGTGATCATATCTTGTGTTATTTATTTTCCGCTGCATTATTATTCTTGATATGATTGTTGAATTGCTTTAACCTAGAATTACTTAATTTGACTAAGTAACAACTTGGCTAATTAATCTAGGCTACGCAATTTGGTTGTTTTAGGGGTCCAAATAACCTGTCAAGTGGTATCAGAGCGGGTAGCTCTTTGTGTTTGAGATTTTTAATCTCTGAGCTGATCCTTGACCCCTGTTGTCATGGAGCATGGACACTCTTTGTTTGTTCCTCCTCATTTTGATGGGAACAACTATGCTTATTGGAAAGTAAGGATGAAAGCATTCCTGAAATCCATTGATGAAAGGGTTTGGAATTCCGTTGAATACGGATGGGTGAAACCCGCTACTCCTGTGAGTGAGTGGCAAACTTCTGAAAAAGAAGCAGCAAGCTTCAATAGCAAAGCTATGAATGCTATCTTTAATGCTGTTTCTATGGAGGAATTTAAGAGGATCTCTAATGTTGAGGTTGCTCATATTGCCTGGAAAATCCTCCAAACTGTGCATGAAGGCACAAAGGCAGTTAAGATTAATAAATTGCAACAATTGACTTCTAGATTTGAAAGCATTAGAATGTCTGATGATGAATCTTTTGATGAATTCTATGCTAAATTAAATGATATTGTCAATTCTGCTTTTAATTTGGGTGAAATCTATGATCAACCTAAAATTGTTAAGAAGATTCTTAGATCTTTAACTGAAGATTTTAGACCCAAAGTGACTGCGATCACTGAAAGCAAGGATGTGGACTCCATCCCTGTTGATGAGCTTGTAGGATCTCTTCAATCCTATGAGTCTGACCTACTTAAAGTGAACAAATCCAAATCAATGGCTCTTAAGTCATTGATGATGTTGAGGGTGGTGGATTTGATGATGAGCTCTCTGCTACAGAGATTGCCTATCTTGCCAAAAACTTTAAGACTTTCTGAGGAATACAAATAGAAAGGCAAGAGGGACTTACACTGCTGAACCTAGAAATTTTAGGAAGAATGATCCCTTAAGGTTAACAATTTTGAAAAACCTAGAGAAAATTTTGGTCAATCTTCTAATAACTCTTTGGGTCCTCAGTGTTTTGGCTGTCAAGGTATGGTCATGTGAATCTGAATGTCCTACATTCTTGAGGAATAAGGGTAAAGCTATGGCTGTAACCCTTAGTGATAATGAGGTTTCTGATGATGAGTCCGGTGGTGACGAGGATGGAAACTTCATTGCTTTCACGGCTACTGCTATAGTCAATGAAAGCATATCTGCTGAGGAGAACCCTTCTGATGGGGAACTCTCTGAAGATGCAGATCTTCAAGAGGCCTATAACAAACTTTGCAAAGTTGCTGCAAAGGATGCTATGAAAGTTGAACTTGGCCTAAAGAAAAATTGATTCTCTTGAGCTTGAAAAGAGAAATTTGCTTGTTAAACTGTTTGATGCTAATGAGCTTTGAATAATGTTAAATCTGAGACATGCTTTTGCTTGATAAAGTTAGAACTTTGGAACATGATTTATCTGTTGCTAGATCTGCTAGTTCTAAACTTGATCACATGCTGAATGTTCAAAAGTCTCCTGCTGATAAAACTGGGTTAGGATATGTTGAAAGCATTTTTGATTCTGGACCACATTCCACTACTTTTGTTCCTTCCTCTTCTTCTGAACCTTCTGTGAGTGAGGTTGTGAGTGAAACTGTCAAACCACCTGTGAGTGAGATAGTTAAACCCGTAGAAGTTTCACCACCTAAGAAGATTAGGGTAGACTTAAGAGAATCTAAACCTAAGGAGCCTACAAATCTAAGGACAAGATGCATGGTAAACCTGCTTGGGTTTGTCATTATTGTGGTAAGTCTGGACACATTCGTCCTAACTGTTACAAGCTTCAAGCTGATAAGAGAGCAACTAAACCAAAAGTGCCTGTGCCTCAAGCACATGATCCTATGGCACTAATTGGTGAATTGGTAAAGGTGTTAAACCTTTATTCCAATCCTGGAGTTGGGAATCACTCGAATGTGAATAAGAACTCCAATGCTCGTGGTGCATCTAAAAGTTTGGATGCAAAAGACTCGAACTAACTGAGTCCTTTCTGACATGGTCCTTGTGCTTAATTGCTCTATTCTTTGGTGACCATTGTTCTTTGGTTTGTGTCTTTTTATTGTTTTTGTTCTAGGACTTGCATTGCATTACATTCATGCATTTCATTCTAGGATTTATTTGTTTTCTCTTTTAAAAAAAAAAAAAAAAAGAAAAAAGGGAGAAAGCAAAAATTATGTTAGACACTATTTTTCTTGATTTTTGAAAAACAAGGTTGGTCTATCCTTTGACACATGTCATGTTCTGTGTACCTTGTTTAACTTTGATGAGCTTAAATATTGCACTTGACTAGTTAAAGCTTTGTAGTGCATGTTGTGTGGGAAAGATGTTTGTGGTTATTAATCACTTTGTCTTGATCTTGAAGTCACATGTTATTTGACTGTCGGACTTGATCCTTTTGAGAAAGGCATAAATAACCATCTCACCACTGTTCACTAGTCAATCATGAACACCTTAGTGCATATCATAAGATTTTGTGCTCGAGAAAGTGTAGCACATGCACAAAAAGAACATAAGGTGTAGCCTCTTTAAATGCTTAATGCTTAAAACTGGTGTGTACTATTAGGCTTGATGCCAATTCACTTAATTCAAACCGGTGTGTACTATTAGGCTTGATGCCATTTCACATAATCTAATCTGGTGTGTACTATTAGGCTTTATGCCAAATTTCACCTAAATAATGGGGCAAAAATACAAGAAACTTACATGATTGCAAGCTTTTGTTCTAGGAGATGTGGGAGTTATAGGATGTAACTCTTTAGGTGATAGTCTCTTTTAAATTCTATGTGATGAATTGTGTAGACTTTGTGTTTGATTGCTATTCACATATCACCTCACATGTATCTCAAGTTTTTGCTAGTATCACACACTACACAAGTTACTCTTTGTTAAACACTGTACATGCTAGTGTGTGTGTTTTTGGTCTGACCAACCAAGTTTGAAATTATCTTGAGATTTGTGTACAACATATTTGTTGTTGAGAATATTCAAAGGAAGAATGATTGAAACTTGTTTTTGAGAAAATTGGGTTTAAAATTTTGGGTTTTTGAAAAAGCATTCCATCTCATACTCATGCATTTTATTTCTGTAATTTAATGCTTTGAGGAGTTGTTTTTCAAAATTTGGTTTGTCTTTCAAAACTGTGATTTTTCTCAAAATTTAGTGAGCCTCTGCCCATTTCGATCGATCCAGCCTGATTTTCGATCAATCGAAAAAGTGCTTTCATTTGTCTCAAAATGACTGTGTGTTTCGATCGATCGAATCTGATTTTCGATCAATCGAAAAAGTGCTTTCATTTGTCTCAAAATGACTGTGTGTTTCGATCAATCGAATCTGATTTTCGATCGATCGAACATCGTGAAAAAGCTTTTTAAAAGGTACTTTTCTGACTTTTTCAAAGTTCCTATTTCAAAACTTTTCAAACTTTTTCCTCTCTCCGCGTTGGCAAGCTCAATCAGAGATTTTTGTCGTTTTCCTCCGTTCTTTTTGCAAAATCTCTCTCTCCTCAAGTTGGTAAGACACTTGTGCCCTTCCTTTTGAATTTATTTTCATGTTTTCATGCATATATTCATGCATTTGAGGGTAATTTTCGGAATTTGAAAATTGGGATTTTCTGTTGATTCAAGCCTTATTTTATGAAATTGATCATTGGGTTTT
>JAFHAW010000048.1:0-118085 GCA_019022515.1 Quercus aquifolioides | reverse complement strand
CGTAGTCCCTTATTCAAGAGCAACATACTTTATCATTTAAGGTAACTGGAACTTACTATTAATCTTATTTACATATAATTGCATGGATAGCTAGTAGTTACTTGTAGAGGACCAAGAGTGAAAAAAATTTATTATGTATATATCACAACCAATGCTTATGGGCAAAGTTGATAGGGAGGAGGGATGGGCTATTAAGTACAAGTAATGTAGCAAGCGGCTCGCTTATATTCCTCCCAAGATAAGTACATTCCAGTGAATTAAGGAAGAGAAAGAAAATAAAAACATTGGGGAGAGATCAATCAAAAAATTCCCATTGGGCTACCGAAGGTGGAGGATCAAATGTCTCCCACTTGGTCGTGACAATAACAGGCTTTACTTTTGCGTTTGATATCTTCAGCACATCAAGGCTTTCAACACACTTTTGCACTCTCTTACCCTGCAAAAAGAATATCATTAATATCAGCTACCTATATACAGGGCATAATTGTAGCACTACTGATGTCAATGAACAACTAAACTTGTGCATTTCAGGTAACACTATAGAAGATCACACAATTCACACCAGATTGAAACATAGCAGTGTAGCTAAGCATTAAGGTAAGGTGAATTAGCATATCTATGTATATTACTAAAGGCAGTGAAATATTATCTCTTTAGGGAACAAGAGAGAAGGACAATAATATGATTAGTACCATTGTGGAAGTAGTATGCAGAGGAGAAAGAAGCAAAATATAATATGATATGGTAACTACCTGCAAATTCTTCTGAGCAGAAGCATCTCCTTCTGCAGAAATGTTATCTAGCTTGATTGCTTGTCTCATAAGCATCTCAATTAATGTCGTGATCTGAACTTCCGGTACCTTAACCCCATTTGAGATGGACTTTTCAATGGCAGAGACCTATTGAAGAGAAAAGTAATTATTTTCATATGGTTACCAAATGATTTTCTTATCAATAAGAGAAAGCATATTAAGTCATGATATGACATAAACTTCAAACAACCTTCTGAATAATCTTTCAAACTTTATGAAACCACCTCATTTATGGTCTGGCTAATGTAAATGCAATATTTCTAACTTTCTACTTTGTGCAGGGAACATTGAACATCAAGATTAATGCTATGTTTCTACTTTATACGGAGAACAGTGAACATTAAGAGTGCTGTAGTCTCCAGAAGTAGTTCCATTCTTTCAAACTCTATGCAACAACCTCATTATGACATTATGGACTGACTAATGTAAATGCCATTTTTCTACTTTCCACAGGGAACATTGACGAGTACTGAAGATTAATTACTCGCGCAATGCAGGTCGCATTCAGAGCAAACATCAAATCGATTAAATATTTACAGTAAATCAGATCCCACTGAGCTACTCCGACCATAAGTTGCCGGTATTAACTAGTAATGTACAACAAATCAGATTCATTCAGCCACTGTTTCTGTAAGCAAGTGTTATTAACAAGTACTCGTACCCGATTATCCTTTTCCTGTTTTTTCTATTTCTTTGTTCTTGAAAAAAAAAAAAAACATGGGTAAGAGAATGGTGGTCCTAATGGCACCATAGTTACAATTTCTATTCCTTTATGAATGAAACAACCGAAATATTTCTTGTTTGGTTTCAATCATAAAATGAGTCAAAAAACCGTCTTATGTTGTTTGGCTCGCATGGAAAAAAACTTAATGTTCCTTACAATTTTAAATAGTTATGAACAAAATATTCATTCAAAAAAACATACCCCAAATAAGAAACATTTTCTATTTTTATGTCATTTGAAAGCCCAAATTCAGAATCCACTTGAAAAATTAAGTGAAAACATGCCTGGTTTGAGCATAAAAGCCGTTTGGAAGGAGGAAAAAAAGTAAGAGAGAGTAAACAAAAGTCGGTTTGTGGAGAGAGAGAGAGAGGTGGTGAATGGAAAGAAATTACCATTGGGAGTTTGTTTTTTTTCCCCTAGTAATGAGTTGATTTGGGATGGTTTGTTAAGTACGTATGCATGTATTCAGCCAAAAAAAAAAATGTATGCATGTAAATATGGATAATGTTGTCTACAAAACAAACTGTTTCAACTTGTTTCTTTTGCTACAATATATATTCGAAGGTTCTTGGAACGAGTTCATTACACTAATTTTTATATCTTTTATATTAAGGGTTATTTTTTAGAAGAAAATCTTACCCAAACTGTTAACAATAATATTAAAAATGTGTAATATCTAATTATAAAACGAGACATTATGAATCTATCGTATTATATAACAATGAATTACATGAATATTAAAGCTTTATACCAACCTAATATTTGTCACCATTGTTGAGTTAATAATTTATTATTAATTATTATATAGATCTAACACTTCTTTATCATACAACTCGCTTCGAGAGAAATGATATATGACATGACTCTTACACTTATTAGTCATGTATATCAATAATCCATGAGTTAGCTAGGGAACACACAGCTAAAGATGCAAGGTGCAACCAAAATTAGTGCCTTAAAAGCTAATGAAATTAGAAAAGGGCGAAACTTCCATTCAATGCTCCTGTGCATTGAACATGACACCAAACCGACACGTGAACCATCGTGGTCACATCCAGTGCACAGGAACAATAAAGTTAACCACGCAACCCATTAGAAAATCAGCTGATACCTGGCAAAGGACAATGACAATCTGAAAAAAAGTCTCAATTATAAGTAGACATGGTGGTCCACTCCAGTACCATCCAAACTTAGGAATGAGATTGGAGACTGGTGCCGTGTGGTCCATGGGACTATACCCCATTTTTCACTCTCTGTTTTTTAATAATTATAGTCCAACAATGCAACCAGTGGCCAGGGGCCACTCCCCCACAGCACAGGCCACAGCCTAATTGCTACACCAAATAAATGAGTGGGCCCCACCCCAAACGCAACTTGCCGGTTAAGATTCTATGCCCAATTATCATGTAAGACCCCACAGGCCACATCACGCTCCAGCTAAATCCCACAATTCCACGGTCCACCCATCTAACGGCCCATATTCACCCGCCACAAACAAAGCCAATCAGTCAATCACCAATCGTACACTACATATAGTAGTACACTTGATTGAAAAATAGGGTGAGTGTATTGGATCCACTTGTTGTTGGAATATTGAAAGGATTAATTATGAGTTGTAACTTACGTTTTTCTTATTTTTAACTTTTTTTCAAAAATTTATTAATGTTTCAATTTATAATTAAAATAACATCATTTTTAAATTTTATAGACCTATTATTGATACTATTTATATAAAAAAAATTTCATAGTTCATAATATTATATACTATTATTGATAAAAAGTCTTTAAGGAGTGTCTTAAAAACATAATTTAAAAAAGATTTAATATTATATAAATGATTTATTTACTTGGTATAACAAATTATTTTAAACTAGGTTGAAAAAATAAAGTTAAATCTTATATAAACATTAAAAAAGACATACAATCGTCTCTTAAATTTACAAGTATAAAATGTGAAACAATGAATGATTAACTTTTTTTTTTTTTTTTTGGTCGAGTATCATAGTTCATAATTAAGCATAATTTCCTTAGGCCTGATATAAAGATAAATTTTTTTTTTTAGGAAAATACATTTTAAATTATATAGTTTATGAGATATAACAAATCAAATTTTAAATTTTAAAAAGTAACAAATTAAATCTTAATATATTTCTTTTAAATCAAAATATTATCTCATTTAAGTAAAATGATTTTGTGTTTGAGGTTCAATATGATCTTATAGTTTTATTTATTATTTTTTGATATCTCAAAGTTTAATTTATTAATTTTAAAATTACACCATTTAATCACTTAATGAGTTACACTCCTAAACTATAGAATTTAAAATTTTTAGTTTTCCAAAATTATTTACTAAAGCACAAAAATATACCACACTATAAATAAATAAATATATATATAGTGCAAACTTTTAAAAAAATAAAATATAATGCAAAAAGGAAATGAGATTTTGCTTACTTGATCCGCGAGCTTATCGACCTCCATGGACACGTCCGAGATGGCACGATAAGCATTTTGGATTTTGGCATTCCTACGCATCTCGATGAATCTCCGCTCGATGCTTGAAGGGTCCTGGATTAGTACGAGTTTGGAACGGTCTTTGACTCCGCACATGTCCAAGTAATGGCCATTCTCTCGCTCTTTCCCTCTAAACATTACTCTCTGTTCATCTGGCTGTAATCCTGTCTCAGCTGTTAGAACCTTCTTCACCTCTCCTGTCAAGTCAACACACACACACACACACAATATCTCCAAAACTTTATTATTTATTCTCATAAACACAATGAGTCATGACACATAAAAAAAATTCACAACAATTTTATATTATTTCCAAATTAGCATTAAAAAAAATTAAATTAAATTACATGCTGTGGTGGGCTCATGTGTGAAGGGTATTTTAATTTTGAAATGTTGTTGTATCCCACTATCCCTAGCTTTATTGAAATCACCTTCAATCTCTAACGTGGGTACTATGGTCATTTAAACATAAAGTAAGTACATCATTATTTTCCCTCCAAAATAGTCAAAAGTAAACAATCATTACCATCGATGGTAAAAAAGGTTGTTTGGTAACCAAGAAAAATGGAAAGAAATTAACTAATTAATGTTATTTTAGTAATCATTATTCTCCAGGTTGAGACTTGAGAATGGTAATTGTACTTGTATGGTTGTACCAATTTTGCTTCGTTTGCTAAAATGAGAAAAAATAATAATAACATAAAAAACTAAATTCAAGAAGAGAAAAGAAGAAATAGATCTTTGCAATAACCATGCAACAAACCCCACGTAGTCGTAATTATAAATTTCAAGCTTACTTTTTCGTTCCAAACCTACCTTTTCTTTTCCATAACATGATTAATCAAAAACAGTAATATCACACATTATCATATGGAAAATGTCGAGCCTATTACAAAATTAATTAAAAAAAATTATAAACTGATCATGATATTGAATATAATTGATATCACTTTTTAACTGTTGAATTATGTTTTCACTCTTGTCATTTCCTTTCCTCTACTTTCTCAGCGGCCAAACACAAAACAATAACGACTTTAAGAGAAAAAAAATAATAATAATAACAAAGATATAGATCGGTGGAGCTGATCTTACCGAAAGTGGCACTAGAATTGACCGAGATCTCGTAGCGGAGGGCACCATAAGCAACACGAAGCCGTACATTTGGAGCTGCAGGAAGGTCCTTAACATTGTCGCTTCTTTTCTGGACCAACATTCCACCTGGCCTCATCTCCCACTCAGCTTCTTCTTCTTCAATTCTAGGCATAGAGGTCGTGGTTGTGGTTGAGCTCTCACTCATTTTACCGTACCCATTTGACCTTTTCTTCATCATTGTCAGGTCCAATAAGAAACCCCAGAGATTTTAATTTCCCAGAAAATATTTTCCCAAACTGTGTTTCTCTCTTTTTAGTTGTTCTAGGAAGTATGAAAGGAAAAATATCTAAGGCATGAATGAATGAGTGTGGTGGTGTTCTCTGCCGACACAAACTAGAGTTTTAACGTGGGATGTGGGGTTTTATAAATGTTCTTTCTTTAAGAAAAAAAAAAAAAAAAAGAGAAAGAAAGAAAGAAAGAAAAAAAGAAGAAGGTATTTTTTTTGCTTAGAAACACATGGGAAAATGACTTGGAAAATGATTGACCAATGGGAAGAGCACCACGTGTTTGTGCGTGTGAGATTTTGTTTGTAGTGACAGCTAAGCAGAGAGAAGTTGCCGACAGTCTAAGGAAGGATCCGAGAGAAGTGTTACTTGTACACGTGGCCGGTTTCAATAGGGTGATGACTGTTTCGGTCTTTGGTGAGATGGGGATTTTTTTTTTTTTTTTGGTGTTTAGTGGTTGTTGGTTTAAGACTTTAAGTTAATTAATAGGTTTCATTTTCATATGGGGAGGAATTGAAAATGAAAAAAAGGTTTATAAGTTAAGTTATTTGTGGGTCATACTATACATAGTGATATGTGATTTTCAGATGGGGGTTTGGGCATGATAGGATTGTCACAGCCGTTGGGTGAAATGGGTGTCATTTGATCGTAGGGTGTAGGGACTAGGGAGTGTTGATAGCATCACAACAAGCATAATGTTGCTTAGAGTAGTGATTTTGTTAGGAATGGATAATTAAGGTTTAACAGCCTGCAGTTAGCACTGTGAAATCAGAAAGTGATGAACCCTTTGACATTAATGGGTTTGTTGACTTTCAAAATGCCGATGTTAGCAAGGTTTTAACAGCCTGAAGTTAGTGGGGGTGAAATCAAAAGTAATTTTACCACAAAAAAGAAAATAAAAAAATCAAAATATGAAATGAAAGAAAATTCTTTTGTTTTTTTATCAAATTTTAACCTATGACATATACTTCTTCTAATAATTGTGTTATTTATCATCAAATCAATACACCAAATTTTTTTTTTTTTTTTGGTAGGCAATGATTGAATTCCAAATTTTTTATTCAACCGTTAAAAACTTTATCAGTTAATCTAATTGGAATTCACGAAATGATAGAAAATTTATTTGTTTGGTTTATGAAAAAAGTAAGATGATGGATAAAACCATTTGTATGAATTTACTATTATGTCCATATTACATAATATATAATAAATAATTAGACACATTGTACAAGTGACACAATATAATTATTAATTTATTTTAACTTCTTTCTCTATATATTGATCTTTTATATATTAAAAATGAGATTAATTAAATTGGTTAAAATAAAATAATAAAAAATAAAGAAAAAAAACTCTAATGAATTGTGGAACCTCAACGTTGGTATTGTATCTCAACAAGGAAAAAGAAAATTAGTATCTGCTCGCATAAATTTGGATAAAGATGAAAAACATGAAAAGAAAAGAAGGTAAAGCTAATATGAGCAAGTTTAATAAGACAAAATGGATGGACTTCAAATATATATATATATATATTGTAAGGTCACAATTTGACTCCCAAGCCCAAAGGATGGATGAACTTAGGTCCAAAGAACCTAATATAATGAATTTGTAGAGAGTGGGTTGAAAAACTGGGTTTTAATGAGTCAGACAACAAGTGAAGTGGATCCAGATAACAAGAAAATGAAGATAGATTAGTTTAATTTAAAGAAAATCATCCTCGACACAATCCGAGAAGATCAATTCTTATATATTTTTGCTCAAATTTGATTTCAAGTTTAATTCTTGATTGCTACAGTGTTTATCTCTCAATTTCTCGATCCCTTCTTTTCAGTGTCTTCTTTCTGTTTTATACTATCTTCCTTCTTTCCTATTTACCCTCCATGTGTAGGGCAGATTGCTGGTATTGATTCTTATCTCATCAGCACCTTCCTGAAGTCTTTGGTAATAGCTATATGGCTGAAAATTACTGTTCAGATATCACTTCCACATTAATGCGACCAGTTAGTTAGGTGCAGAGCATTTAATGCGATGGTAGCAGCTTTCTCTTTAGATATTTTAGGACTTCCCTCTATTTTGTGCTTCTGTGATGCTTATCCATATCAATAGAATCTCTTGGAATGTTACCCTGGATGGTAGACCACCACTTCAGACCTCGACCCTAATTAGCCGAGGAGGTATTTATCCTTGGACCGCTCTCATGGACCCTTATGATCAAAATTAACCTATTCACTTACTAACACGGACTCCTCTAATAATGTTCACCTCTCCTCGGACTACTTCATGTTCTTAGATTAGGCCCCAAGCCCAATATATTCTACTGGGCCTAACATCTCTACACACACACACACACATATATATATTAGAACTCAACATTAAGATGGGGGCAAAATTACCCTTTGTCTTTAAGCCATTCTTCTCTTTTCCAATTTTTTTTCCATATTTTCTTCCTAAGTTGAGGAAATTGGTTTTTGGTGGGCTAAATGAGAAAATGCATTGGTCCCACCAAAATCCTTCATCTTTATCTCCCAACCAAATAATACAAAAAGTCATTTTCTCTTATATTTTATCCTCCCTTAAATCACCCTAACCAAATAGGCTCTAAGGTTTTAATTTCAGTACTTTTTATATTTAAGTATTCTTAGGTTGGGTCTCTACAAAACATGAAACAACGTTATTTGACATAGGTGTTGATAGAGTCATCAAAGAAATTGAAATGACAACTAACATTGTTCTATGCCGGCATAAGTTAGGTTATTAATTGATCCTGAAAGACAATGTTTGGGTATGCTTTACAACTGGTTTTCCTCATTCATTCTAATCACACATTGTCGTTCAATATTCAAGTTTTTCCTCTAAATCTTAAAATAACTTTTTTTTTTTCATGGTTCTTGCATTAGCACTAACATCCGGGGATGCATACCAGTCTCTATTTTATAACTTAAAAACTTACTTTATCTATTTTAACACTAACATTGAGAGGTATAAAAACCCTCCAGTTGCTATTTCCCCCCCTAAAACCTTAAAACCATGCTCCATCCGGGTATGCAAAGCCAAAACTTTTTCTATCCTTGCTACAATAAGGTTGCATATATGCAACCATACTATTCATGGGGTTGTAAATAAAAATATAACATTTTAATCTCTCACAGTCTCTCTATTTTTACATATATAATATCTTTTATTATTTTATTAGGTAATTTATATTATTTACTTGAGGTTATATGTAAAAATAAAAATTAAGATGTAGGGTGAGTTGTAAAATAGGTTGGTAAAATAGATAAGTGGTGTTTGAGGATATAAAATAGTTTTTTTTTTTTTTTATTTTATTTTTTTTTTGGCATCTTCAAATGCTAGTACGTACTATCCCATTTTATAACTCATACAACATTCCAATTTCTACTCTTACATACAACTTATTAAAATAATATAAACTACTACATTAAATAATATAAACAATTCAATTTTCCCTATGAGTGAGAGAGAGAATAAATTAAATTATTTTGTGTTTACAAACTTGTGAACAGTAGTTTGTAAATATAAGTATCTACTATTCACGGATGCTAAATTTTTTTAGATATACATACTGGGTTGGATCACTTTTTGGGGTTCTCAGTTGCTAAAATAGCAATTTCGGGAGCTTTACACCCCAATGCTTGTGCTCTAGTTACTTCACTCTCCGATGCAACAGAAGGAAAATATATATATATATATATATATATATATATCTCAGATCCTTCTTCAAGATCCGATTCAATCAAAAAAAATTGGAAAATTGTTATCTTCTTCATTCTTACTTCATGAAATCATTATTGATGATGCTTGCGGATTATTTTCTTCCAGTCTTGCTTGTTCTTGAAACCTTGCCAATACTTATCCTCTAAAACGTATCTTCATGTAGTTGGTGTATATCACTGATAAAAGGAACACCTCTAATGGTGACTTATGATGTTTTTTCATTCGCTGTTGCAATGGCAAGATGATAATTATAGTATGAACTTGACATCACCGATCCAAGAAGTCTCTTAGTGGTCTCAAAAATTATTTTTAACAAATTTTTGGAATGGGTGGGTGGATGGAGTAGGAGGGTGGTGGGGAATTTTGTTTCTTATTCGAAACCAACCATTGGCTCTGATAACATTGATGGTGACTAAGGATGAGAGTCTCATGAGAGTGGTGGACGTCATAGATGTAACATTTTATGTCCTACACAAAAGACAAAGAGACTTTTTAGTATTTATATAGGATTTTACTAATGTGTGCCCTTAGGGCACACATTAATTTCCATTTTTGAAAAAAATTTTCTCGAGAATTGAAAAAGTAATGACAGCTTTTTCAATTCCCAAGAAAATATTTCCACAAATAGAAAGTTTAACGTGTGTCCTTAGGGCACACGTTAACCGGACCCATTTATATATTACTAGACACCATTTGACCGAGGATATACTCCCCTCTCCTCCTAAATTGTTAGTTATGTTTAAAATATCCAAAATTTGAAGGGAATATTATTAAAATTGGAGTGTCTTTTGTTAAAAATAAAAAATAAAAGTTTCAAAAATTACCTTCAATAACTTAAACTTTAGTAAAAGAATGGCATTGAAATTTTAAATAAAGTATAAGGGTAAGTTAGGAAATTTATTCATTGACTTTTCAAAGATTACTATTGTGGGGGTGAAAAGCTCAACCTAACGTATTGGGTCCAAGACCCTATTTGAAGACCACTGTTGGTCCGAAGAGATGAAAACACTCGAGTAGAGGCCCATGTAAAAGAAGCACGTTTGGAGAGGGGCATGGTCATAAACCGAGAAGACCTTCAATTGTCCGAGGAGTCCATTACCCTTGGATCCGAAGAAACTGGGTCCGACAGGCGTCTAGGAAGCTCAAATGATCCTCCTGACAAGTGTAAGGATAGAGATGAACCTTAGGCATGCATGAAGATAGCAGGAACGGAGAAATATCTGGAAGACAAACCTCAACCACCACATTAAATGCACTACACCTATTTTCCTGGCCGCATTAATGTGGAGAAGACCCCTGAACAGTGCACTCTCAGCTACCACCACTCACACAAGGCTAAATAGGTTACATGATGGGACATGTACTCAAGTGGGCGTCTAGATGATGAAGAAGTGGACGATGAAGATGAAGGGAGGGGGTACTATATAAGAGGGAAAGCCCTCTGATAATGGAGGATCGAAAATCAAAAGTGAAAAAGGAGAGAACTCCATTACTGTAGCTCTAAGAATTGTAACCCAAGTTCATTTAATACAAATTCCTCTTCAGACGTTTATGTTTGCACTTGTCCGAGCACGATTGAATGTCAATTTATTCACAAACACTGCGATCCAATACTGTTTAATTCATTACTAGCCTAGCTCTTTCACCCACTCTCTACAAATTTATTGTCTTGGGTTCATTGGGCTCATAATCCATACATTTTTGAGCTTGTGCCACAAAAATTGACCCTACAACTATAGTTTTGGACATCTCAAATGGAATAGAAGACCAATAATTTAGAATGAAGGGATCGAGTATCAATTAGTGAACAAATATATCTTTATCAAGAGTAACAACCCTATCCAAAAGATATAACTCTTTGTTGAATAAATATATAGCCTTGTGTGAAGTAACAACATCCACCGGGTAAAGTATTTGCATACATGAAGGCGCACCAAATTATGGTGTGATCACCCATAATGACCATACACTAACACTTCATTCCTTGCATTCTTTGTGTGTTATTGGAATGTTTTCATATTTGAAATCTAATGCTGGACACTATTCAAAAGTTTAGAGCTTGAATCGATAAATTTTTTAGAGTTTTGATACAGGCAATATAGGCTTTTTCATCTACTAATTAATCTTATCCCTTTCAATTTCCTTTTCCATTTCCTTTCTTTTTTAATTATTATTTACAAGTTATATTAAAAAATGTATACTTTTATCCCTTTTTTATTTATTTTTTAATCTTCTTAGAACCTTTATCTTTACTTGTTAGATTTTAAACAATATTTTGTAGCTAAAATTTTGGTTCCAATGTAAAAGGTCTCCATATCCTCTTTTATGCCTATAGCATAATACAAAAATGGATGTACATATGGAATCAATTTAAAAAATTTTCTAATTTTTTATGTATATTTAAAATACAAGTTTATGTTTTTTTTTTTTTTTTTTTTGATAGGAACAAGTTTATGTTTAAGCACATGTTAATGTTAAACATATTTTTTAAAATTCATTAACAAGTAATTAAATTCCAGTTGATGTTTTTATAGTTTGATGTTACTATTAAAAGATTGAATTCTTTGGTATATTAGTTGGACATCATTTGTTGTAATATTTACGACAATATCTAAAAGTGGTAGTCAATAATTTTCTTTTAATCAAGTTATTTTTTTTCTTTTTCTAATAAACGAACATATTTAATGAACCTTAAGGTTTAAGGGCTCTAATGAATACGTACAGAATGGTGTAATAAAAAGGAAATTTGGAAATAATTTTTTTTTCATCTTCAAATCGATCTGTTAGACATGTGTTGACAGCTATAACAAAAACAGCCGCTACATTTGCGGTTTTCACAATAGTATCCAATAGCTACCTTTGCTAATTTGCCAACTCATTAAAAAACATAAAGATTTATCTAGAAATGGTAATTGCACCAGCTTGCAAGTATAATTGAAGGAACGACTATTGAAATGTAGGAATTGTAAGTGCACCGAATACAAAAATACTAGTAGTCTTATTTTTCATAATGAAAGAATGGCGAAAATGTCGTACCTCAAGATTTACCTAAGTTTATAATTGTTGCTATTATTCCAGCTGCTATCACTGTTATTTATTTGCACCATGTGAACCAAACTCACATACAAATGGTCTTTGACAAGTTCATCTTCATATGTTTGAGTCAATCCTAGTTTACGTGTTTGCAATAATTCTCACTCAAAAGGGCAATGAATTATTGCAAACAAGATATGTGGTAAGCGCCATGGATTTAGAAATATATCTTTACTCTTATCTCATATTATTTTATTTGTCCTCTTCTAACAATTTTTTTCTTTACATGTTAGATTTTTTTTTTTTATAAATATTTTATAGCCCTACTTTTAGTTTTAGCATAAAGAGATCAAATAGTTTTCCCTTTTATGTGTATAGCATAAGACACAAAACATGTAAATACGGAATGAATGTAAGAAAATTATTCAATATGGTTTGAATATAAGTTTATATTTATTTTTTTATAACTTTTTTCTTTACATGCTAAAATTTAAAAATATTTTGTAGCTTAATTGTTGGTTCTATCATAAAAGGTCCCAATTTTTATATTTGGTGGCTTTAACATTGTACAAAAAAAATATGCATATGTGGGATAAAATATAAAAAATCATTTAAATTTTTTTTTCGTATATTTAAAATACAAGTTTTTAACTACATATTTATATTAAAAGAAAAGGTTGTTAAATCATTTTTAATAAAAGATACTTAAGTGGAAGTTTATATTTTTATAGTTTAATGTTATTTGTAATAGTTTAAATTATTGAGAGTATAAAGTTGGTGAGCACTTCATGTGTACAGCATTTGTGAATAATTTTTTAAAATAAACATTTATATAAACATTAACTTATTTTTTAGACAAGTAAAATAAATTAAAAATAATTATTTACATTCATCCCATCTGTACATATTTTTGGTATTATAAAAGTTGATACTTATATAAATTTGATGTTGCCCATTTTAAATTATTTTAAGTAGAATTGAACATTATTTGTTATCATGATATTTGTATTAATTTCTAAAAATGGTAGCCAATGGTTTTTCTTTTAATTGGTAAAGAGACATATCTAATGAGTGTTAGGAATTATGATAAGTTTGATGTGATTGAGATCTTGTTGACTTTTCCTCCTTTAAAAATTACTGTGACTTTTGAGTGGAGTTGTGGTGTATATTTGTATTAGAAACTCTTTCCCTCTCCCTTGTGTGTGTGTGTGTGTATGTTTGTTCCTAAAAAAAAGGGGGTAATTGTCCCACATTGCTTAAGAGCATATGTTGTGTATAGTATAACTTGTCACATCCTCCCTTAAAAGTTACCATGACTTTTGAGTAGAGTTGTGGTGTGCTTTTGTGTTAGAACCCCTTTTCCTCTCCCTTGTGTGTATGTGTGTGTGTTTGTTTCTCAAAAAAAAAAAAAAAGATTTCGTTGACTTCTTAATAAAATAAATTTTTTTCCTCTCTTTTTGCTAAGAGCCTTATAACTCAATTGATTGATATCTTCTTATGTTTTTAACATAAACATTTAAGTTTCAAACGCACCTCCCCTAGCTATCTAATTATAATATATATATATATATATATATATATATATATATTTTTTTTTTTTTTTTTTTTTTTTTTTTTAATTCCATATTGTATTTTAGTTTTTGGGATAATTACAGTAAACCCACCTATGGTATGGCCCGTTTTCACTTTGCCTACCCATGGTTTAAAACTTTACACTTTGCCCACCTGAAGTTAGTCCCGTTAGCCTTCCGTAACCCACCTCTCCGTTTGCCATTAGAAAAACACATTTTTAGGCAAAAACAAATATAACAAGAATAAAAAAGCTAGGGTTTTTCATTACTCATGAACTTCAAGGAGAACAAAGTGGAGGAACAACACACCAATCAAATGGCTTAATGAAATTATTTTTAATCTATAACAATATCAACAATTTCACAACAACTCAAACCCTTGAGCCAAATTTTACAAGAAGACCAACATCTCAAAACAACCAGCAACGTTATCAACAAAGAGAGAGTGAGATAGAGATAAGGCAACAACTGAAGTGTGAGGTATAGAAAAATCCAGCCGTGGGTTTGGATCATGGTAGATCAGCCATGGGTTTGGTGTCGTGGTGGTCGTTTGGGTGTTGGCTGTGTTTCAGTTCCAGTATTGAAGTTGAATCAGTGACTGGGTTTCAGAGGTGGGTTGAATCAGCGTGTGTTGCTGAATCGGCATCGTGGGTTGTTCAATCGGTGTGGGTTGCTGAATCGGTGGTGGGTTTTTGAATCGATTTCGGTGGCTAGAGCTTGTTTGAATCGATGAGAGTGGTGGAGACAGGGAGATCAGATTGGTGGTTGCGTTTTGCGTGGGTTTCAGTTGTTGAGTTTTGCATTTTGAATCATTGTGGGTTTCAGTTATTGCGGTTTGAATCAATGGCTGGAGCTTGTTTGAATTAATGTGGAGAGTGGTAGAGCCGTGGAGATCATATGGGTGGTGGGTTTTCTTCTTGGGCTTTAGGATTTCAGACACCCATTTGCCCCATGTTCTCATTCGGACCCCAATTCGCACCATCGACATTGGCAACCTTAGCTCCTCTGGCGATGACATAATGAACCAGAACATCATCGAAGAACCCAACCGCATCCTCGCCGAGATCCAGTCTGACTCCGATCCATCTGACCTGGTCAACGAACCTGAATCCTTCTTCAGCGTAAATGACACCTTCGCTCTCGAACCCAAGATCTCTACCTGGAACCAAGACCGCAAAACCTGGTTAGATCAAAATCCTGAGTTCCCTAACCATATTAATGGTAAGCCTCATATCTTGCTCGTTACTGGGTCTCCTCTTAAACCTTGTGATAACCCAATTGGTGACCATTACTCGTTGAAAGCTATTAAGAATAAGATTGACTATTTTTTGAAAGAGAGTCGGTTAAAATGACATCAACAACAACAAGATCTTTGTCTCTGTCTTTAAAAGAAGAAGAAGAAGAAGAAGTAATGGTTCTATCAAGGAGGCAATTGAAACTATACTCTTCTTCTTCTACAACTCCATAACCCAAGCTCTTTCAAAACCCCATAACCTAAGCTCTTTCAAAAAATTCAAACCCTAACTTTTTGATTCGTGTTATGTTATGTTTTGGTGGTAGAAGTTGCTTTTTAACAGAAAACCTAATAGGTGGGTAACAGAGCCCTAACGGAAGTAACCTCAGGTGGGCAAAGTGATAAGTTTTAAACCACGGGTAGGTAAAGTGAAAACGGGCCATACCACAGGTCGGTTTACTATAATTATCCCTTAGTTTTTTTTTTCTTCCTTGCATTTATTTTCCTTTTGTTCCCTCTCTACTTTTTTTATTTTAACTTTAGACTGCTTTTTATTTAAGTAATATAGATGTAAAATTAGGATTTTTTTTTTTCGTTAGGATACATATGCATCTTGAAACAATACGTATGCAACTTAAGTCTCTATGTACACAATTGGCTGCCCATAAACCAAAACCCTAGTTTTCCCTACTTTCTTTCCATAAATATGCTCATATGTGACGTAGATCCAATGCATGTTTCCTCATGAATGAGCTCATATGCTCTATTTCCTATTATTAGGTAATAAACTATTTTGATGATTAATTCTTGAGGTTTTTTTGAACTTAATTACTTCATTATGATCTTCCATGCTTAAGAGGGAAGTTAGGGAACCAACTTAGTAGAAGCCAAGTGAACTGACTAGATAGTACAAATGGAGACTAATCCATCAAACTTGGTGGGCTTGGACACCCAAGCCCACATAGAGTTAGGGTATAGGCTTAGGAAGGTGTACGACCTAAAGTATATTGAATTGCACCTTTGCATATGGTCAACAAAGTGATTCTTGGAAATGGTAACTCCCATCTTTGTCTAAACCACTAGTTACGTACTTCCAAATCCTTGTCTAGGACAAATCCATATTGGACTACTATTAAGAGAGCTATTAGTATGCAAGGTTTTCAGACTCAGACTGTTCATTGAACCGTAAAAGGGAGAGGTTCAAGGTTTTTGAAGTCGAACCGAGGTCGAACTGTGATGACATCATAATTAATTTAATAATTAATTAAAACTTAAATGTAGATATTAAATTTACAAAACTAGCAAAATTGACTAATATATCTATATATGTGAGGGAAATTTAATGATTTTCAAGCATATATTTAATAATTAAATAAGAAAGTTAATAAAATAAAATAATAACCATGAAAACATTCAAATTTATGATTAATTTTTGAAGTAAAGTTGAATATCTTTGAAGGATTTTAATTATAATTTTTTTTATTCCTTATAAGAGATGGATAATTTAATTAAGTAGAATAAAATTGTGTTAAGTTGTTTTTATAAAAAATAAAAAAATAAAAATTGATAAGGGGTTGGACCGCACGGTTCTTGCCATCGGTTCGTGCGGTCCAACCCCCGTTTTAGGGGTTCACGGAAGTAACAAAAAATCTGGTTCTTTATGCTTAAAAAATCGATTTTCATCTCAGTTCTCAGTTTTCATGGTCCGACCTCCCGGTCCGGTTCGGTTCTGAAAACCTTGTTAGTATGGAAAATGCGGTGGCATTCATTGGTCATGCTTAGGGTGCTCACGCATGATGTAATGAAATATTGGTATTTTGAATGAAATAATGAGTCTCTTTGGTTGAGGATTTTCTAAGGAAGTGAATAGGATATATGTTTTTTTAGAATGATGTGGATCAAAGGGTTAGAGAGAGAGCCCCCTTTATGAATGGATGTCCCTATTTATACAAGATAATTGGTAGCCATATGGGTAGTGTATTTAGAGGATTGATTTCCATCTTTAATCCCGAAAACCCTTGAAAAGTTAGATGATAAAAATAATAGAGCAAACAAAATCTTGTACAAGTTTAGTGTAGAGTGTTCCCATAAAAAGAAAAAGTTTATTGTAGAGTGGCGATTGACACTTATGTCTCATGGATCAGTATTATGTAGGCAAGTTAGAGTGTTGAGTAGAATGTTTGATCCATGTTTTTACTAGATTTATATTTAGATTTTATGGTAATTGTAAGGGGCAGAACTAACAGCCTGGCCTAACTTCACTAAGAATGAGGTTGTATGGAGGCTTAGTACAATTAATTTGAAGAGGTAGGTTATCTAGGCCAACCTTTCAAGCCTAGCTAGTTTCGTTAGGTGATTTAGAGAAGAATATGCAATTAAGGAAGTAGCTTTAGGATGGAGTAACAATAGAAAAAACAAAGATTCTGTATAAATTCTTCCTCGGGCTGGTTCGAGGAGCTCTAGTTCATATGATATCAACTTCTCGATTACAAAGTTCTTGATTACACTTTATATTTCTCTCTCCAATTTGTCTATCCCCCCTTTCTGGAGGAGTCCCTTTCCCTTATATAGCTACCTAGATTGCATCTCAGCCCTTCACTTGGATAGCCATTGATCTTCACTTGGATGCTTGTCCCATTAGGGCCTTACTGGAGGTGGTAGGATATGTTGCAAGCTGTGAGGGTACTATTCAGGGGTCATTCTGCCATTAATGCGGTCAGCTGAGTTGGTACAGTGCATTGAATGTGAAGGTGATGGGTACTTTATTTGGAAGTGTAGGCGTAGCGGGGAGTACACCTCGGCCGAGTGGACTGAGGTGGAGAAAAATGGAGTTGCCACCTAGATTAGGTCTAGGAACCATAAATATAGCACCCTTCATGGAATGACTAATCTACTACTAGAGTATGTGTCTAGAGTTTAGGTATAGGGATAGGTAGGTGTTAGACACCCAACCCCACCTGACCCATGAGTCGGCCTCCACTTATTGTGTTCCAAATCCTAATCCCATCAAAGGGTTCTCTAATATGTTATTCTAAACTCACACATACACTAACATACATTTAGCAATCAACATGGCATCTATCCCACACTCATCCATAGCATAAAACCCTACCATCATCTAGCAATATATATATCCAAGGGCAGCAAGCACATCACAAGGTAGTAGCATCAACAAGGCATTTAATCAAGTATATTCAATCATTCAAACCTAGCATCATGGTATTCATCAATCAAGGAGACCAATCATCATATTCAAAGATGCATGTTCATATTCATATGCATGACTTACCTTTACTTATCTCGCTGCACCATAACACCTCAGCACATATGCATCAATGCATGTTCATGTGGTTCATCAAAGTTATAAACCCTAGTTATCAATTCAACAATCAAAGCATGCGAAACATATTGTTCTACTAACCCTAATACTAAACATGTGAAAACTAGTGTTAGGTTCTAAATGTTTAGAACAATTGGCAAATCGTGAACACAAACTTGTCTAGATATAGATCTTAGAGTCTATAGGTTTTGTTAGACAATACTCAAGGTGATTCAAGTCAAGATTCAAGAACATACAAGCTGCAGGAAGAAGACTTCATATTCTGCCTGGTTCAATCAATCGAAGAACAGGCTCGATCAATCGAAAATCGTATCTGCATAAGTTTAAGTCGGCCCAAACAGCAGCTTAAGCCCATTAAGGATTAGGGTTTCAGATCTACTTCTCCCACTATATAAAGGAAACCCTAAGCCACGTTTTTGAGACTCTGGAGAGAGAGAAGAAAGTGTCTCTTTTGTATCTAGAGTTTTGTACCCAAACCTCTCTAAGTCTTTGTTGCTCATATTTGCGGTTTATGTGAATCTCTTGTGAGATCCTTGAAGAGCTTTCATTCACATAAACTTAAAGTTTTCAAGGTAGAGATATTATCTACATCTTGATGATCAACAAGGTTGCTGCCATTGGAGCTTAAAGAATAACAAGTGTGGGTGCTTGTAGCTGATTGGAGAATCCAAGAAAGAAGGAGTCCGTGGATTCGGAGCTTGCACGTGGTCGTGTCAGTAAGTTCTACTGGTAGGTAGCATTAGGAAGTCGAGCGGGGAGCTTGTAAGTCCTTTTGTATGAATTTCGATTCTTTCGCATAGTGGATTCAGTTTACCTTGAGGATAACTAGGTCAAATCTTCCCCAGGTTTTTACCATGTGGTTTCCTGGGTGATCATATCATTGTGTTATTTATTATTCCGCTACTTTATATTTTTGATATGATTGTATGTTTGTGATAACCTAGAATTGCATAACTTGACTAAATTAATCACTTGGCTAATTAACTAGGTTAATCTGGTTGGTTTAAAAGGTCTAAAACCGTTCAAATGGTATCAGAGCGGGTAGCTCTCTTGTTGTAGATCTTTTGATCTAAGAGCTTATCCTTGACCCCTGTTGTCATGGATAATTTGAAGTGTCTTTCTGCTCATGTTTGTGATGTTTTGAATAAAAAGGATACTATTGTTTCTGTTGACTTTTTTGATGCTTTTGAAACTCTTCGTAAGGAATTATCTAAATCTTTGAAAATTGCTAAGAAATTTAAAGAAGAGTTAAAATTGGCTAATCTTGAAAAAGAGGATTTGATTATGAGATTAGATGAGTCTAATAAAAAGAATGAATTTTTGAGAAATCAAATTTCCTCTCAAGATGAGAAGATGAAAAGCTTGGAACAAGAGTTAGTTAAGTCTCAAACTAAACTTGAAAATTTGACTTGCACCAAGCCTGCTGTTGATAACAGAAGTGTTTCTGTTTCTCTTAAGCCTAAAACTGAGAAAGTTTATATCCCTCATTTTAAGAGGAATAATAAAGAAAAAGCTTATTTTGCTAGGTTAGACAAAGGTAAAAGTTCTGATGTAGACGCTAAAGTTTCTACACCTAAGTCTAAACCTACTATTAGAGAGCATAATAAATCTGTTTTTGTGCCTACCTGTCACCTTTGTGGTGTTGTTGGTCATATTAGACCAAATTGTTCTTTGTTGAGGCAAAAACCAAAATCTGAGACTAGAATTGTTGTTAGGAATACTGATGTTCCTAAATTTGTTCCTGTTTGTCACTTTTGTGGTGTCCGTGGTCACATTCGTCCTAATTGTCATAAATTGAAATTTAAGCATGCTGTGTTTCAATCTAGGATATGTGATGATATTTCTCCTGCCATAAGTCCATATAAATTGTTTCATATTCTTTTGAAAAATTTGAGCTTGTTGGCTTGTGAAAGAAATTTGCAGGATTTCAGTCTTTCTCAGAAGATTGGTGTAATCCCTCAAATACACTCTGCTTCACATGGATTTTCACCTACAAAGCCGAATACTCGTGCTAAATGGGTGAGAAGATTCTCCAAGGTGAGTATTGCTAACTTGTCCCTGATTTAATTCTTTCAATTAATCGTGGACATGTTTTGTTTTTGTTTTTGGTTGTTTTGTTTTTTAGGTTGTTTTTTTATTAAAAAAAAAATCCAAAAACATTGAAAATTTTCAAAAAGACAAAAATATTTTATTTTGTGTCTTGTTTTATTTTTCTTGAGGATTACATGAGTTATAATATCCATCTCTTGATTTAGAACATGCTTGACATTGTGGAGAAACTTGAATAGTTTGTGTTAAGCTATTTCTGATTTTGTGTGAGTATGTACTAGTTTGTACATGTACTCAAAGGTTAATTAAGAAATTGATATTTCTTGTTTGTGTACCCTCTATAGCTTAGTTTTGCACTATCATGCATTGCTTTTGCATTGTTCATTTAGCATAATATGTGCTTTTTGTTTTTGGTCATAAATTTTCTTTTAGAATCAAAAGGATTTTTGTGTTTTGTATTTCACATCTAGGATTTATAATCAAGGATTGGTCATATTATCTTTACATAACAAGTTTATGTACCTTGTTTAGCTTTGATGAGCTTATTTATTGCACTTGACTAGTTGAAACTTTGTAGTGCATATTGTGTGGGAAAGATGTTTATGGTGTTTATCACTTTGTCTTAATCTTGAAGTCACATGTTTTTTGATTGCCGGACTTGATCCTTTTGAGAAAGACATAAATAACCATCTCACTACTGTTCACTAGCCAATCATGAACACCTTAGTGCATATCTTAAGATTCTGTGCTCGAGAAAGTGTAGCACATGCACAAAAAGAACATAAGGTGAAGCCTCGGTTTAAATGCTTAATGCTTAAAATTGGTGTGTACTATTAGGCTTGATGCCAAATCACATAATTAAAATTGGTGTGTATATTATGAGGCAAAATTCAAGAAACTTACATGATTGCAAGCTTATGATCTAGGAGATGTGGGAGTTATATGATGTAATTCTTTAGGTGATAATTTCTTTTAAAATTCTATGTGATGAATTTCGTAGACTTTGTGATTGATTGCTATTCACATATCACCTCACATGTATCTCAAGTTTTTGCTAGTTGCACACACTACACAAGTTACTCTTTGCTAAACTTGGTACATTATATTGTGTGTGATTTTGTTGTGGTCATCCAAGATTAAAAGTTTTTTGATTTTAATGCAAAATGTGTATAATGTTTGCGCTTTGAGGACAAATTGATTGAAAATCTTGATTTTGGAAGATTTGGGTTAAATTCAAGTGTTTTTGAAAAACTTTTCGTCTCATTCTCATGCATTTTTTATAAAACAATGTGTTTTGAGGAGTTTCTGCATTAAAATGCTCTATTTTTCAAAAATCTGATTTTTCCAGACTTTCGATCGATCGAACCTGTTTTTCGATCAATCGAAATTGCAATTAAAATTTTTGGTTTGAGTCTGCTTGACTCGATTGATGTTCGATTGATTCTCGATTGATCGAAACTAAAAAATTTTCAGTTTCTATGTTTTTGACCAAAAAAATTTTTCATGCATCATTTGTGATTAGGATTCACATGCATTGCATTGTTTTTGTATCCATCTTGCAGTTTTGCAGTCATATCTCTCATTGTTTTCACACATACCATGCATACACTTTGCTACATTGGGTACTTAACTTGATCTAAAAATTGATTGATTAATTTTTGAACTATATACTTTCTAGTATATGCTATTTTTATGTGTGAACTGTAGAAAATATTTTTCTTAAGAGATATGATGGATAATCAATGTGCAAATATTTTTCTCTACTCATGCAACTGTTTATGGGTCACATAGTGCCATGTTTGCATTTTATTGAAAGAGAGAATATTTTTTCTTCATGTGTATCCTCACCTTAGTTTTTAACTTTGGTTTGTATGTCTTCCCCCCCCCCCCTCCTTTATTTTTCCCCAAACTATTTTTCCCAAAACTTGTTTTGTTTTTCCTATTTTTGTAGAGAGAGAAGCTTATTTTTAACCTTTGTTGTTCATAGGGGGAGTTGTCTCTATTTTCTATAGAGTTGAAGTGGTTTGTGTCCCATTGATTCTCTATTTTCTCTTATCCTTTATTGCGTATGTTGACTGTTTACTCTTTGTATGAGTTGTCTTTGTCAATACGTGACAAAAAGGGGGAGAAATGATTGATTTATGGGAATTATGTTTGTCTTGTTTAGGGAGAGTTGAAATTATTTTTGAAAGGGGAGAATATAAATTAAAACTTTTTGTTGTATCTAACTTAGAGGGAGAGTTAGTTTACTTATGTTTTTATTTATGTTTCTTGTTCACTGCTCATTGATTTATATTTATGAGTTATTCATGATATATGTCTTTGTTTTGTGTTTTGTGAAGTCAAGAATTTAATTTTGATTTACTTGTATTTTTTCCACACATGCGTTTATGCGTTTGTTGAGTGTTTCAGGAAATATACAGGTTGATTCAATTGACACTTGCAATTGATGGATAGTAGTTAGGTTGAATTTGTTGTAATGTGCATTTTATTGTATTGGGTTGTTCTTGTATTAAGCATTTCATTTTGTATGAAATTTTTGTCACGAATTGCCAAAGGGGGAGTTTGTTAGGTTCTAAATGTTTAGAACAATTGGCAAATCGTGAACACAAACTTGTCTAGATATAGATCTTAGAGTCTATAGGTTTTATTAGACAATGCTCAAGGTGATTCAAGTCAAGATTCAAGAACATACAAGCTACAGGAAGAAGACTTCATATTCTGCTTGGTTCGATCGATCGAAGAACAGGCTCGATTAATCGAAAATCGTATCTGCAGAAGTTTAAGTCGGCCCAAGCAGCAGCTTAAGCCCATTAAGGATTAGGGTTTTAGATCTACTTCTCCCACTATATAAAGGAAACCCTAAGCCACGTTTTTGAGACTTTGGAGAGAGAGAAGAGAGTGCCTCTTTTGTATCTAGGGTTTTGTACCCAAACCTCTCTAAGTCTTTATTGCTCATATTTGCAGTTTATGTGAATCTCTTGTGAGATCCTTGAGGAGCTTTCCTTCACATTAACTTAGGGTTTTCAAGGTAGAGATATTATCTACATCTTGATGATCAACAAGGTTGCTGCCATTGGAACTTAAAGAATAACAAGCGTGGGTGCTTGTAGCTGATTGGAGAATCCAAGAAAGAAGGAGTCTATGGATTGGAGCTTGCACGTGGTCGTGTCAATAAGTTCTACTGGTGGGTAGCATTAAGAAGTCAAGCGGGGAGCTTGTAAGTCCTTTTGTATGAACTTCAATTCTTTCGCATAGTGGATTCAGTTTACCTTGAGGATAGCTAGGTCAATCCTCCCCAGGTTTTTACCGTGTGGTTTCCTGGATGATCATATCATTGTGTTATTTATATTTCCGCTGCTTTATATTCTTGATATGATTGTGTGATTGTGATAACCTAGATTTGCATAAATTAAATAAGTTAATCACTTGGCTAATTAACTAGGTTAATCTGGTTGATTTAAGGGGTCTAAAATTTCTTTCAATGATGATTTTGCAGAGTTTGAAGTTGAAATTGATGAAGTTTTGAATGAAATAAGGTTTTAGATTGAGATAGGCATGAGGAAGGAAGAGAGGGAACTCAAGTGTGTTTAAAAAATATGTCACATCAGCCCTTTAAAACTGAAAACACGCGTTTTTCCTGGGATACATACTGGCGAAGTTACTTGCGAAAAATGCATCTGAAACACAAAGCTTTTCGTGGGAAGTCTTTAGTCACGAAATAGTCACGAGACAGTCACGAAAGTCTTTTTCTGAGATTTTGTGTTTTCAAGTTTTTGCCTTAACCTCTTTCGCGAGAAGAGATTAGTCGTGAACTTCTCGCGAAATTGCCTCTGAAGAAGTTTTTGAAGAACAACAAAAAAATTGCATTTTGAACAAAAACTTAAAACACAAAAGCATAAAAACCACTTTGAAAAATATATAAAATACTCAAAAATCTTTTTGGGTTTGATCGGCAAGCAATTGAGCATACACATCACATTTTGATCATGTACAATCACACAAATGAAATAAGCATTAATTGAACTAAAGTCTTGTGTGTTGTGAGTGAGTATCAAGTGTGGAATAGTCCTTAGACCAGAGTGAAGCTTCAATGATCAATTCAATCAAGTCATGCACAACCTGTACTAAGTCAAGTGGTTTATCTCAATTATAGAAAAGAACATATATGACCTCCCACAAGAAAATGATTACACGTCTTTGAAGCTTTTCATTTGGCTTCTTTACAAATCATAATATTTGATCATTTTTGAACAATACATCTCATTTTGAGATTGTGCTTGAAATTTTTGATATTTCAATATTGAGAATGAGCCTTTGGCTTTTTGAGCACCATACATTTCAACAAAAGTCGCTTTCCCTTTTTCCTAGTCAAATACTAGTATGTGCAATGACTTTTGCAGCTCATTATCTCTTTTCATTTGAGATTTGCATTTGGTGAGATATAATGTAAAAACATAAAAGAAAAGTGGGAAGATATATAGGCACAAATCTATGCAAGTATCAAGACATCAAGACTATTGACCAATCATTCATGACAAGCTTGAAGATCGATTTACAACAGTCACACATAGTTGTCAAGATTTTTCCCACAAAAATATATGTGCATACATAATAAGCTAAGTTCGTAAATGCACTACGCCATTAGTACGAAGGTACTAGGCCAAACTCACATGTGATATACACAACACAAGCGATCAAATTTTTGGAGATTTTTCAATTTTTATGGGTTTTGAGTTTTTTCAACACACTCAAAGATAGAACATGTAAAGTAAGATCAACAAAAACATAAAAAACTCAACAAAACTTGAAAAAGAAACATGCTATAAACCGGAAGCAATGACACAAAAGGATTGTGTGTGTCATGATGCATAAACCTATGACCCTAAACATCGGAAGTATTAATGCATGGACGTAGGAAGTGATCATGCATAAGTACCCTTCTTCGCCCACACTTTGCGAGTGTTTTGGGTGAGAGCCTTAGATGAAGGGGTACGACAAACATAACTTTCAAACCTCAGAGTGAAGCTAGCAAGGCATAGTGATATGTTCTTCAACATTTTCAAAATGTTTCCAATGAGATGTCCTTCACTATCTCCCTTAGCTTGTGCTCCCTTTGGTCTTCTCTTTGAACTTTCTTGGCCACGCGTAGAGTCAGCCTTCTTGAGTGCATGGAGCTTGAAACAATTTGGTCTTGTGTGCCCTTGTACGCCACAATGATGTGAATATTCAAATAGTGTGTATAACACCTATGAACGTTTAGACCCCCAATTTACAAATTATCAACACAAGCTTATAATCAAACAATGTATGTGCGGAGTACGAAAATAAGCTAAAATAGAATTGGTAAAACAATCTAAACCAAAATTAATCACAACCACAGCAGTAATTAAAAGGCAAAGATTAGGGAAGAGAGATGCAAATACAAAGACAGCACATCAATGTGTTATCGAAGAGGAAACCGAAGTCCTCGGCAAAAAACCTCTCTGCCACCCTCCAAGCGGTCAAAAATCCACTAGAGAATAAAGTTGGGATACATGAATAGCAAAAGACCCTCCAAGCTAATCTACCCAGTGCACCTAAGCCCTCCAAGCTTCTTGCTCCAATAGGGTTAAGCCGAAACCTTGTCTTCTCTAGCTTACCGGATCCCGTAATAGCCCATTGCATTAACCAATATCAATTGGTCCCTTCTGAACTGCTTCCCAAGTACCAAAGAACCTCCTCATAGATATGAGTATGGTGAGATAAGGATTTAGCTAATGTACCTCTCAAGGATGTAACAATGAAGATGGTAAGAGTAGAGGAATTTGGAGAATCAAAGGATGGAGATTATGGATGAGTCAATCTTATTTTTCTTTAGGGTTTCTCTCTCAAAATTTTCTCTGGAAGCTTTCTACATTTCATGGGTATAAGGGTATTTATAGTAGGGTGAGTGAGGAATGTGAACAGTCAGTTTTTCATCAAACAAGGCATTCGAAGACTCAACCTCACGACTGGAACGAGTCGCAAGCTTGAGTTGTGAGCTAACTGCCTGGCCAGTCTGAAAGTTTTGTCCTGTAATGCTCCAGCTGACATGATCCTTCAGCTCCCCTGCATGCTTCGCATGTGTGCCACCTTTGGCGACTTGCCAGTCGCAAGATCCAGTCACGAGGTTCTTCTTGAATGCACACTCTTGAGCTTTCTTCATACTTCCTCACACACTACCCTTACATGATTCCCACCTAAATTCAGGGTTTCTAAATGCTGAATTACAAGCAAATTTGGCACGGAATAAAGCCAACTAATGATTGAATAAATTCAACCTTACAATCTCCCTCTTTGGCTATTCTGTGACAAAACCTTAAAACAAACTCTAGACTTAACATGTGCGTTGGGAACAGTTGAACAAAAATCACTCACACCTAACTCTAGAATCTGTGAAGCTCTTGAACCATACGAACAAATATTTCCTGAAAACAACAACACAATACGATTATTGTAAGAAAAAATCTTAAAATGCATATGGAGCAAGCACAATGCGATCAAGCAAAAAGGAATGAAGTAATAAAGCATGGCTTGACCAAAAATGAACAATCACTATAAATAGTGACCACAATGATCATTCACACAAGGAATGAACATCTGGACATGCAAGCTAATAAGTTCAATACAAAGTATCATTTGCATGTCCAACACTCAATCGATACAACAACACAAGGTAATTGCAACAAGGATATAAAATCCAACAAGGGCACAAGAGTGATGTACTTAAAGAAATGCATAACATTAACAACAAGTACTAAGGTACAAAGCATGGGTACAAAATACATCATACTGAATATAAACTTAAATATATAAACCAAAGTACCAAAAGCTTCAACAAAAGCACACAAAAAATATCCATAAGTTTAAACCAAAATGTTTAGTATTTAACAAAGTGTTGTGCAAACCCATATTAAAATAATCCAAACATAACAACAAAAACCATAGACAATATAAAGTAAAATGCTTAAGGTTTTGCTCCCCCTCAAGAGCTACTTCTCCCCCTTTTTGACCGGAATGGCCAAAGGGCTACTGCTGGGTAGTGAAGCTGTCAAACTTTGCTATGAAGATTCATCTGCTCTTGGATAGCAGCCAGCCTGTCAGATTTCTCATTCTGGACATTGCAAAGCCTGTCAATTCTTTCAAGAATGATCTAAAATGCATCTGGAGTTACTGCAGAGGATGATGAAGCTCGGCTCCTTTTGCCACGACCTCTTGAACTTGAGGATTGTTCTTCAGCTTCTGTCTCAGTTTCCATAGGTTCTCCTTGTTCTTGATCACCCTCCTCTTCATCACCTGAAAGACAAACTTTGATACGTGTAATGGTTAGAGCATTGATAGCTGAAGGAGTAAGCATGAGACTGATGTCTTGAGGAATTTCCACACCCTTTGCTCGAAAGAGCCTCATGAGTAGACTAGGTAAAATTAGCTTTGCCCTTGAAGTGGTTCTTGTTTCATCAGCAATAATGCAAAATATATGAGCACTAATATCAATGTAAGTGTTCTCCCGAAGCTCCATGAGAAAAATGGCTCTTGCATTATTGATGGTGGTTAGCTTCTTTACCAGGTAGAGGTTAAACATCATAATGTATGTGAGACATCTAAGGTCTGGTGGAAAGGCAATAGTGTTGAGGCATCTTCCCTCTCTAACTCCATCAATGTGAGATTGAACAGTTTCTATGGAGAGCATTCTGTGTTTGTAGTTTGTAAAATCATGGTCTAACTCCTCAAAACCAAGCACTTCATCAATGTCCTCCAGGTCAATGTTGAATTCATGGTCTCTTATCCAACATTCGATTTCATCCTCTCTTAAGACTGCATTGGCATATAATTCTCTGATCAATGGTTCACATACCCCAGGCAGATCACCAAGGAGCTTCTCCCAACCTCTATCCTGAAAACATTCGAGAATGAAGTAGTCCTTCAAATAAGCCAAATCCACAAATCTCTCTTGGATGATGGGAGCCTTCAAATAAAACTGATTATATCTCTCAAAATGTTTGGTAACCCTAGAAACGGTAATTGAATAGAAAACAAAAAAAGGGGGAAAAGAAAATCCTGCCTACCTTCTACTGAACCCATATATTTTTGAAAACCCTAGAAACGGTAATTGAATAGAAAACAAAAAAAGGGGGAAAAAATGCCTACCTTCTGAATTGTCTGTTGTTGAAGAGAAGGGATGGGATAGCTTCTAAATCGCCTGTTCTTGCAGAGGACGAACAAAGATTTTCAGTTTTCACTGTTGCAGAGAAGGAACAGAGGTTCAGTTTTCGCTTCTTCTTTTTTGCTTCCTTTTGGATTTTCTTTGTTCGTCTGTTTGATGGGTTGGAACACGCTAGTCCGATTTGTGCGTATATGGAGTTGCAGCGAAGAATCGCAAGTTAGAGTGAGTCTGAATTTTGATCGGGAAATACGGTTTTGGGTTTTGGGTTTGCGTTTTTTTTTTTTTTTTTTTTTTTGGATTAGCGACTTGCTGTTTTTATAATGAGTCTTCCCAAACGTTTGATGAAAGTGAGCCTCTCCAACGCACCGTACGGTATTTTAAAGAATAAGTTGTATACGTGTCAGTTTTTAAAGTGGTCTTTTTTCCTAACGTGGCAGCACCTCCTTAAAGGTTTTTTGCGTTTATATATAGCTAGTATTTAACCCGCGCAATGTGCGGGGTCATTTTATGATTTAAGGTCAGCTTTACAACACTCACCATAAAAATCCTTTGATAGGTTTGGCCTCTGTCTTTCATATAAGACATGCAATATAATATCCTATATTTATGTTGTTGTCATTAAAAATCTTGACTTTGCATGTCATCAATATGTGTTGCAATATAAAAGGAATTTTTTAAAGGTTAATATAAATTTTTTAAGTTGTATAAGTACAATTGATACCTTTGTCTCTAAGTTCCATTCCGAGTCTTCTATTTCAGTGAAATGTTAAATTTATAAATTTTCACAATAGCTTAAGTGACTATTACAATAAATGACCCTTTATATGTTTTGTAGAAATCATAATCTTTCTTATCTGCCTTTATGCTTTAACAAAAACACGTGGGGAAAAAAAAGGTATTTAGAATGGATGAGGCTCTAGAAACTAAATTTCATTTTTTGTATGTATACCAACTTAACAATTATAATTATCTAAAATCCAGAAAAGCTTGTTGTGTTTAAACAAATGAACCGTAAAAACACTTTTGAACTTTGTTTAACACCAAACACAATTTTAAATATTTAATTTAATATTCCCATTCATATTAGAGTGGAATAATGAAGTCACAAAATAGAGTATATATGCTTGGACAATGAAAATAAAACTGAACATTATCTTGATGAAGGAATTAGAGAGAAAAACAACCATAAAATTCCATATCCAATCATTTTGGCAGGAAGCCAACTTATTTAGAACTACCACCTAAAAATTAAAGAATTAAGATACCTACTTTGGCATTATAGGATATCTTAAGAATTTCAATATCTTTAAGTCTTAAATTTGCTCACAATTGTAAAATGATGTAAAAAATATTTTACATGGTACTGACATGCGTTGTGGAGGAACAAAACCTATCGTAAACAAAGATGACCCACAATCAAAACATGTGTGATCATAGCTAGAAAAAATAAGCACCAAAATAGTTCTCATCATAGTCAAACTTTCTTTAAAATGTTGATTTTCAATTGGAAATCTTATAAATTATATGTTAGCAATACTATTAACCACTCTTCAATTGGCATATCTGATCCACATATAAGGAAAAATGTACCATAGAGAAAACATTGAAATTAGAGACTGTATAAAATTGGACAAACAATAGTTAACATTGCTATAACAATTCAGTAGGGTTCAGTCAGTGTTCATGCTCTGCTTCATTTAAACATCTACAATAATAATAATCTCTAAGAAAATGCATCAATTAATCTTTTTTTAACCACAGTAAAACAAATATGTACAATCTGCAAATCTCAACAATAATAGAGGATTTAAAAGTTCTCTTTGACCAAATAGAATAACATCCCAAAACAATAACTAAATATATCCTTCTACGTCACTCTTGTAGATGACATCCATCCCAAATAGCATCTTCCCAAACGGCTCTCTTATAGGAGTCTATTTTCTCTGATTTGACTCAGCTTGACTTACTTGACTCAGCGGTTCGCTTTCATATGGCGAGAGTCATTGATTCAAATCCAATAATATGTAAAACCGGCTGAAACCCCTGTTTTTGCTAGCATGACAGCAAGTACAGACTGGTAGCAAGGAGTCAATTGAATGACCAAAGCAATTGTCCTTTGTTGTACTACGGATCCCTAAGCAAAGATACCCATTGCACCACAACCATACACACCCCATAGAATTTAGTTCAGAATTCAAAAAGTTACATGTTAGAGTGTAAAGTTGTGATTTACAACTATGTTTTATGTTGGCTTTATTCCATGAAAAAATGTGTTGTAATTGCTTTAATTTTGTTCCTTGTAATTTGTGGGATTTTGTTGTATTGGGTTTAGTATTAATGTGGTGAAGAATCAAGTATAAAATGAAGAATCAGAGGATTTCGCGAGTGTCTCACTGGAAGCTAACCTGTGAAAGAGTCACGCAAGAAGCACATGACTAGAAGCTAAAGAGTCATGCCAGGCTATCGTTTTCGCGAGTGTCTCACGGGTAAGGCCTTCCTGCGAGGTAGTCGCGAACATTCTGCTTGGAGAATTTTAATGTGTGACTTTTTTACCCTTCACCCATACTATATATACCCTCATTACCCACAAATGTAAAGGAGGTCATTCAGAGAGAAAAACCCTAGATAGGTTTTCTACACCACACACACACCGATCTTTTAAGAGAGAACTACTCATCCTTAGTGAGAAATCATTGTAGCCTCTTCTCCATCCCTCTCCCATTGTCATACCTTGAGAGGAGATTTGTACCCAAACACAACCCACACCTATTCAAAGTGTAGAGAGTGTTTTGGAGCTTGGGAAGCTTTGAGGATTTGCCAAAAGAAGCTGGTGAGGCTTGGTGGATGCAATCGGGCATATTGCGGGATCCGAAAAGCTAGACAAGACGCGGTTCTGAGAAGCCTTGTTGGAGTAGGAGCTTGGAGGGCTTAGGTACATCAGGTAGATTAGGCTTGGAGGGTCTCTTGCTAACTCATGTATTCCAACTGATTGTCTAGTGGATCGATTTGCCACTTGGCGGGTGGTGGAGAGGTTTTTCACCGAGTTTTTTGGTTTCCTCTTCGATAACACATCGGCGTGTTATCTTGTGTTTGCATTCTCTCTTCCCTTACTCTTGTGCTTTACTTTTATTGTTGGTTGTTCATGTTTATGCACTAGAGTAGTATCGGTTGTTTGCGCTTCATTTGCTCTTGTTTCCGCACTTAGATAAGTTAGAGTAAAATCAACTGAGCCGTAAAATTTAATCTGGGGGGTCTAAACAGCTCTTGTGTTTTCAACATATTTTCGAGCTTTCACAAAGATTATAGTATAGTTCTGAAAAGCGATAAAAACAGAGTCCTCTGTTATCTTAGAGTAGCATTTTTGGCTTCTGAACTTCATGTATATTTACATATATTAATTTATATGTTTTATCCACGTATTTTATTTTTTGGCAACAACCAAGTGGGGCCTTAGTTTCTGAACTGAACCCAGATCAGAAACTACACTACAAATCATATCAAAAACAAAATAAAAACTCTCCCCTTTTACAATCAAACATCCCTCTTCACCCATGTATCAATAGATCAAGGAAATCTCAATCCTGGCATAGAGGCATCAATGTACTTATTCTACTGATAAAATAAATTTATGTACACAAAATTCCAAAAGCTTACAGACACAATAAAATCAGAATGGCCTAATCACTATTAGATGAATGGTAAGTGAGAGTTAAGAACTCTCGCACTTATATACACTATTCTGTAAATAATTTCTTTAAAATACTAATGGATGAAATCATGAAACTCCATTAACTCATTCTATAACCCAATGGTAGATACTTTTTAAGTAGAAAATTAATAAAATATATAGATCATGATAGCATATTTCAATATCATAATTACAAAATCAAACGGTACCAAAATATTTTGACCAATGAATCCAAAAAAAATAAAAAAAAAGCAATACAAATTCTGTTAGGTTCAAACAGTAATATAATAATTGGTAAGAAGTAAATCACAGCCACAACAGCTGAGCCAAACACTTCATCATTTTTCTCTTTTACGCTAAGATTTTCTCAAAATTAGTACTCTTCTTCTTACTACTAAATCTAAGATCTCTTACTAAATCTGAGATCTTTTATATAATCCATTGAAGCATTGTATTACTTCTATGCTCATCTGGTCCTTTAAAACTGGGTGAAATGCAAAGTATGTAAGGATTTTCATAAATAAAAAATAAATAAATAAAAATAAAAACAGAAAAAAGGAGCCTTACATAACCGGTCTCACATTCCTGTAGCAAATTTTAAACATTCTTATAGTATCATGTATCTTTAGATGATACTGTATAGCCTATGCATTCTTTCTTTTCCTTTTTTTTTTTTTTTTTTCCTCTCTTACTCAATCTCTCATCTCAAACACACAATCCATTTTTATTCTTTTTCTGTCACTCAAACACACATGACTTGTGTTAGGTGTAAAAATATATATATATATATATATATATATATATATATATATATATATATATATATATATTTTAATATGGTGTATTGTAAAATAAAGAATGTGATGTAAGGACTCTTGTAAGAGTAGTAATGTAAAATAAATCAAATGGCCTTTTGGTGAGACAATGCATTTTTTTTTTCAATAGGCAGTTGGGTATGCTCTTAACAGAGTATGAACTAAGATAATATATAGCAATTATCAATATCATTAAGACTTGACATGTGCACTGAATTGTAAAAGGTAAAAAAAGAAACGGAGAAAGTACCTTGTATATGATAATTTCTATCACATATTTGGAATATTTGTACCAGATTTAGCAAGCATGGTCACTACAACTGAATATAATAGCTTCTATGAAAGTATAATAAAAGCCAAAAAGTAATAGCAAGGAGAATCCTCTTTAAAATTTAAACTAATAAAAGCAACTATAACAATCAAATCATGTTCTTGTGTTTTTATTTTCAGAACATATGAGGTGGTCTATTTCATCAGCAAAGCATAGTGTCCTTAACTTTAGTATGCAATAGGAAATGCAAATAATACATAATATTGTTCAAAGAGCTAAGTTGAAATAATGCCTTTGAGTGGAATCTTGTAAAATGTGTGGATTCCTCTAAGAAACTCATCGAGCCCATGCTACTTAAGACAACAGAAACTAAATTAATGAAATTAAAGATTAATTTTCCTCAAGTCTAAAAAGTAAATTATAGTCTATTAACATAAGAGGGCATGAACTTCTAGGAAAGTTGACACTCCTAAAATTTAATTTATATGAGCTGGTCATTTTTTAAATTCATACCAAAACTTGTAGTTGGCCAAATGCAAACCAATTTGTGTGGTTTGTGAACAGTTTTAGACCCCTTAAAACACAACCAGATTGAGTAGCCTAGTTAATTAGCCAAGTTGTTACTTAGTCAAATTATGCAATTCTAGGTTAAAACAATCAAACAATCATATCAAGAATATAAAGCAGTGGAATAATAAATAACACAAGATATGATCACCCAGGAAACCACACCGATAAAAACCTGGGGAGGATTTGACCCACCGATCCTCAAGGCAAAACAAAATTCACTATGAAAGAATCAAAGTTCATACAAAAGGACTTACAAGCTCCCCGCTCGACTTCCTAATGCTACCTACCAGTAGAACTTATTGACACGACCCCGTGCAAGCTCCGAATCCACGGACTCATTCTTTCTTGAATTCTTCAATCAGCTACAAGCACCCACGCTTGATATTCTTTAAGCTTCAATGGTAGCAACCGAGTTGATCATCAAGATGTTGAAGTAATCTCTATCTTGAAAACCCTAAGCTTTGTGTAAAGGAAAGCTCCTCTAGATCTCACAAGAGATTTACACAAAACAGCAATGTATGAGCAACAATACAACTGGAGCAACTCTAAAAACGTGGCTAGGGTTTTGCCTTATATACCTAGGGTAAAAACATAAAACCCTAAATGTTTAATGAGTTAGGGCTGAGTTGGAAAAACTGCAGTAAACGCATTTGACCCGATATTCGATCGATCGAGTCTGTTCTTCGATTGATCGAGCCAGGCCGAAATGCCCCAATGCATCTGCTGTCTCTTGATTCCAACTTTACAATAATTAATCAACTTTGAGCAAGCTTAAACAAGACTAAACATATTGTTTTGATCATGGTTTGCCAATATTACAAATTAGAGTTCTAAATACATAAATTCCTAAACCCTTAGAACCTAACAGTTTGCGACAATATTTGTATAATCTATGAAGAGAAATAATTTCATACAATCTCTTGTGCAAAGAGGACAATCCATATAATTGCAGCCATTATTTCTAATTGCTCAAAAAAAAAAAAAAAAAAAAAAGCATAGCAATTTTAAATTGCAGCAGAGAAAGATGAAAGAAATGCCGCAAACGAAGCCTAAGAAAACATTGCAAATATGGGTTGAATTGTAAAAAGTAATGCTGCAGTTTAATGAAAATTTAAATCTGAAAAATGAAGGTTAGGACCACAACGAATCGAACCTTGATTCTGCATTTGTTAGTGGTTCATGTATAGCCCAATATTTAGATAGCTAAAAAATCTATCCTTGTAACAATAACAATAAATAAATAAATAAGTAAATAAAAAGTTATTTCATACTTGAGTTGTGAAAGCTCGAAAATGTGTTGAAAACACAAGAGCTATTTGGACCCCCAATTAAAAGTTACGGCTCGATTGATTTTACACTAACTTAATACTAAGTGCAGAATAGTGTAAAAGCGAGCGAATAAACAAACAAGCTACTCTAATCCATAATTAAAGCAACACAGCAGTAAAATGGAAAGTAAAAGAGTAGGGAAGAAAGATGCAAACACAAGATAACACGCTGATGTGTTATCGAAGAGGAAACCAAAGAACTCGGCTAAAAACCTCTCCGCCGCCCTCCAAGCAGTAATTGATCCACTAGACAATCAGTTGGGATACATGGGTTAGCAAGAGACCCTCCAAGCCTAATCTACCCGATGTACCTAAGCCCTCCAAGCTCCTACTCCAACAAGGCTTCTCGGAACCGTGTCTTGTCTAGCTCTCCGAATCCCGCAACAAGCTCCATGTTGCATCTGCCATCCTTGGCTTCTTCCAATGCTTCCCAGCAGCACCAAAACCTCACTTGACACTCTGAAAGGGTGTGGTAAGTGTTTGGGCTATCAACCTCTCAATGGTATGGAAATGGAGAGGTAGGAATTGAGAAAATTCCACAAGCAAATGTGTAGAGGATTGTGGGTATAGCAATCTCTAACTCTTAAGGTGTTTGGCTAGGGTTTTCTCACAGAAGCACTCCTTAGTATTTGTGGGTAATGTGGGTATAAATAGTGTAGGCACAGAAAGTGTGTATCAGAATGGATAGGCTGGCAGAACAGAATGTCTCGCGGGTGTCTCACGGGAAGGCCTTACCTGCGAGATACTCGCGAGACACAGCTGTCTCCATCTTGGCCTGACTCTTCTCATTTCAGCATGTGCAAGGCACATGAGTCACTTCGTGGGATGCTTAGTCGCAAGATACCCATGAGAACACTTCAGTCTTCAATTGCTTGAGTCTTCACACTCTCTCTCTCTATCACACAACTCTTACAATCAAATCCACAATAAATACAGGGTGCAAAAGATTGAACAATAATTATAATAAAATTTGTCACGGAATAAAAGCCAATAAAAACACATAGTTGTAAATAACAACTTTACAAGTTGGACTAAATAAACTAATTAACTTAAAATTTAAGAAAACATATATTTTATAGAATATTGTGAAGAAAAAATAAAAAATCAAGAGCATATCTGAAACCTTAAACATGATTTATTTTAAAGAATTTCACATTCAAAAAATTAAAATCAATTCGATCAAAATCCCCAAGCCTAAATCATATTTAAATGATAAAATTTTAAAACAAATCAAAAAACCTTATCGGAAAAGGTTTCGACATGGTGACAGAATGGTTAAGGTTTGCTTAATTAGCCATATGATAAAGCCGCATTATTTCTTTTGCTTGTTTGTGTTGAAAGAATGGGTTTAAGGTTTGGTTGAGGGGAAAAACCTTTATTGAAACCATAAATAACCGAAATGCCTAAATCAAAACAAAGCAAATACCAAAACTGCCAAACATAAATCATTTTTATCGCAAGATTTTGGTTTTTTCTTTTAAAAATTTATAATAAAAAAAAAAAAAAAAAAAAATCCCACCCTTTAATAGTGTACCGCAGGTTGAGGGATGCAAATTTTTTGGTGGTTAGAGTCCGACAGTGGTGCTGGCCTAAGATGTCTCTCCATCTCCCCTACGCCTATGCTTTTTTGTAGTCCACGCCAAATTGTAGAAAAAACATTAACAAAACCGACTATTTTGTTTTTGTAAGAACCAGAGATGATAATTTGAGACGAAAGCATCAAGGAAAGAGAATAAGGCTGTCTATTTTTCAAAAGGGGTCAAAGAAGAATCCTAGACGTCTCAACAGGGGAAACTCAATGGTGAGAAGTTTCAGAAAACAAAAAACAGTAGAGAGTTTTTGCATGTTTATAAATTTGACAAAAAAACGTTTTGACAGAGAATCCAAAAACCCAAAACAAAAACGAATCAAATCTAAACCTATCCAACAAAAAAACTCAATCAAAAGTAACATTTCATACCCAAATCTAAAAAATGGGAAAAAAAAAAAACAAAAGAATGTACGGTGCCCAATTGATGCAGTGTTTACCGTTCTGCCTCTTTCTCTGTTTCTTCCTTCGTGTCCTAGGCCTCATCCTCTCTCTATTTCATTACCTCTCTCTTTCTTGGCCTCTCTCTATTTCTGACCCAAAATACCAATCTATTAATCAAAACAAAATCTGACCCAAAATACCAATCTAAATCATAATTAACACCCAATTGATTCTCCAAATAAAAACCAAAAACCCTAAATTTTTAAATTTAAAACAGAACTTTACCTAGCGATTTCGATAATCGAGTAGTGAGTGGAGGCTTACGGTGATGGCAGAAGATCTGGGTGGCACCCTTACAGTGATGGCAGAGGCGCCCTTCTCTCTATCTCTACCTCTCTATTTCTCTGTCTCTCTTTTCTCTCGATCTGACTCTCCTTTCTCCATAACAATCTTTCTGTTGTTTTTTTTAAGCGGTTAGTTTCCTTTTATACTAAGGGCTCCCAAACAGTATTTTAACATAGTACACCAATATAATTTATCGCTTTTAAACGGTGTTATAGTGTTATTAAACAATGTAATGTATCGCTTTTTAACTTAAATTGTCTGAATTTTAGATAGACAGTTATCCTATTTGTCAATACATCCTTAATTGTAGGAATCCACTTTCTCTCAGCTTCTGCTATTATATATATATATATATATATATATATATATATATATAGATTATAAAAGCAATATTTGTTGCAAATATCAAAGCACTCAGTCCAATTAATTTTTGCTGTAGATTGTCCAACAAGCATCCCGATCACAAAGTAAAGGATCAAAACATATGCAGCCATTCTTATTTCTTCCAACCTGAAAAGGGATTGGATAATGTTTTTCTTCAGAAATAATTCCTTTTTTGTGTTTTTTTTTTTTTTTTTTGAATAGAAACGCATCTCTTATTTATTATTATTATTTTTAGAAGACGTCTCTTTTATGTTAAATGTGTTACAAAATGCTATAAGTTAGTGTATTTTTAAAAAATTAAAAAGCTATATTATTTGCCAAAAAAAGTTAAGCAAAAGGCAAAAAGCAAATAATTTTTAAGCAAATCCCAAATACACTAATGTCCTGTTAGTGTTATACAAAAGATATAGATTTTAATAGTTTTTATTCTAAATTTGTGACAAAAAACCTAAAAACTGGCTACTTTTCATGAAAGGTAGCTTTGTTAAATTTAAAAAAAAAAAAAACAAAAAAAAAAAAGGTAAAAGGTATAATTTATAGTTTGGCTTTAGCTTTTTGCTTTCTGCTTTTTTTTCCAGTAATTTAACTTTTAGGGTTTTTTTTTTTTTTAATAATTAAACTAACTTTTAGTTTTTTTGTTATATATTAACATAAAACTTAACAAAAACTATATTTTTTTAATGGAAATAAACTATATCTTTTAATAAATAATAAATACTATGCAAATAAGATACAAAGCCAAATGCATTGCATCCATTTATTAAGTCTTAATATGTTTTTTTTTTTGTTACATTAAATAAGTTACTAGAAATACTAAATATAGTCTTAATATGTTTTCTTTTGTTGCTTGAACGTTATTATTATTGTTATTATTGTTCTTATTATTATTGTTATGAAATATATATAATGAACAAAAATCACAATACCTAGTATTTAGTATTGTCATATACGGTTGTCACTAGTTCAGGTTTAGACGTTAGTAACCTGTATTTATGTTTATGCATTTTTGTCTACGCTAAAAACCGATTGGTATCTTTGTCTGATGATAAAGAACTATCATCAAATGCGGACGCTATAGAATGAAACTCTCTAAAATAAAAATGTGTGCATTTATGCAATAAATAAATAAAAAAGAAATTTGCAATTATATTATGGTATAAAATATAAAGCCCAACCTCAAAAACCTTACATGTCTAAATTAGAACAAACTATTGCAGACTAATGCTCTGTTTGGATGTTTAAAAAAAGTGGGGGAGTAGAGTAAAGAGAGGGAGAGTAATTCAATTACCTTGTTTGGAAGTTTTTTAAGGAAGAAAGGGGAGGGGTTTGGAGGGATTTCAACTACCTCTAACCTCTCATTTTTAATTCTCCTAAATTGGAGAGATTTGGAGGGAGAGTAGAGTAGATAAATTATTGACGAAATGAATTCCCCAATTTACCCTTTCTAAATTAATAAAATTACAAACCGATTATATAAATAATCTTTATTTGTTTCCTGAGAAAATTTAAGGTGAATGAAAAAAAAAATTTGAATCTCACTATTTCACTGACATTGAAGCTAAACAACCCCCCCCCCCCCTTTTTTACACACTTAACCATGTCATTTTCGCTAAAAAGCATTGAAAGACCATGAAAATGAAAAAATAAATAATAAAAAATCAACTAATAACTTGAAATTTTTGAATTTTATTGCTCCAACTTTCTGGGCAACCAAACAAAGTAATATGTAGCCAATTAATTATAGTCCAATTAATCATACTCCTGTACCACCTGAGGCCGCTCGTTGATCTGCTTGGCCAGCTCAGCCTGGCTCATCTTAATCTCCAGCTACGCCTTCTATATCAACTGCTTCACCTCCGTTAAGACCTACTCCAGCGCTGTCGTCTCAGTCGTCTTGATAGGCTTCTTCGCGTTCACAGCTAGAGCCGCCTTCTTGTTCGAACCGGCTTCTGCCTTCTTCACGGTCTGCACTACAGTCCTAGTCCGCAATGCCTGGTTCACTGCCTACTTGTCGCGATCTTGAACCTTGGTCCTATTCTTGTGAAGCACCACTAGCTCCCAGTCCTGGGTTAAAGCTCCTAGATATCAGCTCGGCATCATAACAAACTCAGAGAGAGCAACAAATAAACAGAGAGAGAAATTCTACTCTACTAATCTTTCCTTGTTTCCTAAGAAAATTAATTAACAAAGAAAACTCAGATATTCCCTGTGGAATGAGAATGTTGATTAAATAATTATTTAATCTAACAAATTAATCATAGACCAATGTTGCAAGTCCATTTTCAAATAGGGGTAAATTTGTCTATTTAAATCATTTCCTCTCATTTCCATCCTAATTTTTAAAACATCCAAACAAGAGCAATGACTAATTACTCCATTCCCCTTACTAATTTTAAAAACATCCAAACAAGGTGGAGGATAATCATTCCCCTTTACTCTTCTCCCCACTACTCTTCTCCCCTCTACTCCCCTCTACTCTCCTCCCCCTCTAAACTTCCAAATAGGCCATAAATTACAGTGGCTTAAGAGCATATAGACATTGCAAAGAGGCACTAGTAAGGTGAAAGTTTTTTATTTTAACATATAACTCACTATTCTAAGTAGAGAATCCCAAGGATCCACAATAACATTTTACGTCTTGTGAAAACTAAACTAGTATACAGAAACGCAACACCAAGAATAGTTACACATTGGTCTCTATAATAATATTGCCATTGGACAAAACTCAGTTACATTTAAAAACTCAAAAAATATGACAACATTTATATCACAGTATTAACTTCGAAACCATATATATATATATATATATATATATATATATATATATATTTAGTTACTAAGTTTGAGCATGTAGGCTTTAACAACCTCCAATAATTCTCGTCTATGAAGCATGGGTGCGGATTCAGGTTTAGGTGCGAATGCAGATGTGGGTACGGGACTCGACAATTTTTGAAAAAGTAGGGTGCGAGTGCAGCGGGATACATTTACTAATAAATTATTAAATATATTTTCAATTTAATAATAAATACATATATTTACTAATAAATATATGTATTTATTATTAAATACATTTACTAATAAATTATTTACAAATTATTAAATATATTTTCATATAATGGTAAACATATACCAATTTAAGAGCAATAATAACTACAAATAATTCAGTAATTTCAATTTAAGTTGTTTAACGTACAAATAATTTGACAAATATATAATAAGTTAATAACTAAATAAGAAATCAACTCAAGTTTTTATTTTATTTTATTTTTTTAACATGTATTTTGGCCAATTTTGGCCTTAATGGCTTGACTCGTCCTAAATCGGCGTTGAATTGGCGCGACTCGGCCTGAATCGACACGAACTAGAGCGAATCAAGAAACAAAAAAAAAAAAAACATGAATCGGCGCGTCTAGTGCGAATCGGTGTGTCGCCGAGTGTCTGGTGCGGGTGCGGCAACCCTGGAGCTGCACCCATGCTTTCTAGGTTCTCATCTCTCAGCCACAGAATGACACTAGTTGAGCTCCACAAAACCCTTAAATCCCAAGGATCCTCAATAACATTTTACATCTTGTGAAAACTAAACCAAAATCCATCTTAAACAAGGCACACAAGCATATGAACAAGTACACTAATAACATTTTACATCTTGTGAAAACTAAACCAAAATACAGAAACGCAACACCAAGAATAGTTACACATTGGTCTCCATAATAATATTTCCATTGGGGAAAACTCAGTTACGTTTAAAAACTCAAAAAATATGACAACATTTATATCACAGTATTAACTTCAAAACCATATATATATATATATATATATATATATATATATATATTTTCAGTTACTAAGTTTGACCATGTAGGCTTTAGTGACCTCCAATAGTTCTCGTTTGTGAAGCACGGGTGCAGATTCGGGTTTGGGTGCGAGTGCAGATATGGGTATAGGACTCGGCAATTTTGGAAAAAGTAGGGTGCGGGTGCGGCGGGATACGTTTACTAATAAATTATTAAATATATTTTTATTTACAAATTATTAAATATATTTTCATATAATGGTAAACATATACCAATTTAAGAACAATAATAACTACAAATAATTCAGTCATTTCAATTTAAATTTTTAACATACAAATAATTTGACAAATATATAATAAGTTAATAACTAAATAAGAAATCAACTGAAATTTTTATTTTATTTTATTTTTTTAACAAGTATTTCGGCCAGTTTCTTAGCCAATTTCGGCCTTACTTGGCGCGACTCGGCCTAAATCTACGTTGAACTAGTGTGACTCGGCCTGAATCAGCACGAACTGGAGCAAATCAAGAAACAACAAAAAAAAAAAAAAAAAAAAAAAAAAAGCGAATCAGCGCGCCTATTGCGAATCGGTGTGTCACTGAGTGTCTAGTGCAAGTGCGGCGACCCTGGAGCCGCACCCATGCTTTTAAGGTTCTCGTCTCTCAGCCACATAATGACACTAGTTGAGCTCCACAAAACCCTTAAATCCCGAGGATCCACAATAACATTTTACATCTTGTGAAAACTAAACCAAAATACAGAAACGCAACACCAAGAATAGTTACACATTGGTCTCCATAGTAATATTGCCATTGGGGAAAACTTAGTTACGTTTAAAAACTCAAAAAATATGACAACATTTACATCACAGTATTAACTTCAAACCATACCCTTTTTTTTTTTCAAGTTACAAAGTTTGAGCTTGTAGGCTTTACTGACCTCCAATAGTTCTCGTCTATGAAGCACGAGTGTGGATTTGGGTTTGGGTGTGAGTGCGGATGTGAGTATGGGACTCTACAATTTTTTAAAAAATGGAGTGAGGATGTGGCAGGATACTTTTACTAATAAATTATTAAATATATTTTTATTTACAAATTATTAAATATATTTTCATATAATGGTAAACATATACCAATTTAAGAGCAATAATAACTACAAAAAATTCAGTAATTTCAATTTAAGTTGTTTAACGTACAAATAATTTGACAAATATATAATAAGTTAATAACTAAATAAGAAATCAACTCAAGTTTTTATTTTATTTTATTTTTTTAACATGTATTTCGGCCAGTTTCTCGGCCAATTTTGGCCTTACTCGGTGCGACTCGGCCTAAATCGGAGTTGAACTGGCGCGACTCGTCCTAAATCGACGTGAATCGGCCCGAACCGGCGCGACTTGGCCTAAATTGGCATGAATCAGCCCGAACTAGCGCGAATTAGGAAATGAAAAAAAAAGAAAAAAAAGAACATGAATCGGCGCTTCTAGTGCGAATTGGCATGTCGCCGAGTGTCTGGTGCGGGTGCGGCGGCCCTGGAGCCGCACCTATGCTTTCTAGGTTCTCATCTCTCAGCTATAGAAAGACATTGGTTGAGCTCCACAAAACCCTTAAACCCGCACTCCTCATGGAGCTTTGAGAGTGCCTTAGCTTCCTACATGTTGTTAATAGGCAAAAGACACTCAAGCTTCAATGTCTCTACCATCTCAATAGCTACGGCTTTAGCTTGCGCCATACAAAGAGAAATTACTTTAAAGAGAGAAATTACACAACACTATTTAGACTGAGGTGCGGCACTCGCTCTCTTTAAGGAGATTCAAGCCCTTGGTTGGCTAAACTTTGTAACCGGTGCAGACCTTCTCTGACTTGTCTCCCCCAGGATACAACAGCCCAACAAGTGTCGTATGGCGAGAACAACCTCTGTACAAAGTGTTCAAACCCAAAGCTCTACCAGAAAGAACACCCTTCTTTGACAAGAATCTCTCTATTTTTTGTGTGTATATTGTATTTGTAGTAACTTGGATTGAGTCTGAATGAGTCTATTTATAGGCTCAATGGGCCTCACGAAATTACTACCCAATTTATTCTGATTAATTAGGTCCATTATTCTGATGTAGTGGGTGTTACAAGATTAATTGTTGGATATTAATCTGATGGACTGGAGTTACACAATTAATGGTCTAATAAGAAGTTTCTAAAGAATGAAAAGGCCCAAACAGATAGTTCATTAAGTGGGTTAATGGCTCTTTATTTTCCATAGTAAAAATGGAGTATTAATTCGGGCCATTTACTCACCAACGGATATGGTAATTGCTCTGAATGGGCTGTCAAGTAGGAGGATCCAAGAGGCTGATTTATTTCCAATTTTGATACCTCCACTCTTCACCTCCCCCTTGCGCACGTATCTAGCCCAATATCTGAGTCAATACATTTTAGCCCATTAATCACCACAATTAAAAAGAATAAAATAGTCTCTCTCCTTTTCAATGTGGGATTAAACATTTTCACTAACTCCTCATCTTCCATATTCACTCCCACATCTTTATATTTATGTTATAACATTTATTCATTTTAATTATTTAATATTAAAATGCTCCAACACTTCTGTAATACCCGAAAAAAAAAAGAGAAAAAGATCTTTAAGTAAATTTATTTTGTGGGACCAATTTTATATTTTATAATTATAAGGAAGTTTTTAGAAAATAAGGTTGAAACCCTAGCTATATATAAGCTTATTAAGTTTTGAGAGAGGTGACTATCCAAATTACTCAAGTAGTGAATGTTTGACTGCACAATTGAGGTAAGAGCCGAAGAATCTTTTTCTTGTCAAATCTAAGTTTTATTTAGAATTAAAGTATTTTTTTTATATGAGTATTTTGGCCAATAGTGAGACTATTTAAAAAATCCAATGAGTATGATGATGTAAAGGAAGAAGGAATTAGATCCTTTTTTCCCTGTGCCGGTGTTGCGTTAACTGTAAGTGCTGCACAGTTTTACCGAATTGAGTTTTGGTGAATAACAAAAAATTATGGTGGAGGCTGGTAGTGTGATAAATTACAGAGGTAAAATATATATGGCAAATAGTATTTTTTTGTCAAAGCAGGTCAAGAACATGATTCTTGTTTGATATAATGCTTTTCTTAGTTTTGTCCTCATGCCGGCCAAAATGGCCAAATACCACTTCTTCTTCTTTTTTTTTAATTTTTAGCAAAAAATCATTGTTTCGGAAATAAATAGCAAAGTACCACTTTTTCTAGAAATCGAGTTTCAGAAACTCGAGTTCCTCTCAATTCTACCACCGTGGCATTGCTGACATGGAATTTCTGTGATTAAAAAAAATTATGTGGTACTCGAGCTTGAGAAACTCAAGTTCCATGCAACACAGTACCCGAGTATACCAGACTCAAGTACGTTTTATAATAAAATGTAGGAAAAAAAAATTTACACAGTACTCGAGTTTCCCAAACTTGAGTACTGTGTAAATTTGTTTTTTTTTTGTTTTTTTTGTTTGGGGATAATGAACAAATAAACATAAAGGTAAAAATAAGTGACTTTTTTATGTTATTATTTATTTAAACAGAAGCATTGTAAAATATAGAGATTTTAATTTCAAAATATGAATTTAATTTCTACATTAATTAAAATTGTTCATTGTTTTCTCATCAAAATTGTTCATTGTTTTCTGTATAAAATATTTCTACGATTTTACATAAAATTATTTTCTGTTCGGCATTATTTAAGAAATTGTTCACTCTCTTTTCTGCATAAATTATTTTCTGTTTACTATTTAAAAAATTGTTCATTGTTTTCTCATAAAACACCCAGTGAAATCGTGTTTTCTAAATTTAAATGCCAAATCATGTTTGAATTTCACAATAATCGAATATATTTTTCTGCATTGATAAAATCTGTTTCTACATTAATAAAATTTGCTCTTTGCACATCATATTTACTGTATATTCAAATCTACTTACTGCATTCATAAATTTTTTTTTTTTTTGCATTAATTAAAACTATTCACTGTTTTCTCATAAAAATTGTTCACTGTTTTCTGCATAAACTATTTTCAGCATTGGCGCAGTTATTGCACTTAAATGGTTTTTGTGTTTTTTTAAATATGTAACCATATGTATAATGGACAAACTCCATGAAAGAAAAATGAATGATTCGTATAAATCACCTAATGGTAAATGCCTCGAAAAATTTGAATTTGTAAAAAAGTTCGAATTAGTTGAATGTAGAAATTCGAGAAAAATCGATGGAAAATCAATGAACGTACCAAATCATGAAGGTGTACATAAGATGTACAGATAGTCTAGACTTGTTGAGAAATTTGATTTCATTGAAAGTACAAAATAATGAAAATTCAATGGAAAAGTATGTATATTAGATGTATAGATCGTATGAATTTGTTTAAAAATTTGAATTCGTTAAATGTACAAAACTGTGAAAACTCAAGGAAAAATTGTGTACATTATATGTACAGATAGTACGAATTTGTTGAAAAATTTGAATTCGTTGAGTGTGTAAAATCGTGAAAAATGAATGATTCGCATAGATCACCTAACGGTAAATGCCTCGAAAAATTCGAATTTGTAAAAAAGTTCGAATTAGTTGAATGTAGAATTGTTCATTAAGTAAAACTGTTTTCTGCATTAAGTAAAATTGTTCACTATTTTCTCATGAAAATTGTTCACTACTTTCTGCATAAACTATTTATAGTATTTTGCATAAAATTATTTTCTGTTCAGCATTATTGAAAAAAAAAATCACTCTCTTTTTTGTGCAAATTATTCTTTGTTCACTATTTAAAAAATTGTTTACTGTTTTCTCATAAAACACCAAGTGAAATTGTGTTTTCTAAATTTAAAAGCCAAATCTGAATACTTTTTCATTTTTAAATTTCACAATAATCAAATTTGTTTTTCATGTTTAAATTTGATGTTTAAATGAACTCCATTGCGGTGGTATCTGCATTTAGTTTTGTAGGTTTGCCGACCATGATGTGCTCGACGCCTCTAAGACTCTCTTACGTGTACATTGGCATATTAAGGAAACTAGCTTTTAAATCCGTGCAAAAGCACGGGAATTACATAAGTACATGTATTTTCAGGTTCTTGGAAAAAAAATACATCTATTTTCAACAAAATAGAAATAAAAATAATGTAAATTTTGTAAGAGTCCACAAATAAATTTTTGTACATAGAAATAATTAGAATCCGAGAAAGCAAATATATTCAAATAATTTTAGGTAAATATTTGGAGAAACATTTTGTTTCAAAAGTCGTACTTAAATAAATTTAATTAAATAAGTATGTAGCTAATGCAATTGAATTTATAAATTTTAAAAAATAACACTTGGTATGAATTTCAAATTTAAACTGTATATAACACTCAGTATGCTATCCATAAAAATGTGTTGTCTTACAAATAGATTTTCTTTTAAGCCTATTCTAAACAACTAAAACTGCAACATCCACTATGATGGAGAGAAAAATATTTCTAGCAATTGAAAAAAAAAAATCCAGCTATAGAGAATGGTGTGATCATCCTTCCTTGGAAGCAAATTTGTGGAGATTTGGCTAAAAAGCCAAATCTGTATGTTTTTTCATGTTCGAATTTCACAATAATCGATTCACACCATTCTCGTTAGCTGGATTTTTTTTTTTCAATTGCTAGAAATATTTTTCTCTCCATCATAGTGGATGTTACAGTTTTAGTTGTTTAGAATAGGCTTAAAAGAAAATCTATTTGTAAGACAACACATTTTTATGGATAGCATACTGAGTGTTATATACAGTTTAAATTTGAAATTCATACCAAGTGTTATTTTTTAAATTTATAAATTCAATTGCATTAGCTACATACTTATTTAATTAAATTTATTTAAGTACGACTTTTGAAACAAAATGTTTCTCCAAATATTTACCTAAAATTATTTGAATATATTTGCTTTCTCAGATTCTAATTATTTCTATGTACAAAAATTTATTTGTGGACTCTTACAAAATTTACATTATTTTTATTTCTATTTTGTTGAAAATAGAGGTATTTTTTTTTTCGAAGAACCTGAAAATACATGTACTTATGTTGGGTTTAAAAGCTAGTTTCCTTAATATGCCAATGTACACATACGAGAGTCTTAGAGGCGTCGAGCACATCATGGTTGGCAAACCTACAAAACTAAGTACAGATACCACCGCAATAGAGTTCATTTAAACATCAAATTTAAACATGAAAAACAAATTCGATTATTGTGAAATTTAAACATGAAAAAGTATTCAAATTTGGCTTTTAAATTTAGAAAACACGATTTCACTAGGTGTTTTATGAGAAAACAGTAAACAATTTTTTAAAAAGTGAACCGCGAATAATTTGCACAAAAAAGAGAGTGAAATTTTTTTTCAATAATGCTGAACAGAAAATAATTTTATGCAAAATACTATAAATAGTTTATGCAGAAAATAGTGAACAATTTTCATGAGAAAACAGTGAACAGTTTTACTTAATGCAGAAAACAGTTTTACTTAATGAACAGTTCTACATTCAACTAATTCGAACTTTTTTACGAATTCGAATTTTTCAAGGCATTTACCATTAGGTGATCTATGCGAATCATTCATTTTTCACGATTTTACACACTCAACGAATTCAAATTTTTCAACAAATTCGTACTATTTGTATATCTAGTGTACACAATTTTTCCTTGAGTTTTCACAGTTTTGTACATTCAACGAATTCAAATTTTTAAACAAATTCATACGATCTATACATCTATCGTACATACTTTTCCATTGAATTTTCATTATTTTGTACTTTCAATGAAATCAAATTTCTCAACAAGTCTAGACTATCTGTACATCTTATGTACACCTTCATGATTTGGTACGTTCACTGATTTTCCATCGATTTTTCTCGAATTTCTACATTCAACTAATTCGAACTTTTTTACAAATTCGAATTTTTCAAGGCATTACCATTGGGTGATTTATATGAATCATTCATTTTTCTTTCGTGGAATTTGTCCATTATACATATGGTTACATATTTAAAAAAACACAAAAACCATTTAAGTGCAATAACCATTCACTAGGTGTTTTATGAGAAAACAATGAACAATTTTTTAAACAGTAAACAGAAAATAATTTATGCAGAAAAGAGAGTGAACAATTTCTTAAATAATGCTGAACAGAAAATAATCTTATGTAAAATTGTAGAAATAGTTTATACAGAAAACAGTGAACAATTTTTATGAGAAAACAATGAACAATTTTAATTAATGTAGAAATTAAATTCATATTTTGAAATTAAAATCTCAATATTTTACAATGCTTCTGTTTAAATAAATAAAAACATAAAAAATTCACTTATTTTTACCTTTATGTTTATTTGTTCATTATCCCCAAAAAAAAAAAAAAAAAAAAAATTTACACAGTACTCGAGTTTGGGAACTCGAGTACTGTGTAAATTTTTTTTTCTGCATTTTATTTATAAAACGTACCCGAGTCTGGTATACTCGAGTAATGTGTTGCGTAGAACTCGAGTTTCTCAAGTTTGAGTACCACATAATTTTTTTTAATCACAGAAATTCCAGGTCAGCAATGCCACGGTGGCAGAATTGAGAGGAACTCGAGTTTCTGAAACTCGATTTCTAAAAAAAGTGGTACTTTACTATTTATTTCCGAAACAGTGATTTTTTTATACAAAATTTCAAAAAAAAAGTGGTATTTGGCCATTTCGGCATGATTAAATATATATATATATTTATATCAACTCACGAATATAATAATAAATGATGTACTTTTGACCCTTTATGCCTGTAGGTATGATGTAGTTATAGACTTCATTAGTGGCAGAAAATAAAGAGAGCAAAAAGATATTGTAATTACGTGGGATTTTTTTGGGGTGAGTGGATAGTGGGCAATTATTGGTTATTTTTAATAATCTCTCTTCTGGTCGGGCACCGTTATAAGTTTTTCTTGAATTATTTGATTATTGAGTATAGTACTTGAAAACTATTTTAGGTAATATCTAAGGATTTTAGAAGAAGTGTTAGGGAGAAGTTCCTTTTGGTATGACTTTTGAAAGTAAGTAACCTTATCCTAATTGGTTTTATTTTGCGTATTTTAACTATTGAAAATTGTTTACAGTTGTTACAATTTTATTTCTATTATATTACTGATTTTAATTAAAGAATTATTACAAATATATCTGATTACTGAATATAAGATGTATTTTATTTAATTGTTTTTAGCTATACCAATTCAAAGTAAAGAATAAAGAACTTTCACAAATATACATGAGCATTGAATATAAGATTTATTTTGTTTAATAATTTTCTAGCTGTATTGATTTAAAGTAAAGAATTATAGAAATATCACAAATAGATTTGAATATTGAATATATGATTATATATATATTTGAATAAGATATATTTTTGTTAGAAACTATGATTTCATATATATGATTATGAACAATCTGACTATGAATTTATTCGGATACCCAGCCAATGGGGGTTATTCATTGATACTCTGATACCCAACCAATAGGGGTTATTCATTGGTACTCTAATACCCAGCCAATAGGGGTTATTCATTGATATTCTGATACCCAAACCAATTGAAGTTATTCATTGGTACTCTGATACCCAAACCAATAGGAGTAATTCATTGGTACTCAAATACCCAGCCAATGGGGGTTATTCATTGGTACTCTGATACCCAGTCATGGGGATATAGCGTGACCATAGTCACAAGATTGTTAAGAATATGAATTACGTTTGAATATTTGAACTATTTTGAGTCCTTAAAACTGCATATGTGAATTTGGAAATGTTTGAGTATTTAAATTATTTTGGGTCATTAAAACTGTTTATGTATCTTTTTGGAACATATTGTAAGTTATAGCTTTGATATATGGAAAACTGACTACTTTCTAAACCATCTATGATATATTTGTCATATTAAAGTATGTGATCTGTAAAGTTGTTATTTACAACTATATGTTTTGTTGGCTTATATTCCGTGCCAAATTTGATTGTAATTATTTTCAATCTATTGTACCCTGTATTCTTTGTGGGATTTCATTGTAAGGGTTGTGTGAAAGAGAGAGTGGTGTGAAGACTCAAGCATTTAAAGACTAAAGAAGGTTTCGCGGGTATCTCACGACTTAGCATCTCGCAAAGTATATAATGTGCCCTGCACATGCTGGAATGCGAAGATTCAAGCTAGATGGAGACAGCTGTGTCTCGCGAGTACCTCGTGGGTAAGGCCTTCCCGCGAGACACCCGCGAGCCATTCTGTTCTGCCAGCCTGTCCAGTTTGATTCACACTTTTTGTGCCTACACTATTTATACCCACATTACCCACAAATGTAAAGGAGAGCTTCTGAGAGAAAATCCTATCCAAACACCTTGAGAGTTAGAGATTGTTATACCCACAATCCTCTACACATTTGTTTGAGAATTTCCTCATCTCCTACCTCTCCATTTTCATACCATTGAGAGGTTGATAGCCCAAACACTTAACACATCCTTTAAGAGTGTCAAGTGAAGTTTTGGTGCTGCTGGGAGCATTGTAAGAAGCCTAGAATGGCAGATGCAACATGGATCTTGTTGCAGGATCCAGAGAATTAGACAAGACACGGTTCCGAGAATCCTTGTTGGAGTAGGAGCTTGGAGGGCTTAGGTACAGAGGGTAGATTGGGCTTGGAGGGTTTCTTGCTCACCCTTGTATCCCAACTAATTGTCTAGTGGATCAATTTCCGTTTGGAGGGCGGCGGAGAGGTTTTTCACCGAGTTCTTCGGTTTCTTCTTCGATAACACGTCTCGGTGTTATCTGTGTTTGCATCTCTCTTCCCTACTCTTGTTCATTTTATTTTTACTGCTGTGCTGCTTTAAATATGGATTAGAGTAGTTATCTTGCTTATACACTTGTATTTACACTATTTCGCACTTAGTATTAAGTTAGTGTAAAATCAACAAAGCTGTAACTTTAAGTTAGGGGTCTAAACAGCTCATGTGTTTTCGACACATTTTCGAGCTTTCAATTGGTATCAGAGCGAGTACACTCGCTGAGGTTTAAATACTTAAGTGTGTTCCTTGACCCCGTTTGAGATGGACCGGTCTCAATCATTAAATGTGCCACCATATTTTAATGGTAATAATTATGCTTTTTGGAAAGTTCGAATGAGGGCATTCTTGTGTTCCATTGATGATACTGTTTGGGATGCAGTTGAAATAGGTTGGACTAGATCGGAGGCTGCTAAATCCACTTGGGATAAAGCAGCTCTTGCAGCAACTAACGCTAACAGTAAAGCTTTGAATGCTATATTTTGTGGTGTGTCTCTAGACAAGTTTCATAGGATCTCTCATATGACAGTGGCCAAGGAAGCTTGGGAGATATTGGAGACTACGTATGAAGGAACAAAGAAAGTGAAGGACACAAAGCTTTAGATGCTTACCACCAAATTCGAAGAGCTTAAGATGGGAAATGATGAGTCCTTTGATTCATTTTATGGAAAGCTCAACGAAATTGTAATTGCTAAGCTCAATCTTGGTGAGAAGATTGAAGATGCTAAGGTGATGAGAAAAATTTTGAGGTCTCTACCGGAGAGCTTCCGAGCAAAAGTCACAACCATAGAGGAAAGCAAAGATTTGGATGAAATCAAGATCCAAGAGCTCATTGGGTCTCTTCAAACGTATGAGCTTGGACTGCCTTCACATAAGACAAGTAAATCCCTTGCTCTTAAAACCATCACCGAAAGAATGGATGATTCCTCCAAAGAAGATGGAATGGAAAATGATGTAGCATTCCTTGCAAAGAACTTCCGGAAATTTCTGAAGATGAAGAACAGTGGGAAACAATTCAGCAGAAGGATTTTTTCATCATCCAAAGGTGATAGGAAAGAGTTTAAAAAGAAAGACGGAAAGGACTCTCAACCTCCTCAAGGCATTGTTTGTTATGAGTGCAATGGCCACGGACATCTCAAGAAGGAGTGTCCCAATTATCTAAGAGGTAAGGGCAAGGCGTATGCCACAACACTGAGTGATTCAGATTCTTCAAATTCTGACTCTGAGGAAAGCTATGATGGAAAAGGAAATTACTCCGCATTCATGACCATTGCTCATGTTGAGTCTTCGGAGGACTTGAATTTACTTGTACAAGAACTTGGGGAGCACAGTGATGAAGAATCAATGGGAGTTGTTGAAGAATCAGATGCTGAGGAAAGCGAAAGCACCGGTGGTCTTCAAGAAAACTACAATTCCCTTCTTGAGAAGTCTGGAGAGTACACAAGGGTGGCCAAGCCGGCTGTGAAGAAGATGAAGAAAGCAGAAGAGGACTATAAAAGTCTTCTAGTGCGTTATAAAGAGGCCAAGTATGAAATAGAGACGATGAATGGTGAGCTGACTGAAGCTTATTTGAAAATCAGATTTCTTGAGCTAGAAGTAGTGCAAGCAAATGCCAAGATAGAGAGGGTATCCACGAAGAAGCTAAATGATGTTATTTCATCTCGAAAACAATTCTCAGACAAGTCCGGGTTGGGATATATCGGAGGGAGTAGCTCCTCAGACAATGTTGTCAAAGATGTGAGATTTGTGAAAGCCAAAGAGCTAGTTGTAGTTGCTCCTACCCCTGAGAAAATAAAGGATGAAAAGAAGAAGAATGGAGCTAATCAACAAGTGTTGAATGAGCCTCGTACTCAAACTGTGGTCAAGCCTAAAGCTCAAGGGAAATCACCTCCAAACTTGCAAAGAGGTCCGAGAATTCAACATTTCTGTCACTTCTGTGGCCTTCAAGGACACACAAGACCAAATTGCCATAAGCTGAAGGCATTAAAGAATGCAAGTGTTTAGAGGTCAAACAGCCCTAAAAAGGACAAAAGGAGTTGGACTGGTGAGCAATCTAGAAGTCAAAATAGTGATTCCGGCATGATGGATGTGATGAAAATGATCGATGCTTTCACCACTTGCTTGGAGAGCTTTACTAGACAGTTTGAAACTCCTAACTCTCGTACCCAATCCTTTAAGGATATCAACCCAAATGCACATGCCGTGTGGGTGAAAAGGGGTACACATGCATGAGCTTTTTAACATGTCCATGCATTAATTCTTTCGATATTTAGGGACATTTGCTCATGAATCTTTACATGATTGCTTTGTTTTGTATCATTTGCTTCGGCTTTTGTTCATGTTTCTTTTTCAAGCTTTTGCTTTGTTTTTGTTTTTGTTCTGTTTTTTAGTGTGTTCAAAAATTCAAAAACCCATAAAAAGTTGAAAAATCTTCAAAAAGTTTGATCGCTTGTTTTGTGTATATCACATGTGAGTTTGGCCTAGTACCTTCGTACTAATGGCGTAGTGCATTTACGAGCTTAGCTTGTATTTATATGCACATTTATCTGGGTGGAAGATATCTTGAAAACTATGTGTGATTGTTGTAAATAGATCTTCAAGCTTGTCATGAATGATTGGTCAATAGTCTTGATGGTCTTGATACTTGCATAGACTTGTGCCTATATATTTTCCCACTTTAATTTTATGTTTTTGCAAAAGAGCTCACTAAATGTAAATCTCCAAATGAAAAGAGATATCGAGCTGCAAAAGCCTGTCGCACATACTAGTATTTGACTAGGAAAAAGGGAAAGCGACTTTTGTTTTGAAATGTATGGTGCTCAAAAAGCCAAAGGCTAATTCTCAATGTTGAAATATCAAAAATTTCAAGCACCAATCTCAAAATGAGATGTATTATCCAAAAAGGATCAAATGTCATGATTTATGCAGAAGCCAAATGAAAAGCTTCTAAGTTGTGTAATCATTTTGTAGGAGGTCATATATGTTCATTTCTATAATTGAGATAGACCACTTGACCTAGTATCAACTGTGTATAACTTGATTGAATTGATCATTGAAGCTTCACTCTGGTCTAAGGATTTTTTTTCCCACTTGATACTCACCCACAACACACAAGACTTTGATTCAATGAATGCTTATCTCATTTGTGTGATTGTACATGTTCAAATGTGATGTGTATGCTCAAATACTTGTTGATCAAACCCAAAAAGATTTTTGAGTGTTTTATTTGTTTTTGAAAGTGATTTTATGCTTTCGTGCTTTTATGTTTTTGTTCAAAATGCATTTTTGTATTTGTCTTCGAAAACTAGTTCAGAGGGTGTCTCGCGAGAAGCTCGCGACTTAGAGTTCCTGTGAAAAGGGCTTAAGGGAAATAAATTTTTTCATCATGTCACATAGAGACTCTTGTGACTATATCGCGACTACCTCACGATAAACAGCTTCTCGCGAAATGCTGTTTGGCTAAAACTGGATTTTTCCAAAATCAAACAGAAGCTACCGCAACTGTTTCGCGACCTACAACTTCTCACGAAAGCTGATGTGTTTCAGTGGCCATTCTCGCGACTATTTCGCTACTCTCTAACCTGCGAAAAGCGCGTGTTTTCAGTTTTAATGTAGCAGATGTGACAGTTTTTCAAAATCTCTCATTTCCCTCGCTAAGCCTCTCTCAAACAATTTTCAACCCAAATCACTATTTCATTCAAACCCCATCATTTTCAAGCAAAATTTCTGCACAATCCTTTCAAGGTATGTACTTCTTACACTTTTCTCATCTTTTATTTTTGGATTATGCAGTTTTTATGCTTAGGGTTTGAAAATTGGGGATTTTCGAAAAATTGGGTTGGGTTTCTTTTTAAAGTGAAAATTTTTCAAAATCTTTGATTGGGCTGAGTCCCATTTGCTGTTTGTGCATCTGTGTTGGCCCCTTGTGGCATTTTAAGCATGTATTGAGGCATTTTTCCATATGTTCATGCATTTTTCACAACTGTTGTGCATTATTGAATGTCATGTGTTTGACAAATTGTCTAAGTGACAATTCTGTGTTGTTTTGGACTCAACTAAGTTCCAATCTTTCATGTTGGTCTTGTTTGATCATATGAATCAATTTTTGATCATCTTGTGTGTGTTTTACACACTTTGTTCTGTGTGTGCCTCTTTGCCATGCCATGCACATCCTAGGCACTCTCTAGGTACACCCTCATTCATTAACACATGCACTATCATGCATCAACACATGCACCCATATGCACACACATGCACATCTACTAAACCTCATGCATTGTGTCTTTATGTTCTTGGTTTACATGTTTTAGCATGTTGGTTTGAAGTTTTTGTACTCTGTTTTTAGTTAGTTTTACCTTATTTGGAACTAACTTGAATCTAATCAAGTTTTTGTGTTCTGTTTGGTTGTTTTTGCATTTGTTTCCTTGTTCTGTGTGCTTATCTGTGCAGATGTCTCCCACCAAACATGCAGCCACCAAGAAATCATCCAAACGTGCACGCACTGATTCTGATCATTTCAAGTCTGCTGAAGCTAATATGAAATATAATGATTGCTATAAGGACAAGACGATCATCATGGAAAGGGTGGTTCAGCTAGAAACCCTTGAGGACACATTCATCCATACGGTGTTCAAAGAAAGGACGTGGACCAAGCTGTTGAACTCGGTTGGGGTTGTGTACTCAGAAATCATTCGAGAATTTTTCTCATATGCTATTATGGAAGATGACAATATAGTTTGCTGGGTGAGGCACAAAGAGTTCATGATCACGAGTGATAGTATTCAAGAATTTTTAGAGATTCGTCCTCCCTCTCAACCAATGTCAATCCAATATGAAGAGAGATTAGGGTCTACTAAGGAAATGATAAAGATTCTTGGTGGATCGCCAAAGAAATCATCAATGGATACAATTCGGTTTTTACCGGAGATGAGGACATTAGCATAGGTGATGATCCACAACTTGTATCCAGTCACCAATCTCACTACACTATCAGCTCCAAGGACGACGTTTCTCTACGACCTTTTTACTCACAAGGAGATTGATATATGTAGTCACATTTGTCACATTCTGAAAAAGAGTATTACGAAGCAGAATTCAAGGACTGTAATGCCTTTTCCCACATTGATTATGGGACCCATTGCAAAGACAAAGTTGAAACTTCCGAGTAGTCTCACTGTGGTTCAGAGGGACTACCCCATTGGTGCCCATACATTAACTACGAGCACAACACACATCAAGGGATCCAATACCAGTGTGCATACCATACCACAACCACGAGTTGAGCAGAAGGAAGGAGATACAGAGGAGGATATTGATAGGTTCACTTCTGCTCCTAAGCCTTCAGCACAGCAATCATCTTCTACACCAGTATGAAGTAAAGACAGACTTGATCAACTCCTAGCTAAGATGGACCAGATGTCTTCAGTTCTTGACTACCATGTGTAGCACACTACGACCTAGCTTGCATACATCTAGGGCCAGATCACTGCGTTATCTTCCCAGATCAGTGACTTGTCCTTGTTGCATGGTTTAGATTTAGAATCTGATCAGTTCTAGCCTCTTTGGCCATTCCGGTCAAAAAGGGGGAGACAATTTTAAGGGGGAGCTGCGGAAGAGCTTGCACAGTGTTAGGGGGAGCATAGTTTTAGACTTATAAACATTGGTTAACAGTTAATTTTTTTTTTTTTTTTTTTTTTTTGTTTTTACTACTTTTGTTAAAAGCTTTGACACTTTGGTTTTAAGTTCAATTTATTATCAGTTTTTTTTTTTTTTTTTTTTTTTTTTTTTTTTTTTTTTTGTGTGTTTATCTCTATGCTTTGTAGCATTTTTTTGTACTTTTAAGATATTGCTATTATGTCTTAAGTACCTCACTCTTGTGCCCTAGTAGGATTTTTTATCCTAGATGCAAGTACTTCGTGTATTTTGCATTGGTTGAGTGTTGGACATGCAATTGATCCTATGGATTGTTCTTAATTGCATTGCATGTCTGGATGAGCATTTACTTGCTAAATGATCATTGTAGTCATTCTTTAATGACTGTCTTGTTTGATCAAGATATGCTTACATGTTATGATGTGCTTACAAACTTGATCGCACTTTACTTGCTCATGTATGTACCTTGTGTTTAACTTGTCATAAGCTTAATGAAGGTTTTGTTTGTGTGCAAGTGTTTTAGGTAATAGGTATTTACTTGCAAATGCTTCATAGCTTCTAGATTAGGTGTGAGTGAGTTTTTTCACTGTTCCCAAACTCACATTTAAGTCTAGAGTCTGTTTTAGGGGTTTTGTCACGAAATAGCCAAAGGGGGAGATTGTAAAGTTGTTATTTACAACTATATATTTTGTTGGCTTATATTCCATGCCAAATTTGATTGTAACTATTTTCAATCTGTTGTACCCTGTATTCTTTGTGGGATTTCATTGTAAGAGTTGTGTGATAAAGAGAGTAGTGTGAAGACTCAAGCATTTGAAGACTGAAGAAGGTTTCGCGGGTATCTCGCGACTTAGCATCCCGCGAAGTATATCATGTGCCTTGCACATGCTGGAATGCGAAGAGTCAGGCCAGATGGAGACAGCGGTGTCTTGCGAGTATCTCGCAGGTAAGGCCTTCCCGCGAGACACTCGCGAGGCATTCTGTTCTGCCAGCCTGTCTAGTCTGATTCACACGTTTTGTGCCTACATTATATATACCCACATTACCCACAAATGTGAAGGAGAGCTTCTAAGAGAAAACCCTAGCCAAACACCTTGAGAGTTAGAGATTGTTATACCCACAATTCTCTACACATTTGTTTTGGGAATTTCCTCATCTCCTACCTCTCCATTTCCATACCATTGAGAGGTTGATAGCCCAAACACTTACCACACCCTTTGAGAGTGTCAAGTGGAGTTTTGGTGCTGCTGGGAAGCATTGGAAGAAGCCTAGAATGGCAGATGCAACATAGAGCTTGTTGCAGGATCCGGAGAACTAGACAAGACACGGTTCTGAGAAACCTTGTTGGAGTAGGAGCTTGGAGGGCTTAGGTGCAGAGGGTAGATTAGGCTTGGAGGGTCTCTTTCTCACCCTTGTATCCCAACTGATTGTCTAGTGGATCGATTTCCGCTTGGAGGGCGGCAGAGAGGTTTTTCGCCGAGTTCTGAGGTTTCCTCTTTGATAACACGTCTCAGTGTTATCTGTGTTTGCATCTCTCTTCCCTACTATTGTTCATTTCATTTTTACTGTTGTGTTGCTTTAAATATGGATTAGAGTAGTTGTCTTGCTTATACACTTGTGTTTACACTATTCCATACTTAGTATTAAGTTAGTATAAAATCAACCAAACCGTAACTTTAATTTGGGGGTCTAAACAGCTCGTGTTTTTTTCGACACATTTCCGAGCTTTCATGACCTATTTGCAATTTATTATTTTAAGACTACGAAACTGCTTCAGTTATTTTGAAAACACATATTGCATCTTTTCCTTTGTAGATCTATTGCTTGATAGAACTTATTAGGATTTTGGTTACTTATTGAGTTGTCAACTCACCCCCCTTCCCCCCCCCCCCCCCCCCCTCCCCAGTTTCAGATTGTGAAGAATAACAAGTTTTGGGAGTTTTGATGTTGTGTTGTGAGCAGAAAAAGAAGCTTTGTGATATTGGGATTGGATGGTCTTCTAATAGTTTTATATTTATTGGCCAATTGGCATTATGTACATGAGGTTTGGATTTGTTCCTATTAAATTATTGGAGATCTATTCATAAAGAATTTGTTGAGGTATTTTGGATTTATTTGATTTAATTTTTGAGGATAAATTTTAGTTGCTAAGAATGCCTTGCACACTTGTAGGGTGCTTACTTTATAAGCATGCTTATTTTTATAGTTAAGTTCGGGGCGTGACACCTTCCTCATGATTATTATTGCAATAAATCATCCATGGAAGCCCAATTGGCCATTAAGTTAATATTTTTAGCTGTGGAGGAATGGCTATTGGCACATGCGCTTAGCACAAGACTGTTGTTGGAGGCACATTTTCTTCATTTCTCAACATATGGGCTGAAATCACTAGGGGTGCTGGTGATTATTTGTCTCCAATCTTTCCAGGGCCAAATCTCTTCCCACCAAGAGATTTGTCAGGCTTAGTGCCAAGGTTTGAAGTACCAAAAGCAAAGTGCGTTACAAAAAGATTTGTGTTCCTAGGCTCAAAGATCGCTTCACTAAAGGAAATAATAACGGCTAGCAACACCAATAAGAATAAAAATGTTCTGTCTCACTCTAAATGTTTTGCCAATAGCAATCTGTCATGCGTCTTTTTTAGTCCAACCCGCATTGAAGTGGTGTCAGCACTAATATGGAAATGTGCAATGGAGGTGTCTCAAGCAAGATCCGGGTCCTTAAGTCCTTTTATGACACATGTTGTGGATTCATGTCCAAGAAATGATCCACCCCTACCAAAATGTGCTGCTGGGAATCATTCTTGGTTGGCAATTGCACTAGCACCAACAATGGAGAGCCCTAGAGAGTTGCATCATCTAGCAAATGAAATACGAAATGCAATAAAGAAAATAGACAAGGAATACATAAGGAAGATGCAAGGTGAAAATGGGTTTTCAGTGATGAGTGATTCTCTTAAACAAATTGGAGAACTAGTACCAAAAAATGTTGAAGTATTCAGGTTCATTAGTTGGGCCAATTACCAACTATATGAAGCTGATTTTGGTTGGGGAAAGCCTATTTGGGTAAGTACGGCTGCATTGACATTCAAGAATGAAAGTTCAAATAGCATTGAAAACACTATGAACGTTTAGACCCCCAATTACAAATTACCAATTCAAGCTTATTATCAAACAATGTACGTGCGGAAAATGATAATCAAGCTTATAACAGAATTGATAAACAATCTAAACCATAAACAATCACAATCACAGCAGTAATTAGATGGTAAAGATAAAGGGAAGAGAGATGCAAACACAAGGACAACACACGATGTGTTATCGAAGAGGAAACCAGTAGAAAATGTAGGTGGGATACATGAACAGAAATAGACCCTCCAAGCCTAATCTACCTAGGTACCTAAGCCCTCCAAGCTTCTTGCTCCAATGAGGTTGCGCTGAACCTTTTTCTTTTCTAGCTTACCGGATTTCGCTACAAACCATAGCATCAACCAATAATCATTGTTCCCTTCCAAACTGCTTCCTTTAGCACCAAAAGAACCTTCTCACAGATGTGGGTATGGTGAGATAAGGATTTGGTCATGAACCTCTCAAGGATGTATCAATGGAGAGGAAGAGAGTAGAGGAATTTGAAGAGTCTTTTAGGTGAAGATTGTGGATGAGTCAATCTTGTTTTTCTCTAGGGTTTCTCTCTCAAAATTCTCTCTGGAAGCTCTTTACATTTCGTGGGAATAAGGGGTATTTATACTAGGGTGAGAATGGAATGTGAAATGTCAGTTTTTCCCAAACAGGATGTTCTGGCGACTTGACCTCGCTACTGGGTTAAGTCGCGAGTTCAAGCCGCGAGCTAACTGCCTGGCCAGCCTAGCACTTTTGTCCTGTAGCGCAACAGCTGGTGCGACTTTTCAGCTTCTGGCATGCTTGGCACGTGTGCACCTTCTGGCGACTTGCAAACCGCAAGCCACCCGCGAGATCCAGTCGCGAGTCCCTGTTCCTTTACACAATCTTGAGCATTTCTTCACACTCTTTCACACACTACCCTTATAAGATTCCCACCTAAATACAGGATTACTAAATGCTAAAATACAAGCAAATTTGGCACGGAATAAAGCCAACAAGATGGTTGATTACATTCAACCTTACAATCTCCCCTTTGGTTATTCCATGACAAAACCCTAAAACAAACTCTAGACTTAACACGTGAGTTAAGAACAGTTGGAAAACTCACTTACACCTAACTCTAAAATCTGTGAAGCTCTTGAACCATAAACCAAAACATCTCCTGAAACACAATAACACAATAAGATCATTGTATGCATAAAACTTGTAATGCATATGAAACAAGCACAATGTGATCAAGTAAAAATGGAATAAAGTAATAAACCATGGCTTGACCAAACAAGCAATCACTGAAAGAAAGTGATCACAATGTTCATTCTCACTTGGAATGAACATCAGGACATTCAAGCTGACAAGCACAAAGCAAATCACTTGAATGACCAACACTCAACTAATGCACAATACATGAAGTATATGCATCTAGGAATAAAATTCTACAAGGGCACAAGAGTGAGAGTACTTAAGGAAAATGCATAACATTTAGCTTGAAGTATAAAGCATCAAAGCATAAAGGCTGCATAAGCATGGTACAAACCATAAAAGCCTACAAAACATGCATAGAAACAAACCTTAAAAGCTTACAAAAACAACATGGGTACAAATATTAAACTAAGAAACTTAAAAACCTACAAAGGTAGCAGGTACAAACACACATAAAATAAACAAAACAAAATTAAAATTAAATAGCAAATAAACAAAGTCCTTCTTGCTGAAAACTCCTCCTTTGAACCAGTTGATTCTCCCCCTATCATTATACTCCCCCTGCCAACATTATCTCCCCCTTTTTGTCATGGAATAGCTAGTCTCCATCATCTTCTAGCTTTCTTTGAATTTGATCCGATTGAGTTTGGATAGAGGTGAACTTCATATCCCATCGAATGTTGAGATGGTGCAAAATAGATGAAAGGCCAAACATCTTGGCGCTCAACCCATTAACAGATTTCACAATGTTGTCTAGTTTCTCATCAAATGTGGATGAACTAGAGCATGAACAACTGTGAGAGTCTGAAGGCTCTGTTTTGATTCCCTTCCGACTATGACCAATGCTAGCGTTGTACGTACACATGTTGATTGGTGCCAGTTTTGTGCAGGGAGACCCATCTAGTGAAGGATGAATACCTTTGAGCTTTAGTATCCTAAAAATAAGGCAGCAAAATGGAATGCATATCCGAGATTCAGTTCGAAGAACCGTTTTGCGCAAGACATGAAAGATGTGTGCACAAATGTCAATTTCAACATCAGAGATCAGATCGTGAAGAAACAGGGCACGACCAAGGTTCATGTACCCGGTGCTAGATAATGGGTACAAATTGTGAAACATGATGATTGTAAGCACCCTCAATTTTGGAGGAAGAGAGGAAACACTGACTGAGTTCCCATTTTATGAGAATTCCAAGTCTTTTCCAAGAGCACCCCGAGTAGGTCCTCATCTGGACATAAATCATCGTAAACCGGTGATTGTTTAAACATCGGTCAATTGATGTGAAGAATCTCAGCCAGATATACTGGAGAGACTGAGAAACTCTTTCGTCTAACCTAGCATTTGAGTTCTTCGCCTTCAACAACTGCATTGGCATAAAACTCTTTGACCAAGTCCTCATATGCGTCATCAATATCAGAAAGAAGGTAATTCCAATCTTTGTGAACAAACCTTTGAGGAATGTCAATGTCAAAAAGAGAAGGTTGATCAATGACCCTTTCGAGTAACGGTGTAGCATTTTTGAAAAAAATTTCATGATTCTGAAAGGCAGCATAGGATCTGAACTTGTTGGGATCGAACACTCCAGATGATGAGCGAGTCCTTTTTGCGCTGGGTGAGAGTTCATCAACATCAATGACATGTTCTTTCCCTTTGTTGTTTCCCCCTTTTACAGCTGCTCTCTTGAATGGAGACATTTTCGCCCTGTGTCATGTTTTATCAAAAGAGAAAACCAAACGAGGCACCAAACACCATTAGCATTTGGAAAGTACCAAAACATGGGTAACGAGTGAAACCCTAAAAAAATGGGATTTAGGTTCCAGACATGAAAATGAGTGTGTGTGTGTGCCACAAACATCACAATGTGTACTCAAGAGAGAGAAGATCCATACAAAACCACCAACAAAACAAAGCAATTTCAAACATGAGATCAGAAACAAGATCAAACATGAGATATACAAATAACTGTAAACCAACTAGATCAAAAGGAATAAGCAGAACAGTGAACAATACTAAGAAAGAGATCGAGCCCTTACCTTTTCTTGAGGGTCGAAACAGAAACGATGGACAACAATGGTGATGAATGCACAAACACAATGAGAATGAGAGCAGTTCAAATGATGAAGATAATGAACAGTCACAAAAGATCGAGGGAAAACTAAAATGTTTTAAAAAAAATCTTTAAAACACAAAACACGCGTTTTTCGCTACTGGATCAAGTTGCCAGTTAGTTGCCAAGTAAGCCGCGAAACACATTGAAGTTAGGATTCTTGAAAAATAGTCTAAGTGTTTTTCACGATTGGAAGGTCTACTCGCGAGATAGTCGCCAGATGAGCTGCGAAAATCTCTGTGTAACCCTTGCGACTGGACCTTCCACTCGTGAACAAGTCGCCACACTGAGCCACGAAAATCATAAAAACTCAAATTTTGAAAAATTTTCTAAGTATTTTTCATGACTAAGACCATGACTCGCCAGGGAGTCACGAAAATTCTCAGAGTGGGCTCGCGACTGGGGCATGCGACTGGACCAACCCGCGAGTGAGTCGCCAAAACAGAGCAACACTGTTTTTGAAAATTTTGACATTTTTGTAAAAACAAAATACTTTCCAAAAGCAAGATAAAACACTCAAAAATCTTTTTGTGTTTAATCAACAAAGATTGAGCATGTGAAAACACATTTAATCAAGTACAATCACACAAATGAATATGACATTCATTGAACATAGACTTGTGTGATGTGCAAGAATGAGATAGTCCTTAGTCCAATGTGAAGCTTCAATGATCAATTTAATCAAGGCATACACAACTAGCACTAGATAATGTGACTCATCTCAATTATAGAAATATGCATATATGACCTCCCACATAAACTTGATAACATTTTTTTGAAGCTTTTCATTTGGCTCTATATACATCATATCATTTGATCTTTTTGAATCAATACATCTCATTGTGAGATTGATGCTTGAAATTTTTGATACTTCATTTTGATTAGTTAGCCTTTGGCTTTTTGGGCATTATACATTTTATTTTGGTCGCTTTCCCTTTTTCCTAGTCAAATACTAGTATGTGCGACAGGCTTTTACAGCTCAATATCTCTTTTCATTTGGAGATTTACATTTGGTGAGCTCTTTAAGCAAAAAAAAAAAATAAAAAGTGGGAAAATATATAGGCATAAGTCTATGCATGTATCAAGATCAACACAATCATTCATGACAAGGTTGAAGATCTAGTTACAACAATCACATAGATTTCAAGATTTTTCCCACAAAGATATGAGTGCATATGAGACAAGCTAAGCTCGTAGATGCACAAAGCCATTAGTACAAAGGTACAAGGAAAAACATGCTTTGAGACAACACTCAACAAAGTCAATCAAACTTTTTGGATTTTCTATTTTTATGTGTTTTTGGATTTTTGACATAAAAGCAAGAAAAGATTGATCAGGAAAAAATGTAAAAACATTTATAAAAAAAAAAAAAATGCTATGCAATAAACCAATAAAGTAGTGTGTGCCCTATAACCAAGATGATACATTATAAAGAGGCAAAACACACAACACACATGAGATTCAAGGGATTGTACCAACACCAATGGTCTTACGGAGAGATTCAAACCGTGGACAATCGAGAGGTTTAGTGAAGATGTCTGCCTTTTGATTGTCTGTGTGTATGAATTCAAGACATACAACTTTTTCTTCCACCAAGTCCCTGATGAAATGATAGCGTATCTCTATGTGTTTTGACTTTGAATGCTGAACTGGATTCTTAGAGAGATTTATGGCATTGGTGTTATCACAGAAGACACACATTGTATCTTGAGGAATCCCGTAATCATGAAGTAGCTTCTTCATCCAAAGGAGTTGTGTGCAGCAACTTCCAACGGCTATGTATTCAGCTTCAGCTGTAGAGAGAGACACGGAATTTTGTTTCTTGCTCATCCAAGAGACAAGATTGTTACCAAGGTAAAAGCAACCTCCTGAGGTACTCTTTCGATCATCAACACTACCAGCCCAGTCTGCATCTGAATAACCAACAAGACAAGCATTTGAATCCTTGGAATACCACAATCCATAATCTGGAGTGCCATTGATATACTGTATAATTCTCTTTACCACAGTCAGGTGAGACTGCTTTGGAGCAACTTGATATCTAGCACAAACACCAACACTGAATGCAATATCCAGTCTACTTGCAGTGAGATAGAGTAAACTCCCAATAATACTCCTATACAAGGTTGGACTCACTTCCACCCCAGAAGAATCAGCATTCAGCTTTGTGGAAGAACTCATGGGAGTGGAGGCATGCTTTTTTGAGTTTAGTCCAAACTTCTTGACAATATTCCTAGCATACTTTTCTTTTGAAACAAATATGCCTTCCTTCTTTTGTTTGAATTGAAGGCCCAAGAAAAATGTAAGCTCCCCCACCATACTTATCTCAAATTCTTTCTTCATCTCCTCAGAAAATTCTATAGCCTGATCATTGATTGTAGCTCCAAATACTATGTCATCAACATATACTTGAGCCACTAGAAGGTAATCTTCATCATTCTTAACAAACAAAGTTCGATCAGCATAATATCTTTTGAATCCTCTTTCCAGGAGATAATGGGTAAGTCGATCATACCAAGCTCTAGGGGCTTGTTTTAAGCCATAAAGGGATTTCTTCAATCTCAACACATGATCAGGAAAGTAAGGATCCTCAAAGCCCTTGGGTTGTTCAACAGACACTTCTTCATTCAGATATCCATTTAGAAACGCACATTTTACATTCATTTGGTAGAGTTTGAAATTCATGGTGCATGCGATGGACATAAGAATTCAAATAGACTCAAGTCTTGTCACAAGAGTGAAGGATTCATCAAAATCTACTCCTTCTACTTGAGTGTATCCTTGTGCCACCAACCGAAATTTATTCCTGATTATCTCTCCATCTTCATCTGTCTTGTTTTTGAACATCCATTTAGTGCCAATGACATGAACATTTTCAGGCCTTGGAGCAAGTTCCCATACATCATTTCTCACAAATTGATTCAGCTCTTCATGCATTGATTCTACCCAATTTTCATCTTGGAGAGCTTCTTCTACCATTTTTGGCTTAAATTGGGTAAGGTAGCAGTGATATGTTACATGATTGGCCAAAAGTATGTTCCATTTTCTAAGACGAAGACCTTCATCTAAAAATCCAATGATGTTGCTATCAGGATGGTTCTTAATCACTGTTGATGATGGCTTCTTTGATGTGGAGACTTCATCATTCTGGGAGATGGGAGGATGAACTTATAGAGGAGTAAAAGGACTTGATGTTCTAGAAATTGATCTCATTTCCATTCTTGTGTTTAAGGGAGTCAATTCCTTTTCTGGTGTAGTTCTTTCAGCTTCTATATCAAGAACTTCGACCTCAACAATGGGTTCTTTGGTGTGCTGTCCTTCCCCATCGTCAACCATTTCTACCTTGGTTATGGCATCATCAATTTTCACATTGATGGACTCCATTACCATCTTAGTTCTCTTGTTGAAGACCCTATATGCTCGGCTAGTAGTAGAATACCCAAGAAAAATTCCTTCATCACTTTTAGCATCAAATTTCTCAAGGTTCTCCCGATCATTTAGAATGTAGCACTTGCTTCCAAACACTTGAAAGTACTTTACTTTTGGCTTCTTTCCATTCCAAATCTCATAAGCGGTCTTCTTTGTTCCCGCTCGGATGAATATTCTATTACCAATGTGGCATGAAGTATTCATGGCTTCTCCCCAAAACTTTTGAGGAATTTGCTTGTTGAGTAACATCACTCTAGCCATTTCTTGAATCACTCGATTCTTCCTTTCAACCACTCCATTTTGCTGAGGAGTTTTGGGAGCTGAAAATTCCCTTTTGATTTCATTCTTTTCACAAAACGACTCAAATCTTGCATTCTCAAACTCCTTGCCATGATCACTCCTTATCTTGACAATGGGAGCTCCTTTCTCATTTTGTAACCTCTTGCAAAGAATTTCCAATTTTTCACATGATTCTGATTTTTCTCTAAGAAATTCAACCCAAGTGTATCTTGAGAAATTATCAACAATGACCATATTGTACCTCTTTCCTCCTAGACTTTCCGTTCTTGTAGGGCCCATTAGATCAACATGAAGAAGCTCTAAACACCATGAGGTAGCAATCACATTCACCTTGTGATGACTTGCCTTTGTTTGTTTTCCCATTTGGCATGCTCCACAAATAGTCTTCTCCACCTTTCCAAACTTTGGAAGTCCCTCAACTGCTTCAAGTTTAGAAACTTTAGCTACTTGTTTGAAATTTGTATGCCCAAATTTGTGATGCCAAAGTTCCAGCATGTCAACACGAGCACTTCTACACGAAATAGGTTCTGTAGGGACTACTCCATAGCAATTATCGGTAGTCCTATTTCCCTCCAAGACTTGAATCCCTTCTTTGTTAATGATTAAGCACCCCTTCTTGGAGAACTGAACAAGAAAATCCTCATCAGATATTTGAGTGATGCTTAAGAGATTAGCCTTCAACCCTTTGATGTATAACACATCTTTCAATAACGGTAATCTCAGTATTTCAACAGTCCCTTTGCCGAGAACTTGAGCATGACTCCCATCACCAAATGTCACATAGTCACCAACTTTCTCTTTGAGAGTCTTAAAGAGTGATTTATCTCCTGTCATGTGACGAGAACAACCGCTATCAAGATACCATAAGCATGAGTTAAAAACCTTCAATGAGGTGTGCACAAATAGACATGCATGAGACAAGCATTCTTGACCATCAAACAAAAATTTACTTTCATTATCCATGCATCTGTTAGATTGAATCTTCTTTTTCAGATTATTAACTTTTTCACACAATATTCTATTTCTTCTTTTGTACTTTTTAATCAAAGAGTTAGACTCACATAGACTATTGTGTAAACTATGAATCTTATTTTCAACATATTTCAGCATGTTAGCAAACAACCTCGCATGCTTCTCAGTTTTTAATAACTCTAAGAGTTCATTGTTAGAACATCCCTCAAACATACTCATAGAGTCATAATCACAAACATTTAGACCACAATTCAGCATGGCCTTTTCCATATCAACATCCATAACCAAAGGCGTCAAGGATCGCACTTAGGTATTTAAACCACAACAAGTGCACCTGCTCTGATACCAATTGAATGTTCAAATAGCGTTAAAAACTCTATGAACGATTAGACCCCCAAAATACAAACAATCAATTCAAGCTTATTATCAAACAATGTATGTGCGAAAAATGATAATCAAGCTTATAACAGAATTGATAAACAATCTAAACCGTAAACAATCACAATCACAGCAGTAATTAGATGGTAAAGATAAAGGGAAGAGAGATGCAAACACAAGGACAACACACAATGTGTTATCAAAGAGGAAACCGAAGTCCTCGGCATAAAACCTCTCCACCGCCCTCCAAGCGGTCAATAATCCAGTAAAAAATGTAGTTGGGATACATGAACAGCAATAGACCCTCCAAGCCTAATCTACCCAAGTACCTAAGCCCTCCAAGCTTCTTGCTCCAACGAGGTTGTGTCGAACCTTTTTCTTTTCTAGCTTACCGGATTCCGCTACAAACCATAGCATCATCCAATAATCATTGGTCCCTTCCAAACTGCTTCCTTTAGCACCAAAAGAACCTTCTCACAGACGTGGGTATGGTGAGATAAGGATTTGGTCAAAAACCTCTCAAGGATGTATCAATGGAGAGGAAGAGAGTAGAGGAATTTGAAGAGTCTCTTAGGTGAAGATTGTGGATGAGTCAATCTTGTTTTCTTCTAAGGTTTTTCTCTCAAAATTCTCTCTAGAAGCTCTCTACATTTCGTGGGAATGAGGGGTATTTATACTCGGGTGAGAATGGAATGTGAAACGTTAGTTTTTCCCAAACAGGATGTTCTGGCGACTTGACCTCGTGACTGGGTTGAGTCGTGAGTTCAAGCCGTGAGCTAACTGCCTAGTCAGCCTGGGACTTTTGTCCTGTAATGCAACAGCTGGCGCAACTCTTCAGCTTCTGGCATGCTTGGCACATGTGCACCTTCTAGTGACTTGCAAGCCACGAGCCACCCGTGAGATCCAGTCGCGAGTCCCTATTTCTTTGCACAATCTTGAGCATTTCTTCACACACTCTCACTCACTACCCTTACAAGATTCTCACCTAAATACAGGGTTACTAAATGCTAAAATACAAGCAAATTTGGCACGGAATAAAGCTAACAAGATGATTGATTAAATTCAACCTTACAAAGAACATTATAATCTTCATCGAAATGAGAGTGAATTCTGGACTTGAAGCATGGGGGACCATGAAAGAGCAAGACATGGATATTATTGAGCAAGACATGGAGTCAACAAATATTTGTTGACTCCATTGAGTATGTTTGAAGTCTAATTGTCAGCTATATGAGCTTTAAAGCCTTCTACTACTTAGATTAAGGTTGCGTTTTGTTTCTGAGTAAAATAAATGTCCCAGTTTTTGGGCATTGAAACTAGTCTGTGTTTTTTCTTCTTATGTTTTTCTAAAAGAAGTCTGTGTTTTTCTAAGTCCTATACTATGGATTTGTTGTTATTGTGGATTTGTATTTATTATAGCATTGATTTTGTTAGATTGTTCTATGTTAAATGTTGGTATAGTGAATTTTGTGTTCATTATGAATAATAATTTTTTATTTTTATTTAAATACAAAAATATGAAGAAAATTTTATTTTCCATAAAAGCCAAATGCCTAAAAATATTTTTTAAGAATGGAACAAAAAATTCGAAAAAACCCTTTTTCCTTAAATAATCTTGAAAAATATTTTACACCCAAACAAGTGCATTCTATATAAATGTTGAAAGCTTGAAATTGTGTGAAAACACAACAGCTGTTTAGACCTCCAAATTAAAGGTACGGCTTGATTGATTTTACTCTAACTTAAACTAAGTGCGGAATAGAGTAAATGCGAGCAGATAAACAATTAAACTACTCTGTAAGGTTGAATTTAATCAACCATTGTATTGGCTTTATTCCGTGCCAAATTTGCTTGTAATTTAGCAATTAGTAACCCTGTATTTAGGTGGAAATCATGTAAGGGTAGTGAGTGAGAGAGTGTGAAGAAATGCTCAAGATTGTGCAAGGATGCAAAGATTCGCGACTGGGACTCACGAGTGACCTGCGACTGGCAAGCCGCCAAATGCAGCACACGAGTGAAGCGTGCGAGAAGATGAACAGTCGCGCCAGCTGGAGTACTACAGGACAAAAAGTCCAGCCTGGCCGTTCTGTTATCTCGCGGCTTGAACTCGCGACTCAATCAAGTCGCGAGGCCCAGCTGCCAGACCACCCTGTTTAGGAAAAACTGACTCTTCACATTCCATTCTCACCCAAGTATAAATACCCCCTTATACCCATGAAATGTAAACAACTTCCAGAGAGAATTTTAAGAAAGAAACCCTAGAGAAAAACAAGATTGATTCATCCACAATCTTCACATAGAGACTCTTCAAATTCCTCTACTCTCATCCTCTCCATTGTTACATCCTTGAGAGGTTCTTACCCAAATCCTTTTCTCACCATACCCATATCTGTGAGAAGGCTATTTGGTGCTTTGGGAAGCAGTTAAGAAGGGACCAATGGTTATTGGTTGATGCTATGGGTTATAGCGGAATCCGGTAAGCTAGAAAAGACAAAAGTTCGGCATAACCTCGTTGGAGCAAGAAGCTTGGAGGGCTTAGGTACCTGGGTAGATTAGGCTTGGAGGGTCTATTACTGTTCATGTATCCCAACTTCATTTTCTAGTGGATTATTGACCGCTTGGAGGGCGGCGGAGAGGTTTTACGCCGAGTTATTCTTGTGTTTGCATCTCTCTTCCCTTAATCTTTGCCATTTAATTTCTGCTATGGATGTGATTTTATTTGGTTTAGATTGTTTATCAATTCTTGTATAAGCTTATAATCATTTTCCGCACATACATTGTTTGATATAAAGCTTGAATTGGTAATTTGTATTTTGGGGGTCTAAACGTTAATAGTGGTTTATACACTATTTGAACTTTCAATTGGTATCAGAGCGGGTGCACTCTCTGTGGTTTAAACACCTTAGTGCGATCCTTGACCCCTTATTGAGATGGACTGGTCTCAATCTTTAAATGCTCCACCATATTTTGATAGTAGCAACTATGCCTTTTGGAAAGTAAGGATGGGGGTATTTTTGTATTCTATGGATGAAACCGTTTGGGATGCGGTGGATATTGGATGGACTAGGCTGGAGGCTGCCAAATGCACATGGGATAAGGTAATCCTCGTGGCATCTAATGCTAATAGCAAAGCACTTAACGCTATTTTTTGTGGTGTGTCTCTAGAAGAATTCCACAGGATATCTCACATTTCCATTGCCAAGGAAGCATGGCAGATATTGGAGACCACATATGAGGGAACAAAGAAAGTGAAGGATACCAAGCTACAGATGTTGACCACTCATTTCAAGGAGCTAAAAATGAGTGAGGACGAGTCCTTTGACTCTTTCTATAGCAAGCTGAATGAAATAGTAATCGGCAAGTTCAACTTGGGTGAGAAAACAGAGGATTCCAAAGTTGTGAGGAAAATCCTTTGTTCGTTGCCAGAGAGCTTTCGTGCCAAAGTGACAGCGATTGAAGAGAGTAAGGACCTTGATGATATCAAAGTCCAAGAATTGATTGGCTCGCTTCAGACCTATGAATTGTCGTTGCCCACACAAAGGAAGAGCAAATCTCTTGCTCTTAAGATGGTTGAGGAAAGGGTCAAAGTCCATGATTCATCGGATGAAGACGTTGTTGATAAGGATGTTGCATACCTTGTGAAATATTTTCGGAAATTCTTGAAATTCAAGAACAATGGTAAATTTGGTGATAAAGGGAAATTCCAAAGTTCAGGAAGGCAGAAAAAGGAATTCAGAAAGAAATATGGAAAGGAATCCCAATCTACACAAGGAATCACCTACTTCGAGTGCAACGAGCATGGACACTTCAAGAAAGAATGTCCCAATTATTTGAAATCAAAGGGCAAGGCATATGCCATAACTCTCAGTGATTCAGATTCATCTAATTCTGATTCTGAGGAAAGTTGTGACGGAAAAGGGAATTACTCCGCCTTTAAGACTATTGCTCATGATGAGTCTTCGGAGGACTTGAATTTGCTTGTACAAGAGCTTGTGGAGCATAGTGATGAAGAATCAATGGGAGTTGTTGAAGAATCAGATGTTGAAGAAGATGAGAGTACGGGGGGCCTACAAGAAAACTTGAATTCACTCCTTGAGAAATCAGGAGAATATGCACGTGTGGCCAAGGCAGCTATGAAAAAGATGAAGAAGGCAGAAGAGGACTATAGAAGTCTCCTAGTGCGACATAAGGAGGCAAAGTGTGAGATAGAGATGCTGAATGGAGAGCCGACTGAAGCCTATTCGAAGATAAAGTTTCTTGAGCTTGAGGTAGTTCAAGCAAATGCCAAGGTAGAGAGGGTTTCCACCAAGAAACTAGATGATGTCATTTCATCTTAGAAGCATTCTTTAGATAAATCCGGGTTGGGATATACCAAAAAAGGTAGTTCAACTATCAAAATCACCAAGGAAGTGAAATTTGTGCAAGCCAAAGAACCCATAGTGGTTGATTCTATACCTAAGAGAGGAGAGGATGAAAAGAAGAAGAATGTGGTTGACCAATGAGTGTTGAATAGGCCTCGTAAACAATCAGTGATCAGACGTGAAGCTAGAGGAAGATCTCTTCCAAGATCACAAAGAGGTCCTAGAACGAATCATTTCTGTCACCATTGCGGATTGCAAGGACATACCAAACCGAATTGCCATAAGCTTAAAGCATTGAAGAATGCATTTGATCAAAGGTCAAAAGGACCAAGAAATGACAAGAGGACATGGGCTGTTGAGCCATCAAGAGGTCGAAATGGTGATCTCGGTATGATGGACATGATGAAGATGATTGGTGCATTCACCACTTGCTTGGAAAGCTTCACTAGAAGGTTTGAAAGTCCTAACTTTCATACCCAATCTTATAGGGATATCACCCCAAACGCACGTGATGTGTGGGTGAAGAGGGGTACTCATGCATAAGCATTACAATATGTCCATGCATTAATACTTCCTATGCTTTGTGAATATGCTTGGTTGTATGTTTTTGCTTGTTTAAGTTGAAAATTGTTTGATTGCTTATTTGTTTCCTTTTAAATGTTTTTACATTATTGTTTTTTATCAATCTTTTCTTGCTTTTATGTCAAAAATCCAAAAACACATAAAAAGTAGAAAATCCAAAAAGTTTGATCGACTTTGTTGAGTTTTGTCTCAAAACATGTTTTGCCTTGTACCTTTGTACTAATGGCTTTGTGCATCTACGAGCATAGCTTGTTTCCTATGTACTCATATCATTATGGAAGAAATCTTGAAATCTATGTGACTGTTGTAAATAGATTTTCAAACTTGTCATGAATGATTAGTGAATAGTTTTGTTGATCTTGAGACATGCATAGACTTGTGCCTATATATCTTCCACTTTTATTTTGTTGTTTTTGCTGAAAGAGCTCATCAAATGTAAATCTTCAAATGAAAAGAGATATTGAGCTGCAAAAGCCTGTCGTACATTCTAGTATTTGACTAGAGAAAAGGAAAAGCGACCAAAAATAAATTGTATGATGCCCAAAAAGCCAAAAGCTAACTCATCAATTTGAAATATAAAAAATTTTAGGCATTAATCTCACAATGAGATGTTGAACATGGAGCCAAATGAAAAGCTTCAAAGATATTGTATTCAAGTTTATGTGGGAGGTCATATATGCATATTTCTATAATTGAGATGGGTCATATTATCTAGTGCTAGTTGTGTATGTCTTGATTGAATTGATCATTGAAGCTTCATATTAAACTAAGGACTATCTCATTTTTGATATCCACACACATCACACATGTCTATGTTCAATGAATGTCATATTCATTTGTGTGATTGTACTTGATTAAATGTGTTTTTCACATGCTCAATCTTTGTTGATCAAAGACAAAAAGATTTTTGAGTGTTTTAGCTGTTTTTGGAAAGTTTTTTGTTTTCACAAAAGTTGTCAAAATTTCAAAAATAGTGTTGTCCTGTTTTGGCGACTCAGTCGCGGGTTGGTCCAGTCGCATGCCCCAATCGCGAACTTTACTCAGAAGGTTTTCACGACTCATTGGCGGGTAAATGCCCTAGTCACAAAAAATACTTAGAATATTTTTCAAAATTTGAGTTTTTATGATTCTTGCAACTCAGTGTGTCGACTTGTTCGTGGGTGGACTGTCCAGTCACGAAGGGTATACAGAGATTTTCGCGGCTCACCTAGCGACTGTCTCATGGGTAGACCTTCCAGTCGCGAAAAACACTTAGAAAAATTTCCAAGAATCTTGTTTTCAAAGTGTTTCGCGGCTTAACTTGGCGACTGGCTGGCAACTTGATTCAGTTGCGAAAAACGCGTGTTTTGCACAAATTGGGTAGTTTTTAAAAATCATTTCAGTTTTCCCTCAAATTTTTATGACTGTTCATTGTCTCCCTTACCTGAAACACTCTCAAACTCACCGTGTCTCTCTCAAACAAACCTCCATTTTTACATCTCTTCAACTCCAAATCTTCAAGAAAAAGGTATGCGTCTTCTCTTTTTCTCTGCATTCTTCATGTTCTGAGTCTTGTTTACTTAAATATGTGAGTTGTTGGTTTGTTTTGAAATATTTGTTGTCTCGGTGATAGTTTGGATGAATGTGTGTTGTGTTTGGAGTTTTTGGGTATTGTTGATTAGGCTTTTTGGACTTTATTCTCTTACTTTCTTGTTTGATATTGATAGAGTATGTCTTTTAATTTGTGTGGTGTTTAAATTTCATACCTATTATGTTATAATTTTTTTGGCTACTGTAATGCACTTTGTGTGTGTTTCGGTTTGTTTTAAAATGGTTGTGTTCAGATGGTTGGGATATCTATTTAATTTGTTTATGCTTATCATGAGTGTTGCTTCTGTCTTGTGGACACTGTATGCTCTATGTTTGTTTGAACTCTTCACATTTATTTCCATATCTCATAGTCTTTTGCCCCCTTTTGGTTGAGTGTATTTACATTGCTTGTAGGGTACTTTTGGCTCTTTACAATTTATTACAACATGTTAAATTATATGTTTGGTATTGTCCCTTAAAGCTTTCATATTTAAGTTGTTGTGCTCTTTGATCATTGATACCTTTATATGTTATGCATTAGCATGAGATATATCTTTCATTGACTGCCTTTTAAGCTGAATATGGTCTCTGTGTTGGCTTGATCTTCTGTTACTAATGGTTGCGTTCATCTATTATGCTTTGTTGTTGTGGCCTCTTCTACTTGTTTATAGATGGCTCCCACACCTAAAAAGAAGAAGACTCCTGCTAAAAACGCTGATAAAAGATTGAAAATGGACCACAATCTGTTTAGATCTGCTCAACACTTTGAGAGATACATAGATTCTTTCATGAAGGGAACAATTATCCGGGAAAGGTTTGTGGATTTAAGTGACTTGAAGGATACCTTCATTCCAGAATGTTTTGAGGGCAGAGGATGGGATAAGTTGCTGAGTGACCTACCTGCAGTGTGTGAGCCCTTAATAAGGGAATTCTATGCAAATGTGAGTATAAGGGAGGATGAGTTGAATTGCTGGATCAGAGGTCATGAGTTCACCATAGATGCACATGATATTGATGAGGTTCTAGGACTTGAGGGATTAGAGGATCATGATTTCACAAACTACAAAGGCAGGATGTTATCTATAGAAACTGTCTAGACTCGGATTGGTGGTGTTAAAGATGGGAGATGTCTCAACACTAATGTCTTTCCTGCTGACATGAGGTGTCTGACTACCATCGTGATATTCAACTTGTATCCAATAAGGAAGCTGATTACACTTACTAATACCAAAGCTATCTTCCTCATGGAGCTCAAGGAGAAAACTTTCATTGACATCATCTCTCACATATTTGACACAATTGTGGAAAAGACCAGAACCACCTCCAGTTCCAAGCTGATCTTTCCTAGTCTTCTCATGAGACTTTTCAGAGCAAAAGGTGTTGCAATCCCTCAAGCTATCAGTCCATGACTCCACTATCAACCATAAACAAACTAACCATCACAAGGATACAAGTTCGTCTTCCAGGTGATGAAGAGGAGGGTGACCAAGGAGAAGGTGATCCTATGGAAACTGAAGCAGAGGCTGCAGGACAGATGTCCACATCCAAAAGTAGAGGCAAGAGGAGCAGGGCTTCAACCTCATCAGCTGTACCTCCAGATGCGTTTCAAATCATCCTGGAGAGGATTGATGGACTCGGAGAGGTCCAGAATGAGCATACTGACAGGATGGCAGCAATTCAAGATCAGCTCAACGTACTTTTAGCCAAGTTCGACAACATCAACACCCAGCAGTGACCCTTTGGCCATTCCGGTCAAAAAAGGGAGAATTTTTTAGGGGCAGCTCTTGAGGGGGAGTGCCATTTTAAGGGGGAGCATGCCATAAATAGTGTTTATTCAGTTTATGTTTCAGTTTTACTTTATGTTATGTTTGGTTAATGCTCTCATTACGGGTTTGATACATTGTGGTTAAAGTTTTGGTTTGTAGGTTTAAAACTCATGGTTTTGTTTTACTGTGAAACTTTGGTTTATCAATACATAAGATGTTATTTAGTATGTGTTAAGTGTTTGTACTTGTTGCTTTTGTAAGCTTTTAAGGTTTATGTACCCATGTTTTGTAGCCTCAGTACTTGTTGAAAATGTCATGCATTTTCTTTAAGTACATCACTCTTGTGCCCTTTGTTGGATTCTATATCCTTAATGAAATTTCCTAGTGTTGTTGCATTAGTTGAGTGTTGGACATGCAAATGATACTTTGCAATTGAGCTTATTAGCTTGCATGTCCGGACGTTCATTCCATGTGTGAATGAGCATTGTGATCAATTTTATAGTGATTGTTCGTTTTTGGTCAAGCCTTGGTTTATTGCTCGGTTCCATTCTGCTTGATTGCATTGTGCTTGCTCCATAATTACAAGTTTTCTGCATACAATGATCATACTGTGTTGATGTATTTCAGGAGAAACTTGTTCTTATGGTTCAAGAGCTTCAAAAATTCTAGAGTTAGGTATGAGTGAGTTTTAATCAACGGTTCCCAACTCACGCGTTAAGTCTAGAGTTTGTTGTAGGGTTTTGTCATGGAATAGCCAAAGGGGGAAATTGTAAGGTTGAATTTAATCAACCATTGTATTGGCTTTATTCCATAACAAATTTGCTTGTAATTTAGCAATTAGTAACCCTGTATTTAGGTGGGAATCATGTAAGGGTAATGAGTGAGAGAGTGTGAAGAAATGCTCAAGATTGTGAAAGGATGCAGAGATTCACGGCTAGGATTCGCGGGTGACTTGTTCGCGTAAAATAATTTGCAAGCGCACAGAATCGTAACAAGTAGTAAAGTGTTTTTAGAAAACGAATGTCGAACCCACAGGGATTAACTATGTTATTGAATACCGAAATTCACTAAATTAATTACTATTTGGAAAAATCGAAAATAAATGGAATGTTCTACTATCGGAATTAAATTAAACTATTTGATAAAAATAAATCTACGAATAAAAAAAATTAACAAAGCGCAAAAATATAAAAGTGTAAAAATATGATAAGAATGGATCTAGAGCGGTTGATTTCACCTAACAAGTCCCACACAATTTATTCTTCCTAATTATTAAATTCTAATAATCTCCCATTGATGATTAAAAATTCCTTAAGTATTCAATATCTTCTCTCGAATAATATCAAAAATATCTTCAACTAACAATTCCATATCTCTATGTGAATTTAATTAATTGGAGACTCATTACGTACATTGAATTTTCTGAAAAATCACACTAATCGCGGTAAAGCATCTCTACTTTCGCTCAACTAGTGGTGTTTAATTCTAGAACTAACATAACAAATCACTTCTCGGTCTCATTGTAATTCAATTGATCAAACCATAATTCGTAAAAAATAGTAAGCATTAAGAATAAGAATTAAACACTCAATCATGGAAATATTAAAAATAAAATAATTCAGAATATAAATTGTGTGTTCATTGCTAGACTACATCAACGCTCTAGAAAATAAAATTTAGTTCATAATAAAACTGAAAAGAAAACAAATAAAACTTATGTCTTTCATCTGATGGTTGATCAACATGAAGCTCTCGCCTTTGTCCTCAGATCCTCCTCCTCAGAAAGACTCCTAAAAGCAAAATCTTCAATGCGGCCCTGCCTTTTCCTCTCAGGTTTCTCTTCCCTTCTTTTTACCCTAAAGAGCCTTTAAATAGGTCAAGGAATCCTATTACAAGTTGAATTCCCGTTTGGAAAAAATCCCAGATTTTTAGGCTTCACTTAACCGACGATTTTGGCCCATTTAATGTCAGAATTCGGACTTTTGGTAAACTACAAAGTTGTAGCCCTTTAAGTTAAATTTCCAGCTCAACTTGAATCATCTCAATTGGATATCTGAGCCCAAAGTTATACTGAAAATACTAACTGATGTGCAGGCTGGAATCCTAATCCGAATTGGACTTGGATTTTGTGCAAAATTCCTTTGATTCCTTGCTCTTCTCATTCCTTCAAAGCACAAATGAATAGATAAATATAAATAAAAAAAATCAAATCAAATCAAAAGAAATAAAGGAAAACTAACAATTTTAATAAATAAGAGGATAATAAAAATCATGTAAAAATTACACTTATCAAATTCCCCCAAACTTAAACTTTGCTAGTCCTCGAGCAAAGAAGAAAAAAAAAACAACTAAAACAAGCTTTGCTTCATAAATTTAAAATTTTTTTTTTCTTGCCTCAAAGATCTGCAAAAAGCTTATAATTCAAAGGAATCATTCCAAATTAATCAAGTCCAAAAGTTAATTCAAAACTCAACTCCATCGCATTATCATTCTCACTTCATCATTAGCTTCCCGGATAGTTTTATGCAAACAAGTAAATAAGTACAGATCTCTAAAAACTCCATAAGCTTGCTTTGTAAATCACTCCACACTAATATGAAACAAAATATTACCCAGGATCAATAGGTCTTTATTAGGCTTGTGATGTATGGATATGGTGAGGGCTATAAAGAAAAGATAAGGCTTAAGCAAATAGAGCACTCTCACTTCTAAAATATACATTTTTCTCAGTCCTTTGAATATCTCAAAATACCTTTCTTCATCAAATTTTTTTTTTTTTTTCTTACTTCAAGTCATCACTTATCTTTTGACGTGAATGCAAGCATTTGTGATGGATGCACCCAGTTACTCAACAAGTCACAAACTTGAAGTGCTTTTGCATACTCATATTTCAAGTTACGATTTGACGTAAGAGTAAACATTGGTAATGAATACCCCTAGTTACTAAGCAACTCAAAACATTGGAGTAAATGGAACTTTGTACAATTTTCTTCTTCCTCTTTTTTTTTTTTTTTTTTCAACACTCATATATCGTTCTCTTTTCTTCAACCTAGTTTAAGAATAGATCAATTGGGTAACTAGGGACAAAGATAATAAAGAGGTAAGCCTGAAAGGCTCAATCAATTCAAAGAATGCCTAAATCACTTCCCAAGTAATATTTTGTACAAGATTTCTTCATGAGAATAATTCAACAAGTTCTAGAATAAGTAGAGGTCGTCCAAATTTACAAAATTCACATAAAATTTCTCTAGGTATGCACAATGATTAATGATCATATCAAATTAAACAAGATCAAGTAAAGAATTAACAACTGGACTTAAGCAATGAGAATGATTCCTAAAAAGTATAAGAATTTTCAACCATATTCTTATCATAGGCAATTTTTTTTTTTTTTTGAATAAATAAAATAAATTCCCTTCCCCCAAACTTAAATTTCACATTGTCCTCAATGGGAAAAAGGAAGAAAAACTAAATAAAAGAATGAGAAAGGAGAAGAGATGCTCCCCTGATTTTTAATTGAATATTTTTCCTTGAGGTCCAGCCGTGTGTACCCATTGAAGATTCCTTTGGTCTCTTTATTCCTACAAAATGAAAGAAAAACAATAAGATAAAGAAAAAAATAAAAATAAAAACATAAATATAAAAATAAAAAACTTACGCTTTATTTAACGTCTGTAGCTAGACGTTATCCCCTCATCCTTTTTTACATATGAGATTGATGGAGCATTTTTTTGAGTTAAAGTCTCCATCCATATAGGGTTTTAATCTCTGTCCATTTACTTTAAATGTCCCTTTTTGTTCATGATGGACTTCAACCGCCCTATAGGGAAAAATTTGGGTTACCACAAACAGTCCTGACCACCGAGAGCGCAGCTTTCCTGGAAAGAGTCGAAGTCTTGAGTTAAATAATAGAACTTTTTGCCCGACTTCGAATTCCCTACTTAGAATATGCTTATCATGCCATCTCTTAGTTTTATCTTTGTAAATTCGAGCATTCTCATAAGCATCATTGCGGAACTCATCAATATTTTCTTCTCACCAGCTGCTTGTAGATCAAAGTTCAATATCCTTGTTGCCCAATAGGCTCTGTGTTCTAGCTCCACCGGTAGATGGCATGCTTTTCCATAAACGAGCCGGTATGGTGACATCCCGATTGGTGTTTTGAATGCTGTTCTATAGGCCCATGAAGCATCATCTAACTTTCTTGCCCAGTCTATACGAGAGACATTCACAGTTTTTTCCAATATTCGCTTCAGCTCTCGATTAGATACCTCGACTTGTCTACTCGTTTGAGGATGGTATGGTGTCGCCACGTGATGTGTAACTCCATACTTAGTCAGTAGTGCTTCAAATTGGCGATTGCAAAAATGCTTTCCGCCATCACTGATTATTGCCCTTGGAGTGCCGAATCGGGAGAAGATATTCTTTCGTAGAAAATTCACTACGACTCTCGCATCATTAGTCGGCAAGGCGACTGCTTCCACCCATTTGGCGACATAATCTACAACCACCAAAATAAATTTGTTAGAATATGAGGATGGAAAAGGACCCATGAAATCTATACCCCAAACATCAAATAATTCAATAACTAAAATAATTTTTAAAGGCATCTCATGTTTCCTAGAAATATTTCCAACTCTTTGACAATGATCACACAAATTAACAAATTTAAATGCATCTTTAAAAATAGATGGCCAATAAAACCCGGATTGTAGAATTTTTGCCGCTGTTTTTGCTCCACCAAAGTGGCCGCCAACTTCCAATGAATGACAATGTCTGAGTATGTTCTCCATCTCCTCCTCGGGCACACATCTTCTGATTATCTGGTCTGCACAGTGCCGGTATAAAAAGCTTCTTCCCAAAAATAATATTTCAAGTTGGAGAAGAACTTCTTCTTTTGTTGATATGTTATCCTGGGAGGTAGAATTTGCGACACCAAGTAGTTGACTATGTTGGCGTACCATGGAACAACTTGTATAGCCATCAAATGCTCATCCGGGAATGCTTCTTTTATTTGAACTTACTGCTCATCATCCGTACCTTGAAGCTCCATCCGAGACAAGTGATCTGCCACCAAATTTTCAGTACCCTTCTTGTCCTTAATCTCCAAATCGAATTCTTGTAGAAGCAAAATCCATCGAAGCAATCTTGGTTTAGCATCCTTCTTTGCAAGCAAGTACTTCAAAGTAGAGTGATCAGTGTAGACAATCACCTTCGAACCTATCAAGTAAGAACAAAATTTGTCAAAAGCAAAAACAACTGCTAATAATTCTTTTTCAGTAGTGTCATAATTCAGTTGAGCTTCTGTTGAGGTCCTACTTGCATAATAAATAACATGAAAATTTTTATCTTTTCTCTGCCCTAAAACAGCCCCTATAGCATAATCACTGGCATCACACATTAATTCAAACGGTAAATTCCAATCCGGTGACACAATTATAGGTGCTGAAATTAATTTCTTTTTCAGTGTTTCAAAAGCATGCAAGCATTTATCAGAAAATTCAAATCGAGTGTCTTTAATCAACAAATTGCAAAGAGGTTTAGTAATTTGGGAAAAATCCTTAATAAACCGTCGGTAGAATCTGGCGTGTCCCAAGAAAATTCTCACACCCTTCACATTGGCTGGTGGTGGGAGTTTTTCGATCACTTCTATTTTTTCTCTGTCAACCTCAATTCCCTTAGAGGAAATTCGGTGGCCTAGCACTATCCCCTCCTCTACCATGAAGTGGCATTTTTCCCAATTCAATACTAAATTTGTCTCCTCGCATCTCTGCAAAACTGAAGATAAGTTAGACAAACAATTATCAAAATAATATCCAAAGACAGAGAAGTCATCCATGAAGACTTCTAAAAAATTTTCCACCATCTCCGAGAAGATGGACATCATGCATCTTTGAAATGGGGCTGGCGCATTGCAAAGGCCAAAAGGCATCCGCCTATATGCAAATGTTCCATATGGACAAGTAAAAGTGGTCTTCTCTTGATCTTCAGGCGCGATGGCTATTTGATTATAACTAGAGTATCCATTCAGAAAACAGTAGTAAGCATGCCCTGCAAGTCTTTCTAGCATTTGATCAATAAAAGGTAAAGGAAAATGATCTTTTCGAGTTGCATCATTTAGTCTTCTGTAATCTATGCATACTCGCCATCCCATGACTGTCCTTGTTGGTATAAGTTCATTATTATCATTTTTTATCACGGTTATTCCACCTTTCTTTGGGACGACTTGTACTGGACTTACCCATGCGCTGTCCGAGATAGGATAAATAATTCTGGCATCTAATAGCTTTAGCACTTCTTTATGCACCACTTCTTGCATTGATGGATTCAATCTTCTCTGGGGTTGGACAATCGGCTTATATTTATCCTCCATTAAAATCTTGTGTGTGCAAATTGAAGGACTAATTCCTTTGATGTCAGAGATGGTCCAACCCAAAGCCATTTTGTGTTCCCGCAAGATTCTTAGCAACTTTTCCTCCTCTACATCACTCAAAGAATTGTTAATAATAACTGGAAAAGTAGATTTTTGGCCTAAGAAAGCGTACCTTAAACTTGATGGAAGCGGTTTGAGCTCAAGTTTAGGTGGTTCCTTTGGTGGAGATGTTGGCTGACATGATTTTAAGTCTTCCACTTTTGGTTGCGTTGAAGGAGGAAAGAGTGGTGTAGCCTCCAAATATCTTTCACACTCTTTAACCTCTTCATCATTGAATTTAACAGGTGTAGAGCGAGTAAGACATACCTCAAGTGGTAACTTTAGAAAATCAATTGCACAAGTCTCATCGGCCATGATCTTATCTCGATCACTTATTTGAAAACAAGACTGTGTCTCAGAAGGACATTCCATAGACTTAAATACATCAAAAGTGACCTTATCCTCTCCGACCCTCAAAACAAGTTTTCCTTGCTGGACATCAATCAAGGTTCTCCCCGTCACAAGGAAAGGTCGACCCAATATCAAAGGGATCTCCTCGTCCTCATCCATATCAAGGACAATGAAGTCAGCCGGGAAGATGAACTTGTCAACTTTTACTAATACGTCCTCAATGACCCCTCTTGGATATTTAATAGATCTATCTGCCAATTGTAAAGAGATAGTGGTCGGCTTTACTTCTCCAAGACCCAATTTCCTGAAAATAGAGAGAGGCATTAGATTAATACTTGCCCCTAAATCACATAAAGCTCTATCAAAATAAGAATTTCCTATAGTGCAAGGGATAGTGAAACTCCCCGGATCTTTCAACTTAAGCGGCAGCTTCTTTTGTAAGATTGCACTACTCTCCTCTGTCAGCATTACTATTTCATGCTCCTCCAATTTCCACTTCTTTGATATAATATCCTTCAAAAATTTAGCATATTTAGGCATTTGTTCCAAAGCTTCAATGAGAGGAATATTAATATGCAATTACTTAAATATACTTAGAAATTTAGAAAACTGATCATCCACATTGTTTTTTCTTAATCTTTGCGGAAAAGGAATTGGTGGATCATAAATTGAAGGAGAATAAGTCTCAAAAGTAACTTCCCTGGATTTTTTGAATTTTGAAGCTCTTTCATTCTCCTTAGTTTTCTCAGCTTGCTCCACTTCTTTCATCTTTGACTCGGATTCCTTCATCTTTGACTCCTCATTATCCACAGCTTCATCTTGTTTGGCATTTGTTACTTTTGGCTCCTCATATGTTCGTCCACTTCTCAATGATATTGCCTTTACATGTTCTTTTGGATTGGTGACAGTGTTGCTTGGCAAAGTTCCTGCAGTCCTCTCTGTGAGCATGCTTAAGAGTTGACCGATCTGCACCTCAAGATTACGGATTGAAGCTAAGTTGTTTTGGATCGCCACATCTGTCTTCTGCATGTACTGCATGAACATGTCCTCAAGTGTCGGCTTCTTCTCTTGCTGTGGAAATTGCTGAGGTGGTTTAGCTTGCCCTTGGTTATTGCTCCATGAGAAGTTGGGATGGTTCCTCCATCCAGGATTGTATGTGTTCGAGTATGGATTATTTTGTCGTTGAAAATTTGACACGTAATTTGCTTGTCCATAACTCGATTGGGCAAAAGGATTTCCCACTTGGCAGTCGACACTTGAATGATTTCCTGCACAATGATCACAAACAACATTAGTTTGAATAGCATTAACATTCATTTTACCTAGTTGTTGAGACAAAGTTGCCATTTGTGCCGCCAATGAGGTAATAGAATCAAGTTCTAAAACTCCAGCTGTCTTTCTTGGCATTGCTCTTTCTGTAGGCCATTGATAGTTGTTGGATGCCAATTCTTCCAGAAGTTCATAAGCTGCCTCATGAGTTTTACTCATTAAAGCTCCACCAGCTGCTGCATCAACCATTGACCTGTTTGTAGATCCTAGACCATTGTAGAATGTTTGCACTTGAAGCCATGCTGGAAGGTCATGATGAGGACACCTTCGCAATAAATCTTTGTACCTCTCCCATGCTTCATATAATGATTCACCCTCAAATTGGATGAACGTGGTGATATCATTCCTTAGCTTTGCTGTCTTTGCGGGAGGGAAATATTTTGCTAAGAATTTTTGTGCCAACTCCTCCCATGTAGTAATGATGCCAGGTGGCAAAGAATTCAACCAAACTTTTGCTTTATCCCTAAGTGAGAAGGGGAAAAGCCTTAGTCGAATCGCATCATCTGTCACTCCGTTATGTTTAAAAGTATCACAAATTTCCAAGAAATTTGCAATATGGACATTAGGATCCTCTTGTGACAGCCCCCCGAACTGGATAGTCTGCTGTATCATCTGAATGATGGCCGGCTTGATCTCAAAATTATTGGCTTGTATGGTTGGCCTCCTTATGCTCGATGTAGCTCCATTTACCGAGGGCATAGCATAATCCCTTAACGCCTTTTGCTCTTGATCGGCCATCTTAGATAGAAGTGTGTTGGCCTCTTTCTTCTTTTCTTTCTTGAGCTGACGTAAGGTTCTTTCAATTTCAGGATCAAAGAGTGTATGCTCTAATGGTTTAGATCGGGGCATGCACTTCTACTTCCTGAAAAGAAAGAAAACAAACTCAGATGCACCTAATTTAAATTTTTTTTTTTTTTTTGAATAAATAAAATAAAATCCAAAGTAGTAAATATCTAGCTAGTATCAATATCAATAACAAATAGTTAATCCCCGACAACGGCGCCAAAAAACTTGTTCGCGTAAAATAATCTGCAAGCGCACAGAATCGTAACAAGTAGTAAAGTGTTTTTAGAAAACGAATGTCGAACCCACAGGGATTAACTATGTTATTGAATACCGAAATTCACTAAATTAATTACTATTTGGAAAAATCGAAAATAAATGGAATGTTCTACTATCTGAATTAAATTAAACTATTTAATAAAAATAAATCTACGAATAAAAAAAATTAACAAAGCGCAAAAATATAAAAGTGTAAAAATATGATAAGAATGGATCTAGAGCGGTTGATTTCACCTAACAAGTCCCACACAATTTATTCTTCCTAATTATTAAATTCTAATAATCTCCCATTGATGATTAAAAATTCCTTAAGTATTCAATATCTTCTCTCGAATAATATCAAAAATATCTTCAACTAACAATTCCATATCTCTATGTGAATTTAATTAATTGGAGACTCATTACGTACGTTGAATTTTCTGAAAAATCACACTAATCGCGGTAAAGCATCTCTACTTTCGCTCAACTAGTGGTGTTTAATTCTAGAACTAAAATAACAAATCACTTCTCGGTCTCATTGTAATTCAATTGATCAAACCATAATTCGTAAAAAATAGTAAGCATTAAGAATAAGAATTAAACACTCAATCATGGAAATATTAAAAATAAAATAATTCAGAATATAAATTGTGTGTTCATTGCTAGACTACATCAACGCTCTAGAAAATAAAATTTAGTTCATAATAAGACTGAAAAGAAAACAAATAAAACTTATGTCTTTCATCTGATGGTTGATCAACATGAAGCTCTCGCCTTTGTCCTCAGATCCTCCTCTTCAGAAAGACTCCTAAAAGCAAATTCTTCTATGCGGCACTGACTTTTTCTCTCAGGTTTCTCCTCCCTTCTTTTTACCCTAAAGAGCCTTTAAATAGGTCAAGGAATCCTATTACAAGTTGAATTCCCGTTTGGAAAAAATCCCAGATTTTTAGGCTTCACTTAACCGACGATTTTGGCCCATTTAATGTCAGAATTCGGACTTTTGGTAAACTACAAAGTTGTATCCCTTTAAGTTAAATTTCCAGCCCAACTTGAATCATCTCGATTGGATATCTGAGCCCAAAGTTATGCTGAAAATACTAACTGATGTGCAGGCTGGAATCCTAATCCGAATTGGACTTGGATTTTGTGCAAAATTCCTTTGATTCCTTGCTCTTCTCATTCCTTCAAAGCACAAATGAATAGATAAATATAAATAAAAAATCAAATCAAATCAAAAGAAATAAAGGAAAACTAACAATTTTAATAAATAAGAGGATAATAAAAATCATGTAAAAATTACACTTATCATGACTCGCAACTGGGAAGCCGCCAAATGCAGCACACGAGTGAAGCGTGCGAGAAGATAAACAGTCGCACCAGCTGGAACACTACAGGACAAAAAGTCCAACCTGGCCGTTCTGTTATCTCGCGGATTGAACTCGTGACTCAGTCAAGTCGCGAGGCCAAGCCGCCAGACCACCTTATTTTGGAAAAACTGACTCTTCGCATTCCTTTCTCACCCAAATATAAATACCCCTTATACCCACGAAATGTAGAGAGCTTCCAGTGAGAATTTTGAGAGAGAAAACTTAGAGAAAAACAAGATTGATTCATCCACAATCTTCACATAAAGACTCTTCAAATTCCTCTACTCTCATCCTCTCCATTGTTACATCCTTGAGAGGTTCTTACTCAAATCCTTTTCTCACCATACCTATATCTGTGAGAAGGCTATTTGGTGCTTTGGGAAGCAGTTAAGAAGGGACCAATGGTCATTGGTTGATACTATGGGTTATAGAGGAATCCGGTAAGCTAGAAAAGACAAAGGTTCGGCGTAACCTCATTGGAGCAAGAAGCTTGGAGGGCTTAGGTACCTGGGTAGATTAGGCTTGGAGAGTCTATTAATGTTCATGTATCCCAACTTCATTTTCTAGTGGATTATTGACTGCTTGGAGGGCGGCGAAGAGGTTTTATGCTGAGGGCTTTGGTTTCCTCTTTGATAACACATCGTTGTGTTGTCCTTGTGTTTGCATCTCTCTTCCCTTAATCTTTGCCATTTAATTTCTGTTGTGGATGTGATTTTATTTGGTTTAGATTGTATATCAATTCTGGTATAAGCTTATAATCATTTTTTGCATCTACACTGTTTGATATAAAGCTTGAATTGGTATTTTGTATTTTGGGGGTCTAAACGTTCATAGTGTTTTCAACGATATTTTAACTTTCATACTCTAACCCATATTCATTAAAACGCAGCAGTAAAATGAAGGTAAAAAGAGTAGGGAAGAAGAATGCAAACACAAGATAACATGCCGATGTGTAAGCAAAGAGGAAACCGAAGAACTCGGCGAAAAACCTCTCCGCTGCCCTCCAAGCGGTAAATTGATCCACTAGAAAATTAGTTGTGATACACGAATAGCAAGAGACCATCCAAGCCTAATCTACCCAATGCACATAAGCCCTCCAAGCTCCTACTCCAACAAAACTTCTCAAAACCGTGTCTTGTCTAGCTTTCTGGATCCCGCAATACACCCGATTGCATTCACCAAAACTTGGCTTCTTCCAATGCTTCCCAGCAGCACCAAAACCTCACTTGACACTCTGAATAGGTGTGGTAAGTGTTTGGGCTATCAACCTCTCAAGGATTTGGAAATGGAGAGGTAGGAGTTAAGGAAAACCACAATGGATTGTGTAAAGAATTGTAGGTATAACAATCTCTAACTCTTAAGGGTTGTGGCTAGGGTTTTCTCTCAAAAAAGCACTCCTCAACATATGTGGGTAATAGGAGTATATATAGTGTGGGTAGAGATAGTGTGTATCAGATATTACTAATTGGCAAAACAGAATGTTTCGCGGGTATCTTGGGGATGGCCTTACCCGTGAGACACTCACGAAAACCAACTATCACCATCCTGTCCTACCCGCGAAAACTTCTTGCTCTTCACTTTGCCTTGAGTCTTCACACTCTCTCTCACACACACAACCCTTACAAAGAAATCCCACATAAAATACAAGGTACATAAGATTAAGCAAAATTACAATCAAATTTGGCACGAAATTAAAGCCAACACAAAATAGTTGTAAATCAAAACTTTACAATCTCCCCCTTTGGCTATTCCATGACAAAACCCCTAAAACAAACTCTAGACTTAAACGTGAGTTTGGGAACAGTGGGAAAACTCACTCTCACCTAATCTAGAAGCAGTGAAGCACTTGCATGTATATACCTATAACCTGAAACACTCGTACACAAACAAAACTTTCATTAAGCTTATGACAAGTTGAATACACGGTATGTATATGAGCAAGTAAAGTGCGATTAAGTTAATAAACACTCTATAGCATTTAAGCATATCTTGATCAAACAAGGTCTGTCATTAAAGAATGACTACAATGAACATTTAGCTAGTAAATGATCATCCAGACACGCAATGCAATTAAGACCAACACAAGGACTAATTGCATGTCCAACACACAACCAATGCAAAATACAAGAATTATTTGCATCAAGGATACAAGATCTTACAAGGGTACAAGTGTGTAGTACTCAAGATAATTTAGCAACATCTAAAAGTACTATAAAAATGCTACAAAGCAATGAAATAAAAAAAAAAGTACTAAATATTAAACTAAAATAAAACCAATGTACTTAAGCTTTAAAAGAAAGCAATAAAACTATTTGGAAATATAAAGAGATGATGTGAAACATAATGTCTAATAAAGACTCAAAATCCTTCCCCTCCAGTCCAGCTTCTTCTCCCCCTATCACTACATTCCCCCTATCAATGATCATCTCCCCTTTTTTGTCATGGAATAGGTAGTCTCCACTTTCTTCTAGCTTCCTCTGAATTTGGTCCAACTGAGTTTGGAGAGATGTGAACTTTGTGTTAAAGCGAATGTGTTGGGAATGCATGATGGTAGCTAGTTCGGATATTTTGGTATTAATCTCTTGGAGAGTGACCATGATGTTGTCTAGCTTTGCATCAGAAGCATGGGAGGTAAAGCTTGAACTTCCCGGAGTAGCATGGCTCTCTTGCTTGGTGCTCTTTTTGGTGTGGCTTATACTTGCATTGAGAGTAGGGATGTTTATTAGGCTTGGCCATGGGTATGGGTGCTCATCTTCCGAAGGACACACGCCTTTAAGCTTCAAAATCTTTGAGATAAGGCATCAGAAGGGAATACGGTTCCTTCAAGCAGTCCGTTCATTTGTTTTTGCCAAGATGTGGAAAATATGAGAGCACACATCAATCTCCTTGTCAATGATCAGATCATGGAGGAATAACGCTTGACCGAGATTCACGTACTCAGTGCTTGACAAAAGATAGAGGTTATGAAACATGATCGTCGTGAGTAGCCTCAATTCGGGAGATAGGGATGCCACACTTACTAATTTCCCATTGGATGAGAACTCCAAGTTATCTCCTAAGGCCTCTCGAAGAATCTCCTCATCCGGATTCAGATCATCATATACCGGTGGTTTAGTAAACATCGGTCGGTTGATGTGTAGGATGTCTGCCAAATAAATGGGTGTCACAGAGAAACTCTTTCCTCTAACCCAACGTTTGAGCTCCTCTCCTTCAACAATGGCATTAGCATAGAACTTTTTTACCATGTTCTCATATGCATCATCAAGGTTGGAGAGAAGGAAGTTTCAATTCTTGGTGGCAAACCATTTGGGGATTCTGGTCAACAGCCCTTTCAACCAACAACGGGGTGTCTCTAAAATAGCTCTCATAGGCCTAAAATACAGCATATGATCTGAACTTGTCTGGATCATAAACTCCTGTTGGTGATCGAGTCCTTTTTGGCCTTGGGGAGAGGTTATCAACATCGTTCATGGGCTCTTTCCCTTTGCTGCTGCCTCCTTTCACAACTGACCTCTTAAATGGAGACATTTGCATAAATAACCACAAAACAGAGAAAAGCAAGTGCAAAAACACAAAACAAGAGCAAAAACTTTATTAGTGTCAAATTAGTCCAAAACATAAGCACAACACTTAAAACAGAACACAACAGTGTCAAATGAACATGCTTTAAGTGGTAAAACATGTAAATATCATTAAAATGCGAAAAAAAATGGCAATTGTGCATGTGCGTGTATCAAGTGTGCATGTGGTTTGCATGAGGTGTGCCTAGGAGATGCATGACAAGGCATGGATAAGCACAATTGGGTCAAAGAGTGTAAAACACACACTCAATGATCAAAACATGTTACACAAGTTCAATCATGGGAAATCCCAAAATTTGGAACTCATTGAAGTCCAAAACAACTCAAAAATGCCACTTAAGCATTTTATCAAACACTTGATATGCAACACTATACTCAACATGTGGGCAATGCATGATCATGTGAAAATCTATCTAAATACAAGTTAAAATTGCCACATAGGGCCAACATGGACGCAAACAAATCAAATGGGACGAAGCCCAATCAAAAATTTGAACAAATTTTGACAAAAACCAACTTTCCCAACCCCTTTATCAAAAATCCCCAAATCAATGAAACCTAGAAAATTTTCTACATAATCTAAGTGAAAGAGTGAAAGGATTGTTGAAGAACATACCTTAATGATGATTTTACAGAGTTTGAACTTGAAATTGATGGGGTTTTGAATGAAATAAGGTTTTAGGTTGAGAGAGACACGAGGAAAGTGAAAAGAGGGAACTCAAGTGTGTTTAAAAAATCTGTCACGCCAGCCCTTTAAAACGGAAAACACGCGTTTTTGCCGAGTTACATACTGGCAAAGTTACTCGCGAAAAATGCACCTAAAGCACAAAGCCTTTTGCAGGAAGTCTTTAGTCGCAAAATAGTCGTGAGACAGTCACGAAAGTCTCTGTTTGAGATTTTGTGTTTTCAAGTTTTTTCCTTAACCTCTTTTTGCGGGAAGAGCTTAGTCGTGAGCTTCTCGCGAAAATGCCTCAGAAGAAGTTTTTGAAGAACAACAAAAAAATTGCATTTTGAACAAAAACTTAAAACACGAAAGCATAAAACCACTTTCAAAAACATATAAAATACTCAAAACCTTTTTGGGTTTGATCGGCAAGCAATTGAGCATACACATCACATTTGATCATGTACAATCACACAAATGAAATAAGCATTAATTGAACTAAAGTCTTGTGTGTTGTGGGTTAGTATCAAGTGTGGAATAGTCCTTAGACCAGAGTGAAGCTTCAATGATCAATTCAATCAAGTCATACACAACCGGTACTAAGTCAAACAGTCTATCTAAATTATAGAAAAGAACATATATGACCTCCCACAAGAAAATGATTACACATCTTTGAACTTTTCATTTGACTTCTTTACAAATCATAATATTTGATCATTTTTGAACAATACGTCTCATTTGAGATCAGTTCTTGAAATTTTTTATATTTCAATATTGAGAATAAGCCTTTGGCTTTTTGAGCACCATACATTTCAACAAAAAATCACTGTCCCTTTTTCCTGGTCAAATACTAGTATGTGCGACGGCTTTTGCAGCTCATTATCTCTTTTCATTTTGAGATTTACATTTGGTGAGATATAATGCAAAAACATAAAAGAAAAGTGGGAAGATATATAGGCACAAGTCTATGCAAGTATCAAGACCATCAAGACAATTGACCAATCATTCATAACAAACTTGAAGATTGATTTACAACAATCACACATAGTTTTCAAGATTTTTCCCACAAAGATATATATGCATACATAACAAACTAAGCTCGTAAATGCACTACGCCATTAGTATGAAGGTACTAGGTCAAACTCACATGTGATATACACAACACAAACAATCAAACTTTTTGGAGATTTTCAATTTTTATGGGTTTTTGAGTTTTTTCAACACACTTAAAAACAGAACATGTAAAGTAAGATCAACAAAAACATAAAAACTCAACAAAACTTGAAAAAGAAACATTCTATAAACCGAAAGCAATGACACAAAAGGATTGTGTGTGCCATGATGCATAAACCTATGACCCTAAACATCAGAAGTATTAATGCATGGACATAGGAAGTGATCATGCATAAGTACCCTTCTTCACCCACACTTTGCGAGTGTTTTGGGTGAGAGCCTTAGATGGAGGGGTACGACCAACATAACTTTCAAACCTCAGAGTGAAGCTAGCAAGCCATGGTGATATGTTCTTCAAAATTTCCATAACGTCTCCAATGAGATGTCCCTCACTATCTCCCTTAGCTTGTGCTCCCTTTGGTCTTCTCTTTGAACTTTCCTGGCCACGCATAAAGTCAACCTTCTTGAGTGCATGGAGCCTGAAACAATTCAGCCTTGTGTGCCCTTGTACGCCACAATGATGTGAATGTTTAAATAATGTGTAAAACACCTATGAACATTTAGACCCCCAATTTACCAATTACCAACACAAGCTTATAATCAAACAATGTATGTGCGGAATATGAAAATAAGCTAAAACAAAATTGGTAAAACAATCTAAACCAAAATTAATCACAACCACAGTAGTAATTAAAAGGCAAAGATTAAGGGAAGAGAGATGCAAACACAAAGACAACACAATGATGTGTTATCGAAGAGGAAACCGAAATCCTCGACAAAAAACCTCTTTGCCACCCTCCAAGCAGTCAATAATCCACTAGAGAATAAAGTTGAGATACATGAATAGCAGAAGACCCTCCAAGCCTAATCTACCCAGTGCACCTAAGCCTTCCAAGCTTCTTGCTCCAATAGGGTTACACCAAACCTTGTCTTCTCTAGCTTACCGGGTCCTGCGATAGCCCATTGCATCAACCAATATCAATTGGTCCCTTCCAAACTGCTTCCCAAGTACCAAAAAAATCTCCTCACAAATATGGTTATGGTGAGATAAGGATTTGGCTAATGTACATCTCAAGGATGTAACAATTGAGAAACATTATGTATCTTTTGCAAACGACCTTTTAGTTATCATCATATCTTTAGGGCAAGTGGGAGATTGTTAGGATTAATGCCCTTAAATCCTATTGTATGATACTATGTATGACATTATGTATGACTTAATGTTGTGATTAATAAAGTTGTTTTATTATTATCTAAAATAATGGTAACATGAATATTCGGACATTATCATTTAGTCCATGAGATGCACAGTATGTGATTTATGTGATTTAGTCACAGAAGATATAAGTCACAAGTTCTTTGTAAACTCAGAATTTTAGTTCATAGTCGGTGATGAAATTGGGCATTTCATCTACGAAGACTATAACATATCAACCAAGATGATTTGTCTTGATCATGGAAGTGGAGACTTCTAGTTGATGTGTTAATATGTTTTAAGAGTTAAGACATATTGAACTGGACCGCTGTGAGATTTATTATTCTCCTAACGACTGTCAATTGAAAAATAAATCTCACAACTTATATTTGCATGAACTCTTAATCCTGAGAGAATAATTGACCTAATCATGAAGTGTGGGTTGCTTTGATATATCAGGAGTGAGATCTAAAGTAACGGTCAAAATCTCAGTATGTTGGGCAGCCACATTTCGTGTTAATGGAATATATATTCTCAAGATGAAATTCATAGTCTCTTAACAGAGATTTAAAATATTCCCTTGAGATAAGTTTAATGGGTTTAGTTATTCAGAGAATTAGGCCTAACCACTTTGGTAAGAAATTACTAAAGTATATATTTATGAAATTGGATTTCATAAATATATAATGAATAACTTAAAAGGATTAAACCGGGTACTCAAGGATTAAAACGTAGTAATCTTCAAAGTGACAGTCTATATTTATGACTTTGAATTACTACGAATATTTAATGAAGGGGTTGCATGTATAATAAAGTTTTGGGATATAATTTATTAATAAGGCCTAGAGTGTAATTATATTTATATAGTGGTATTAAATATAATTAATGGTAACTTTGGACTTGTCAAGAGTTGACAAAAAAGCCCAAGGCCCATTGGAGCTAATGTCTTATTAGTCCTTTTGGTCCCACTCCAAGCCACACATTAAAGCCCAATTGGAAAGGCTCAATAGGCTGGCCCAATTAGATAATCAATTATATATAAAGGGAGAGACATACAGAATTTTCATTAAGAAAAAAGAGAGACACCATTGTGAAGTGGTGTGTATGTGCGAGTGAAACCACTCAATTATTCTCCCTTGGAAATTGATTGAGAGACCACACTTCTTAGGCGTAAAGTGGAATTGGAGTGAAGATTGAAAGTGTTCCCAAGGACTTATAATCTTTTGTTTTGAATTTCACCACACCAAGGTACGCTAATTCTGAAATTTACATAATGCAAGTTATCAATCATGAATGAAATAGATCTTTGTTTATTGCTTCCGCTATGTGTTTTGTATGAAATACAAAACCAGATTTTACCAACAATTTCTTGGTCCTCCTGACCTTTGATCACTTGCATTCTTCAATGCTCTAAGCTTATGACAATTTGGTCTAGTGTGTCCTTGAAGTCCACAATGATGGTAGAAAATTTTTGTTCTCGGACCTCATTGTGATTTTGGAAATGATTTCCTTATAGCTTCAGGTTTGACCACTGATTAGTTATAAGGCTTTCTCAACACTCGTTGGTCAGTAACATTCCTTTTCTTCTCCACCTTCACTTTATCAACAGTAGTAGTAACTGCCATTGGTTCCTTGGCTTTCACAAACTTCATTTCCTTGGATATATTGGCAGTCGAATTGCTCTCTCTGGTGTATCCTAATTCGCTTCTGTCGGAGAAAGGTTTTTGATGAGCAAGTATTTCATCAAGCTTCTTGGAGGAAACTCGCTCTACTTTAGCATTTGCTTGAATCACCTCAAGCTCAAGGAATTTGATCTTTGTATAAGTTTCGGTTAACTTTTCGTTCAGCATCTCCATTTCACATTTGGTCTCCTTATATCGCACTAGAAGACTTCTATAATCTTCCTTTGCCCCCTTCATCTTTTTAATGGCTGCCTTAGCCACTCTTGCATATTCTCCTAACTTCTCAAGGAGGGAATTGTAGGTTTCTTGCAATCCCACTATTCTTTCATCATTCTCAACATCAGATTCTTCTACTACTCCCATTGATTCCACTTCAGTGTGCTCATCAAGCTCTTACACTAGCAAACTCAAGTCATCCGAAGATTCAACGGGAGCAATGGTCATAAAGGCGGAGTAGTTCCCTTCTCCATCACAGCTTCTTCCGAATCTGAATTGGAAGAGTCAGAATCACTAAGAGTAGTGGCATACACCTTGCCCTTCCCTCTCAAATAATTGGGACACTCTTTCTCGAGATGTCCATGTCCATTGCATTCGAAGCATGTGATTCCTTGAGAGGATTGAGACTCCTTCCCATCTTTCCTCTTGAAGTCCTTATTCTCCTTTCAGAAGCTTGGGAATTTTCCCTTCGTAGCAAATTTTCCATTCTTCTTGAACTTCAAGAATTTTTGGAAATTCTTCACAAGATATGCCACATCTTTCTCAACTTTATCCTCATCCGATGAGTCGTGAGCTTCCATCCTCTTATTAATCGTCTTAAGAACAAGGGATTTGCTCTTCCTTTGTGATGGCAACGACAACTCATATGTTTGAAGTGAGCCAATTAGTTCTTAAACTTTGATATCATCAACGTCCTTACTCTCTTCAATTGTTGTAACCTTTGCACGGAAGCTCTCTGGCAATGATCGAAGTATCTTCCTCACTATCTTTGAGTCCTCCGTCTTCTCACCCAAGTTGAACTTGCCAATAACCACCTCACTATCTTTGAGTCAAATGACTCGTCTTCACTCATTTTCAGTTCTTCAAATCGAGTGGTTAGCATTTGCAACTTAGTATCCTTCACCTTCTTGGTTCCTTCATAGGTGGTCTCCAATATTTGCCACGCCTCCTTGGCAATTGTAACGTGAGATATCCTGTGAAACTCATCTGGAGATACACCACAAAAAATAGCATTTAGTACCTTGCTATTTGCATTGGCTACCATAAAAGCTGCCTTATCCCATGTGGATTTAACGGCCTCCGGCCTAGTCCATCCTACATCTACCGCATTCCAAACACTTTCATCAATTGAACATAGGAATGCCCTTTTCCAGACTTTCTAAAAGGCATAATTGCTTCCATCAAAATATGGTGGAGCATTGAGAGATTGAGATTGATCCATCTCAAACAGGGTCAAGGATCACACTTAGGTAATTAAACCACAGCAAGTGCACCCGTTCTAATACCAATTGAATGTTCAAATAGTGTGTAAAACACCTATGAACGTTTAGACCCCCAATTTACAAATTACCAACACAAGCTTATATTCAAACAATGTATGTGCGGAATATGAAAATAAGCTAAAACAAAATTGGTAAAACAATCTAAACCGAAATTAATCACAACCACAGCAGTAATTAAAATGCAAAGATTAAGGAAAGAGAGATGCAAACATAAAGACAATACAGCGATGTGTTATCGAAGAGGAAATCGAAGTGCTCGGCAAATAACCTCTCTGCCGCCCTCCAAGCAATCAATAATCCACTAGAAAATAAAGTTGGGATACATGAATAGCAGAAGACCCTCTAAGCCTAATCTACCCAGTGCACCTAAGCCCTCCAAGCTTCTTGCTCCAACAGGGTTACGCCGAACCTTGTCTTCTCTAGCTTACCGGATCCCGTAATAGCCCATTGCATCAACCAATATCAATTGGTCCCTTCCAAACTGCTTCCCAAGTACAAAAAAAACCTCCTCACAGATATGGTTATGGTGAGATAAGGATTTGGCTAATGTACCTTTCAAGGATGTAACAATGGAAAGGATGAGAGTAGAGGAATTTGGAGAATCAAAGGATGAAGATTGTGGATGAGTCAATCTTATTTTTCTTTAGGGTTTTTCTCTCAAAATTCTCTATGAAAGCTCTCTACATTTCGTGGGTATATGGGTATTTATGGTAGGGTGAGTGAGGAATGCAAATAGTTAGTTTTTCATCAAACAGGTTATTCTGGTGACTCGACCTCACGACTGGAACGAGTCACGAGTTTGAGTCGCGAGCTAACTGCCTGGCCAGTTTGGAAGTTTTGTCCTGTAGTGCTCCAGTTGGTGTGACCCTTCAGCTCCCCTACATGCTTCACACGTGTGCCACCTTTGGCGACTCGCCAATTCCGAGATCCAATCGTGAGGCTCTTCTTGAGTGCACACTCTTAAGCTTTCTTCACACTCTCTCACACACTACCCTTACATGATTCCCACCTAGATACAGGGTTTTTAAATACTGAATTACAAGAAAATTTGGTATGTAATAAAGCCAACTAATGATTGAATAAATTCAACCTTACATGATGACACAAGTGCTTTACTTGAGGCCCTCTTTGATTTTTGGGTAATGACTTCCCTTTTTCCTTTGGTTTTGCATCAATGATTTTTTTTACAGCAACAGGGCTCTCAATATCAGGCTTCACTTCTTTGATTTTCTCTCCATTCTTGGCTGATATGAACCTTACTTCCTTCTTAGGTTCGCTACTAGAACTTCCTTCTCTGGTATAGCCCAAATCGGTCTTATCATGTGAAGATTTTTGAGCGGATAGCACTCTGTCAAGTTTCTTGGTAGAGATAGGCTTAACCTTGACATTAGCTTGGATAATTTCAAGTTCAAGAAACTTGATCTTAGAGTAAACTTCAACCAACTCTCCCTTGAGTTCTTCTACTTCACACTTCGCTTCCTTGAGTTGCACAAGTATACACCTATGCTCTTCTTTAATCTTTTTCATTTTTTTCATAGCAAGTTTTCCAACCTTGGCGTATTTGCCACAATCTTCCAACAGTGAATCATATGCTTCTTGAAGGTTGTTCTCGCCTTTATTTTGGCATACATCTTCACCTTCCGAGTCTTCAATTTCCTCACCCTCAGAAAGATCACCAAGTTCATCAACCAAATTGCTCAAATCATCCTTTGAATCAATGGAGGCAATTGCCATGAAGGCCCTATAATTTCCTTCACTATCACATTCTCCTTTTGTGTCTTAATTTGAGCTTTCAGAATCACTAAGGGTAGTGGCAAACACTTTACCATTCCCTCTCAAATAATTAGGACACTCTTTGAGATGTCCATTACTGTTGCATTTGTAGCACACGATTCCTTGAGGGGTTTGAGAATCCTTCCCATCTTTCTTCTTGAACTCCTTCCTGTCACCTTTGGCTGAATGACTTCCCACTATTTTTCATCTTCAGAAATTTTCGAGAGTTCTTTACAAGGAATGCTACCTCCTTCTCCACATCATCTTCTTTGGAGGAGTCATCCATTCTCTCGTTGATGGTTTTGAGAGCAAGTGATTTGCTCAACTTGTGGGAAGGTAGTCCAAGCTCATATGTTTGGAGAGATCCAATGAGTTCTTGGATCTTGATCTTATCCAAATCTTTGCTTTCTTCTATAGCTGTGACCTTTGCACAAAAGCTCTCCGGTAAGGACCTTAAAATCTTTCTCACCATTGTAGCATCCTCAATCTTCTCTCCGAGATTGAGCTTGGCAATTACAATTTCATTGAGCTTCCTATAGAACAAATTAAATGACTCATCTTCACCCATCTTGAGCTCTTCAAATCAGGTGGTAAGCATTTGGATCTTTGTGTCCTTGACTTTCTTGGTACCCTCATAGGTAGTCTCAAGAATTGTCCAAGCTTTCTTGGCAATCTCCACATGTGATATCCTGTGAAATTCATCAATAGACACATCACAGAAAATAGTGTTAATTGCTTTACTATTGGCATTTGCCAAAGCAAGAGCTGCCTTGTCCCATTCGGACTTGGGTGTCATGCGTCTAACATACCCATTCTCGATAGAATCTCATACCGACTCATCTATAGCACACAAGAATACCCTCATGTGGACTTTTCAAAATGCATAGTTGCTCCTATCGAAGAATGGTGGAGCATTGAGCGATTGTGATCGGTCCATCACAAAAGGATCAAGGATCACACTTAGGTAATAAAACCACAGCAAGTGTAGCCGCTCTGATACCAATTGAAAGCTCGAAATTATGTGAAAACACAAGAGCTGTTTAGACCCTCAAATTAAAGTTATGACTCAATTGATTTTTTTCTAACTTAAATTAAGTGCGGAATAGAGTAAATGTGAGCGGATAAACAATTACACTACTCTAACCCATATTCATTAAATCACAGTAGTAAAATGAAGGTAAAAAGAGTAGGGAAGAAGAATGCAAACACAAGATAACACGCCGATGTGTTATCGAAGAGGAAACCGAAGTACTCGACGAAAAACCTTTCCGTCGCCCTCCAAGCGATAAATTGATCTACTAGACAATCAGTTGGGATACACGAATAGCAAGAGACCCTCCAAGCCTAATCTACCCAATGCACCTAAGCCCTCCAAGCTCCTACTCCAACAAGACTTCTCGGAACTATGTCTTGTCTAGCTTTCCAGATCCCGCAATACGCCTGATTGCATCTGCCAAAGCTTAGCTTCTTCCAATGCTTCCCAGCAACACCAAAACCTCACTTGACACTCAGAATGAATGTAGTAAGTGTTTGGGCTATCAACCTCTTAAGGATTTGGAAATGGAGAGGTAAGAGTTAAGGAAAACCACAATAGATTGTGTAGAGAATTGTGGGTATAACAATCTCTAACTCTCAAGGGTTGTGGCTAGGGTTTTCTCTCAGAAAAGCACTCCTCAACATATGTGGGTAATAGGAGTATATATAGTGTGTATCAGATATGACAAAATGGCGAAACAGAATGTTTTGCGGGTATCTCGCAAGAAGGCCTTACCCGCGAGACACTTGCAAAAAACAATTGTCACCATCCTGTCCTGACTCTTTGCATTCCAATCATTTGCTGGGCACATGCTTCACTTTGCAGAAAAGCTTCTCGCGAGCTACCCGCGAAAACTTCTTGCTCTTCACTTTGCCTTGAGTCTTCACACTCTCTCTTACACACATAACCCTTACAAAGAAATCCCACATAAAATATAGGGTACATAAGATTGAGCAAAATTACAATCAAATTTGGCGCGGAATTAAAGCCAACACAAAATAGTTGTAAATCACAACTTTACAAATGTCTTCCATTAATACTTTGCCACATTATATTTTTATAAGTTAATTGATCAAAATTACACTTTGAATACAATATTAAGCTCCTTATTTATTAGGGAGACAAAGTTTAGAATGAAAAGAAAAACCTAGTAGACTAAATATTCATCATGTTAATCATGATATTTATCTTCTTCTTTTTTAAGTTAAGAGATAAATCAAAGGAAGTGGATTCATATTGAAAATTCAAAGACGATTAAAAGAACAAAATCTTTTGTCTCATTAATAGTGTTCTATTTTATATTCCACTACTTACAATATGTCATATATTTGATATATTTCCTTTTAATTATAGTATCTTTATAAGAAATAAAAAAGACAGATTTTTATTCCTACTAGAGGGCTAAAATGGGCAAATGCCCCTTTCACACAAAAAATCCAGCATTTTGCCTTCTTTCTCAAACTAATTAGGGAAATGCCCCTGTTTTGTAACTCAATATTACGAAAGTCGAGTTTTGTGAAGAACTCGATCATTTTATAATCGAGTTTGGTGGAGATTTTAGCCATGCTAGCTACAATTTTTTTTTTTTTAATCACTGAATAACTCGATTATCATAAAATCGAGTTATATAACCAACTATATAAATATCGAGTTATGCTCATGTTATAGCTATTTCAGACTGTCTTGGTGTCAGGCGTAGCATTTTCTTTTGTTTTAATCCGTACATAACTCGATTACTATAAAATAGTAATCGAGTTATAAAGCAAAATCACACTCCCTAAAATTGAGTTATTCTCGTGTTATAACTTTACTTCTCCTCCCATTTAGACTGTCTTGCTTTCCGTCTGAATTGAATTCCACTACTGCTCCACAAATCCATAGCTGCTTCTGAACTCAACTGAAATTTGTATCACCTCAGGTAAAAAACTCATACCAGAATTTTATGGCAATGGTATTTTCATTTGATATTGTACTGAATTTTTATTATTTTGGTTGAATGAGTGTTATGTGAGTACATTGGTGTGATTTTGGTTATTTGTTGTAGTAAATTTTAATCATAAGAGAATGGAAAATCTGTACCATATCAAGAAGTAATCAGCTATATAACTTATTTTTCTTAGATTGTTATAAGATGGTTAGTGAAATGAAGGATAACCCATAATTATAAGAACTAGCTTATAACCCGCACAATGTGCGAGATACTTTCATTTATTACAAAAGACAAACCATAGGTGAAAATTTAAAATTTTCATAATTAGATAATACAAAAAATAAAAAATAAAAAAATTGCAAGAAAGAAACCTAAATTCAAGGAGTTTTACATAGAGACAATGAAATGTAATCTCAAAATTTCTTGCTCATTCAACAAAATTTGAAATGGACCCCCCAAAAAAAAAAAAAAAAACAACATGTTTTCCTTCATCACACATGCACTCAAGAAAATGAAAGAAAGTGATTTTTTCTTTCTTTCTTTCGACTCCAAGAGTTAATTATTTTGTTCCTAAAAAAAAAAAAGTTAATTATTTAAAGCATGTTCCAAAGTACCAATGTCTTCAACTAACAATAATTAATAATTCAAATATCATGAAATTCAAATCCTATAGTAATAACCTATGAATTACATCAACTACAGTAGTAAATAGTCTCACAGAATTCACTTAGCCCAAAAAAAAAAATTTGCATTTTCACTATAAGAGTGATTCCAAAAATGTAGTGCCCACTAATTTATACCAAATTATCAATTTCACTTTTTTTTTTTTATGACATACCTACTACACCAAAGGAAAATGCAGACAATGTTTATAATGTAAAAATATGAAAATGTAAGAAACCTTGGGTGAAGCCTACCAATTGTATTAAAGCAACAAAATATTGAATAGAACCTAAATGAAGGCCAATTTAATTGTGAGAAATCTCAACCATGTATAAAAATCAAACTGAATATTACAATTTTTTGTATATAATTGAGAAATCTCAACCTTGTATAAAACTGAATATGTTGTTCATTTAACTACTAATATAGATTGTCTATTTAAGGTAGCAAGATCATGCGCTCTTCCAGCAACCTCCTCATAATAATATTCACCTGTATACAAACTGTAAATAAATGAATACACAATTTATATGAGATAACACATCTATTACCAAGTTTATCCCTCATAAGTCTATGGAGATGTAATTTCTTTATGTCCAGCTCTTATGATTTAGGTTTAATGTTATATCTTTAAATTATAAAATGCAACTTTTATATTTCAGTTATGGTTTAAATTTTGATAATGCAATTTTCATGGGATCCTCTTCTCAAAGATGTCACTCAGATTAATAACAATGGGCTGCAGGCATTAAACATGTCTATGTTTTCTACTTTTAACTATCTAAGGATTGGAAACATTTTCAGTCCCCACTAACAAACCCATTTTAGTAAACAATGTAACTCAAAATATTAAGAAACAAATTAAGCAAGATGAATATGGTAATTCCTCTCCATAACCTGACAATTTGAATAGACAATTCAATTATTTTTACATAAATATGCAAACTTAAAGATCAAAACAAATCATTGTATCAAAAGATTCAAAACCCTCCGATTAAACAAATTTGAACCTTTTCACCACAATCTACGAAAGCACATCAAAGAGATTTCAATAAAGTAAAAACTATACATTGGTCATACCTTATCTTCTAAGACTTGGATTGGATTGCATTAAGGAAACGCCTTTCCACCTACAAACCTAGGGGAAAAAAATCAATAATAAATGAAGAGAGATAGGTAAACCTAAAATTTTTCTGGATGAAAGTTGAGTGAAAAGTTAGTAAACTCTTAGGTTGAAATGGTCATTCAAGAAGCATGATGCATATGCAGAGGCAAAAACTCTTATGCTGATTGAAAAATTGCCCAAAACCATACTAACCATATATCCAAAACCAAACCAAATCAAAACAACTACAGTAAGCAGAAATCATTACTAACTAAAATACCTTTATTAAAAAAGCACCTAAACATAAGCACTCAATAATACAGCAAGAACCAAGATTAATTACACTAAAGTTCCTCAAATTTTTTAGGCTTTGCTTCAAAATTACACAAAGAGATAGATTAGATTATACACACACCCAAGTTATGGAATTCACGAAGCTTTTCACCCATTATTATGTAATCTTCTATTCATAAAATAAATAAATAAAATTAAAGCATCTATAAGTACTCAATCCAAAACACTTAAGACTTACACAATAAAAACAAATGAATAAACAAAATAAACAAAGCTAACAACAACATAAAATAAAAATAAAAATAAAAATAAAAATAAAATAAAAAAACCTGCCAATAAACTGAGCCTAATAGCCTGAGCAGTACAAAAATTAAAAGAAACAAAGTCTAATAAAACAATTTTGAAATATATGAGAAATTATTCTTAACGCAAAAGGAAAGCGTAAGATGCTCCAAAAAAAAAAAAAAAAAACAAAAACAAAATAAGCATTCTAGTAAATCGGGGACATATATCAATAGAGAAATAATAGTAAAATTAAATATCAAGAAGAAAAACAACAAAGGCGATTAGAGAAAATGCAGTTCAATCTGCAAACTCAGTAATTAACATAAAAATCCAATAATTTTACTTACAAAAAATTACAAAATAACTGTACTCCCCAAACATTCAGATTTTAAACCATCCATCTTACAAATATGGCTATTAACAAAACATAAAATACAAAACATAGGTGATTAGAGATGGCATCACAAAATTGTCTCTAACAACCAAATATGAAAGAAGAGCCAACAAGAAATAACAAAACGCTATTCTAAAGAGAACCAAAAATTCAGTAATTAACATAAAAAACCAATAATCATAGAAAGTCATTTTGCAAGGGAAAAAAAAATTATTTTGCTTTCTAAAAAAAAACTTACTGTAACAACATCCTTTATTGCTTGGACAATTTCTACAACCATGTGTCTAACCTCCTCAATTGTTTTGCCTTGAAACAATGCATAGTTATAATCATTCCCTCCAATTTCTCCAACCATTAGCATGGTTGTTTTAAGCTTTTCAGATCAAACTTTAAAAGAACACCCCCCCCCCCCCCCCCCCCCCCAAAAAAAAAAAAAACATAGATAATAAATTAAACTTTGTATTATATGCTTAATTGAAATGACCCACCCCTGCAAAATTCTTCCTAAGTCCACCAAAAACCAATGCAGCTTGATCCAAGTAGGGGCAGAAAAGGAACTCTTGTGTTAGAGCTATGAAATTATAGAACATAACAAAAAACTTTCATTATAATATAACTTGCATTGTGTACATAACTAATAAAAAATCCGTCTCCTCTCTCAAAAAATAATAATAATAATAAATTCAAACAAAACAACAAATCATGCATAGTCCTAAAACACAGAACAAAGGATAAGGATTTTCCTAGACTCAAACATGCATTTGGTATAAACTTATAGTAAGCAATTAGCAAAGAAGAAGCGGCACAAACTTCTATATCAAGATTGTGCTTCACTGCTTTAACAATTTACCTTGAAAATATGAAAAAATGGTGAACCAAATTTAACATCACTACATTATAGTCATGATTCAAAATCTTATGCAAAATTCAATAGACATTATAAGGAAAATTTTGATGCATTGAAGCAAATATATAACTAATATAGACAGTCACAATACAATTAAATACGCTATACTGACTCAGTTGAAAGAAAAAAAAAAAACGTAGGAATCAGAGATGTAAAAATTACCCTTTCCAAGCTTTCCAATTTGTTTCATAGCAATAGACACAACAAAATTATTAATAAAACATGAAAATTTAAATAAAATTTAACCCTTTGCATGTTTAACTTAGCTCTGTCTCTCTGTTACAATAGGAATGAAAGAAACTGGAAAAATATAACTATAAAAATTTAATGTTTCCTCAGTTTCTTTTATATATAGTGTGTGAGGACACCATTTTCATTGATATAGATTTAATATCATGCTTTATGCTCATTGTAAAGTAGGTACTCAGTACATATCTGATGAGCCAACAACGAGGTAGTAGTCCCTAAATCCATCCACTTTCCAGCTACTAATTCCCTCTCAACTACACAGAATACCCCCTTTAGGCTATCTTGCAGGTTTGTTAGGATGTTACCTTTAATCCTTTTCTGATGCTAAGTGCTTTTCAGCCACTGCAAATGAAGAAAAGAAGAAGTTCAATATTGTTTACCCAAGAAAGAAGAAAAAAAGAAGCCTGAAACTGGGAAGCCAATTCCAAAAGATAGTTTAAGCAATCTACATAATTCATTCATTGAAATAATCATAAATCAAATCCTAATTTATGGTCAAGTGCAGTTTTCTTCTCGGCATTCTCTGTTTTTAAAAAAGAGTTTTGAGAGAGGGCTTGTTTTTTGTTCTCTTGAATCAAAGTAGTATAAATCTCAGTCACAACTCTAATGCGAGTCCGATTGACAACTATAATCAAACACTGAAACACATTCAAGGCAACTCATCAAATGACAAAACACCAAAATCTACTTTTTAATTAGCACACATTGTTGCTTTCAACAGTATAAAGATAAATTTTAATGAAGAGCCATGCTAAAAACAAATCATGAACTTATGCAAATTATTCTATTAAATAAATGCAAATTAGAATATTTCAAAACTGTGGTGCTTACTGGCTTCTCTTCAAACTTTTTTTTTGCCAAAAATCTTCAGTTGGGCTTCAACACTTTCTGATTAAAATCCACTTCGTTCTTCAAAAATTTCATCTAATGCAAATGTGCCCCTATCAAACCAAAGTATTTCAAAGATTTTAAGAATTAAAAACAAAACTTTACAGGTAACGATTTCGGCAATCTGACTGTGTGTGAAGACTTTAATTTTTCTTTCTCTACTTTAAAATCTCAAATCTCTACGTCGTTATTCTAAAAGCCCCAATTTTTTCTTGTTTGATACTAAAACAGTTTTTTACAGCAACTGAGGTTTTTCCTTTCAACAGAAACTGTCATAGAACGGTTGCAAACCAAAAAAACAAAAAAAAAAGGTTAAGAAGAAAGAAAAGAAAAATCAAATAGAATTCAGAGAATAAGAAGAAAGAAAGAAGAGAACAATAGCATTAAGAACTTTTAGTCTCTCTCATTCCGATGTGCGCCTTAAGAACTATTTCTCTTTGTGATTGTAGTTTCGATGGTCTAAGTCTGGCGAGGGTAAAGCAATCCAACCAAAAAAATTCAAACCTAAATCATATTCAATCCCCAGATTTGAAAAAGAAAAGGGAAAAAAAAATAAAAATAAAAAAAAAATAAAAACAATAGCTTTACCGGTTAGGGGTATACGGCAAAAAAACCTAAAATAAATATCAATGCAACATTCAACTCTATACTTATTTAATCCCAAAGATTTCGTTAAGATTAGAAACAGAAGTACCCAAACTAAAATCAATATTTTTAGTGATATCTGTAATCTAAAAAAACAAAACAAAAGCAAATATCTAAAATTGAGAAAACAAACATTTTGATAGAGAATCCAAAAACCCATAACAAAAACAAATCAAATCTAAACTTTATACCCAAACCTACAAAATTGGGAAAAAAATGTACCGTTGACGACGTCGGTTCCGGCGATCTGGTGGTCTAAATCTGGAAAGGGAACGGACGGTGGTGGGGAAACTGAACTCTACCTCTTTCTCTGTTTCTTTCTCCGTGTCCCAACCTCATTGCCTCTCTCTCTCTCTCTCTCTCTATTTCTATCTCTGTGTGCATAGTATTTTAACCGGTTAATTTTTGAAATTGAATGATTTAATTCCAAAATAGACAAATTGAAAAAAATCTATTACCGAAAAAATTAAAAAAAGAATAGTCACATATAAGAACCTGATTTCCTTAGCCCTAATTTTTGAATCCAAATCTAGAACCAAATTGAAAAAATTGAATGCATATAACAGATCTAATTTACCTATTAAAAAAATCAGAGAAAGAATAGAACCCATCAGAGGCGTTGTTTGTGGGCAGAGAGGCGTTCTGTCAGAAACAGAGAGGCGATCTCTTCTTTCTCCGTGTACCAGGATCGCCTCTCTCTTTTTCTATTTGTTTCACAGTGTCTTCATCGCTTCTCTCTTTTTCTGTTTCTTTCTCCGTGTCTTCATAGTCTCTCTCTCAATACCTCTGGGACGAACGTTTGATCACATGATTCTTCACTGGATTGCAAGTTTTTTTTTTTTTTCCTTCCCTTTCTCTGTATCGCAGTATCGCTTGTTTTTTTGTTTAGAGAGAGAAAATGTTAAGCAATCAGATGAAGAGAAATCGGGAGGGTTTTCTTAATCGCAACGCCTTTTTTTTATTTTATTTTAAAGGGGTTTTTTTCTAACCGGTTTTTTAATTGCAAGTGTAGCAGAGTTTTGAAAGGCCAAATGTTGCAACGTACGGTTTTTTAAAGAAGAAATTGTAAACGTGGCAGCATTTTAAGGGGTCTTTTTTGGCTTACGTGTAGCACCTCGTAAAAGCTTCTGCTATTATATACAGCATTAGATATGATGATAACTAGCATTTTTGGTCATGTTGATAACTCTAGAAGGCTTTTATTAACAAATCAGCAATGCAAAAGCAATAAAAGTGGTTACTATAGTCCAAATGCGTCCATAGGTGGTGGGATTATATACATATCATTAATGCATTCTATACTTTAGTTGAACGTACATAATCATTATTGTCAGACATTGACAACACTACATCTTACACAGAATGTCTAGACATTAACAATAACGTCTAATTTTTGTAGGTAGGAATTTTTGGAAATCATCATTGCTTAAATCTAAGAAGTCTGAAATATCTTTATCATTGTCTAAATTAGTAATTTCATTAATAGATTTGATGGCTCGCTCTTACGCCTTCCCTGATAGATGTTTCCTAGCCTTTTGGACTGCATGAAAATGGTCTAATCGCCTTTGCATTTGATTGTTCTCCCGTTCGAGACGAGCAAGTATGTTGGTAGGTTCGTCTCTAGGTAACTCGGCTGACCATGTCTTAGGAACTCATAACCCATGCCATCGACAGTACACATCCAACTCACACCTCTTCTCGTATAGCTCTAACCATGGTTGTTCAGCTGTGGTGAACTCTGTCGTGGTGGTATCTATACTCAGTTATGCAGGTCTGCCGACCATGATGTGTCCGACGCTTTCTAAACTCTCGTACATGTATATTGGATTATTAACGAAATCTCGTTTCTTTCCAACCCATTTCCCTCCATAGTGGTCTGTGTATGTCTGTAGTTGTTGCTCTGCTGGAACTTGTGATGATGCATTTGTTGAAGTAGATCCAAACTTGTTTCGCACCGTAGGTTTTGAGCTTGAGGCGTTGCGACTCATAGCTTAGTCAATCAAAGAAGTTAGTGGGATAGAAATAATCCATTAAGTATTGTGGTACATTTATAAGCTCATCTCATGGTCCAATATCATAAAAATTTTATATATGAGTATCAGGGCTTGAACTTGTTTAATTGGTAAGTTACACATACAACCATTGGGTCTTGAAACCCAAATTTCAGTTTTCCAAAAACAAACTAATAGATATTCTATTCCAAGCCAAAGTTTTGCCACATTGAAAAGAAAAGAAAAAGTGTTAGCTAAATATTCCATTTTCCCTATATATCTGTTTTCCACCAAGCTTCATTTCCATGCAATCAATAATATAAAAACAAAAGAGTTTTTGTAGACAAAGATAAACAGACACAGCGCCTAATTACTTCCTAATCATGATATAAGGACAACACAATGCAAATACAAAGCAAGCACATTACCAAGTAACAGAAACTGAGCCAATGTCGGAAATGCAACTCCTTGATAGAACGTTTGCCACCACTCCCTCCTCTTTTCTTCTGAAGGTACCTTAACACTTAGGACCTGTACACACACCACAAGCAGAATGCAACCAAACAAATGAAAAATGGACCTTTCATGAAAATCAACACAATCCACAACCTCTTCAAATTCCATGTACAAATTTGAACAAACCTGCTCTCTATAGCGCTGATCAACACTACCTACAATTCCATAACACACATGCAAATCAGTCAATTTCGCATGAATTCAAACAGTACGAAATTTTTAAATTAAAAAAAATAAAAAAAAATAAAAAAACGAAATCCTCAAACAGTGCAAAGGAATAGTTCCAATGTTTTTATCAATGCTTAAATAGAATTACTATTTTAAAATGTTGAAAAAATCATGAATTTCGATATTTCTTTATTACAATTCCAAAATCCATTAAAAATTAAAACCAAATTGATTCTTAAAGCAAAATTCTTTGAACATAACCTAAAACACTATCCTATTTTTCCAAAATTTTGAAAAAAGAAAAAGAAAGAAATTCGATATTTCAAAATCAATATTTCGATATTACTGTATTACTATTTCAATATCCATACATTAACGCTTAAAAAAATTTTGAAAATACATCAATTTCGATATTTCTAAATCAAAATTTCGATATTAGAGTATTACTATTCCAAAATCCATACAAACCAAATCCAATTGACATTTAAAACAAATTCTATGAACATAACCTAAGAACACAGTCCTTCTGATCCAAATTTGTTGTGAACTTCATGAATTTTGACGCTTTAGAAACAAAGAAGGTGACTAACCTGAGAGGAGAGAGGAATCGAGAGGGAAGAGAAGGAGAGTGAGAGAGTGAAGTGCGCAAACGACTTCGACGACGTGCTTAGTGCTCTTTATAGCTGAGATTACTTCGCTGACCTTTTCGATGAGCTTGGTTTCCATTTCTCTCTTTCTCTTCAACTATCCTCCATTACTAGCAGCTTGCTAATCTTTTTTGTTTCGCTGTTGATTTAAGTGCACGAGAACGAAGAAGATGAACCCAGTGAAAACGTTGTCGTTTTGCAACTCCTTCTAATTTGCCCAATTTCCGCACAAGCCCAAGCCCAAGCCCGTAAGCCCTATTGTTATATAGCCCAAGCCTACTTATGCTTTGTTTAACCTAACCTGAAATTTAAGGAACCAAATTAAAACATCATAAATTTTATTTTAAGAGAATTTAACTTATAGGGTCGCTTCTCATAAAAAATGAAACATTGTAATCTGTTTATGTTAAGAGGATTCATCTGTATATATTAAGAGGAAGGAAGAATCCACGAGGTCCCAACGTCAAGATGATTTCCTTAATCTTGAATGTAGGAGGGACCGGGAAGTTAGTGTGCATACCACGCATACAAGTGGAAGCCACTCTCGAGGGGGGAGTCATGTCTCTTAAGAGTAGAGTGCTAGGGCCATGCAGCTGGAGATTGACCAATTAAAGAGAAGTTGAGCTATGCACGATGAAGGCAAACCCCCTCCAACTCTGATGCTTCCTCTAATGATGAAGGGGATGCCAGTTATAGAGGGAGGTCAAGAACCCCCCTAGTAAGTCTTTCTCTTACGATGAGGAGCACTATCATGAACATAGGTATAAAAGCCCGCCTCGTAAAGGCTTGGGAAACGATGCTATGAGCAAGGCGTTGAACCAAATCTCCAAGTCACCTTTCATGCGCAAGATTGAAGGGGCAAGACTTCCTCGGCAATTCAATCAGCCCACGTTCACCATTTACAATGGTTTGAACGAACCCTGTGGAGCATGTGAGCCACTTCAATCAGAGAAGGTTGTCCATTCCAAGAACAAAGCCTTGATGTGGCAAGGTGTTCCCATCTAGTCTGGGACCCGTGGCAATGAGATAGTTCGATGGCCTGAGGGAAGATTCCATAGATTCCTTAAGGAGCTCACACGGGCATTTGGCCCACATTTTGTTACTTGTAGTAGGGTTCCTCGCCCCTTGGATTCCTTACTATCCTTACCATGCAAGAGTGGGAAACCCTAAAGACATACTCGAATAGATACTAGGAGATGTTCAATGAGATAAATTGTGACTTTGACGATGTGGCCATCAGGACCTTCAAGGTCGGCTTACCGGCCAAGCACGGTTTAAGGAAGTCTTTGACTGGAAAACCTGCCACTAATATGCGCCAACTCATGGATCGAATTGATAAGTATAAGAGGGTCGAGAAAGACCAGCAACAAGGTAAGGGAAAGGCAAATGTTATCCTATAGAGATGAGGGGATTTCAAGTCAAACCAATACAACAATAACTAACCTCGAAGGGACTTTGCTGGGCAGTTAGGGTTTGCTAATACTCGGGTGGTTAATACGGTGTTCCGAGAATCGGTGCACTAGGTTTTGGAGAAAATTAAGAACAAGCCATTCTTCAAATGGCCAAATGAGATGGGAGGAAACCCCATGAGGCGTAATCAAAACCTTTATTGCTAATACCACCAAGACCAGAGACACACCACAAAAGACTATAGAAATTTGTGGGATCATTTGGACCAGCTGGTCCGAGAAGGAAAGTTGAGCAGCGTTTGCATCATTCCAGTGGTCAGGGGGGCCAGACAAGTTCAGAACCCCTGAGAGATGCTTCTTCAAGACCTCATTTGGGCACGATAAACATCAACTTTCCTGCTCCAAGGAGGACCGATTCTTGTCCCTTTAGAGTAATGTCTGTAGCTCGGCTGTTCGCCGAGGATTCAAATTCTAAGTCGAAGACGGCTAGAGTGAGTATCCAATCGGCGTTAATCTTTTTGGATGAGGATAAGATTGGAACTATACAGCGCCACGATGATGCTTTGGTGGTCACACTCAGGATTGGGGGGTATGATGTGAAGAGGGTGATGGTGGACCAAGGCAATGATGCTGAGATCATGTACCCCAATTTGTACAAGGGGCTGAACTTGAGACCCAAGGATTTAACAGCCTACGATTCTCCTTTGGTGAGTTTTGATGGGAAGGTTGTCATTTCGAGGGGTCAGATTAGACTACTCGTGCAGGCTGGCACAGAAATGGTGGATGTGGACTTTATTGTAGCAGACACTTATTCCCCCTATATGGCCATTGCGGCCAAACCCTGGCTTCATGCCCTAGGAGTTGTTTTACCACTCTGCACCAAAAGTGAAATATCCGTCGGGGGGGATTGAAAAGATTGTTGGGAGTTAATCCATGACTAGGCAATTCCTGGTGGCTTCCATCTTACATCAGCTCGAAGTTGAGTCCTTAGCCTCTGTTGAAAAAGGCTTATAGCAATAAAAACTCTGGTGTTGCCTGTCAATGGACTAGCCGAGGAGGCGAAATGTGAAAACTTAGAAAAAGTTGTTGTAGGCGACGATCCGGAGAAGTTTTTTCAGGTTGGGGCTCAGCTACCTCCTCAAGAAAAGAGGAGTTGATAGAATTTCTCAGTGAAAATGCTAATGTGTTCACATGGAACACTTACGAGGCTCTGGGGTGGATCCAAGCTTCATTTGTCATCATCTTAATGTTAATCCATCTGTCACCCCCAAAAAGCAACCACCTCGGCACTTATCCAAGAAGCATTCTGATGCTGTCAAAGATGAGGTGACTAAGCTTAAATAAGATGGGGCCATTAAGGAGGTGTTCTACCCTGAGTAGCTGGCCAACACTGTGGTGGTGAAGAAGAAAAATGGGAAGTGGCGAGTGTGTGTAGACTTCACAGACTTGAACAAAGCCTGTCCAAAAGACCCCTTCCCCGTGCCTTAGATAGACCAATTAGTAGATGCAATAGTAGGCCATCCTCGGATGAGTTTCTTAGATGCCTTCCAGGAACCATCAGATACCACTGGCATTGGACGATCAGGAGAAGACCGCTTTTGTCACTCTCATTGGAAACTACCACTACAAGGTGATACCTTTTGGATTGAAAAATGCAGGGTCTACCTATCAGAGGATGATGACCAGAATGTTCAAGTCACAATTGGGCAAGAATATTGAGGTCTACATAGATGATATGGTGGTGAAGAGTAAGGTGATGTTCGAGCATGTGAGAGACCTCGGAAACATTTTTGAAATTCTAAGGAAACACAAGCTGCACCTTAATGCTTCCAAGTGCTCTTTTGGCGTTGGATCAAGCAAGTTTCTGAGCTACATGGTCACTCATCGTGGAATTGAAGTCAATCTGACCAAATTAAGGCAATTAACAACCTACAACCACCTCAAATCCCAAGGAGGTCCAAAACTAACAGGAATAACTACTGCTTTGAACCGGTTCATTCTCATCAGCAGATAGATGCAGACCCTTCTTCCTATTGATGAATAAATGGAAAGGATTTGAGTGGACCGAGGAGTGTGCTTAGCCTTTCAACAACTTAAGGAATACCTCTCTCGGCCACCTATCATGTCCAGTCTCGAGGTGGACAAGGTCCTGTTTGCTTACATTGTGTGGCCCTCATGCTGAAAGCTTGGTGTTGGTGTGAGTTGATAGCAGTGTACAAATGCCAGTTTATTATGTGAGCAAGTCAACTAGAGAAGGCAATTTTGGTGATAGTACACTACACGTAAGCTCCCCCACTATTTCCAATCACACACAGTTGTTGTCTTAACCCAACTTCCGCTAAGATCTCTACTTCGGAGTGCTGATCACACGGGGAGGATTGCCAAGTGGGGTACGATCCTAGGGGCTTTTGATCAAATACATTCCTCGTACCTCTATTAAGGGTCAAGTCCTTGCAAATTTGGTGGCCAAGTTCGCTAAACCCCCGTTAGAGAAAAAGGTAGAAACACAGGTCATGGATGGGAAATCAGTTGGCACATCTCCTACAAGAACCTTCATTCTGGAAGGTATATGTTAATGGTTCAGCGAATCAAAGGGGATCTGGAGTGGGGCTAGTCCTGGTATCTCCTGAAAAAATCACTGTTGAGAAATCATTAAGGTTGGGCTTCTCGACCACAAACAACGAGGCTGAATATGAGGCTCCACTGGTGGGAATGGTCATGGTTCAAAGAATGGATGAAAAGGCAGTAGAGATGTTCTTGGACATAAGATTGGTCATTGGCCAAGCAAGGGAAAACTAGAAACAAGAGATGAGAGAATGCAAAGGTACTTGAGTCAAGTCAGGCATTTGCAATCAAGGTTTGAATCTTTCAACCTATTGCATATCCCTAAAAGTGGAAACACACATGCTGATTCCCTAGCCACGCTTGACCTTCTCGCGCAGAGCTTACCTTGGGTCATGCTTGTAGAAGACTTGTGCAAGCCCACAAAGTGAAGAGAGAGGTGGTCCATGTTCACCAAGTTAGAGTAGGGCCTAGTTGGATGGACCCCATAGTACTATTCTTGAAGGAGGATATCCTACCCAAGGAGAAATCAGAAGCTGACAAGGTACGAAGAAAGGCTCCTCGGTTCTGGCTATCCGAGGACCAAAAATTGTACAAGCGCTCCTTTTCTGGGCCATATCTACTCTGCATACACCCAAAGGCATCAAAACTACTTCTTAAGGAGTTACATAAAGGGATTTTTGGAAGCCACACAGAGGCAGATCTTTGTCTCACAGAGCCATCACTCAGGGCTATTGGTGGCCAAACATGCAAAAGGAGTACAAGAGTATGTAAAGAAGTGTGATCAATGCCAAAGATTTGCATCAAATATACATCAACCAGGAGGAGTCCTTAATCCCCTATCTAGCCCTTGGCATTTGCTCAATGGGGCTTGACATTGTAGGCCCTTTCCCTAACGCAACAGGAAATAAGAGGTACTTGCTAGTCGGCATGAACTACTTCACTAAGTGGGTCGAGGCTGAACCCTTGGCAAATATCAGGGACATAGATGCCAAAAAATTTGTTTGGAAAAATATTGTCATTCGATTCGGGGTCCCTTGTACCCTCATCTCGGATAATGGCCTTCAGTTTGATAGCAAATCCTTTAGGAGATACTGTTGTGACCTGGGAATTACGAATAGATATTCCACCCCAGCTTATCCCTAGGAAACGACAAGCCGAGGCTGTTAACAAAATCATAGTGAACGACTCAAAAAGAGGTTGGATGATGCGAAGGGAAAGTGGGTGGAAGAGCTGTCCCATGTCCTCTGGACATATCGAACCACACCTCGCAGTCAATAGGGGAGACCCCTTTTCAATGACTTATGGAACCAAGGCTGTTATTCCTCTGGAAACTGATTCCCAACGCTGAGAACAAGTTCTTTCAATCTAAGCGATAACAATGGATTGCTAAAGAAGAGCTTAGACTTGATTGAAGAAAGGAGAGAAAATGCCATGGTCCAATTGGCATATTACCAACATAAGCTTAAGCAAGGGTATAATGTCCAATGTGAAGCTGAGACTATTAGCACCTGGTGACTTGGTGTTAAGAAAGGTTCTGGGTATTGCAAAAAATCCAGCATGGGGAAAGCTATGGCCCAATTGGGAGGGGCCATATTGCATCACCTCGGTGGTTGGTATAGGAGCGTATTTTCTTGAAGACCTAGATAAAAATGTAATACCACACCCTTGAAATGTAAACAACCTGAAAATGTATTATTATTAATGAAAGTTTTCTTTATCACATTCTTGTTCATTATGTAATAAATTGTACTTCCCATTATCATTTTTCTAAGTGTTAAACAGAATCTTAGTCACACCTGGTTCCTCGACCAAATGCTTTGGGTAAATTAACACTCAATGACATCTTTCTAAGTATTAAACAGAACCTTAGTCATGTCTGGCTCATTGGACCACGTGCTTTGGGTAAATTAACACTTAATGACATCTATCTAAGTGTTAAACTGAACCTTAATCATGCCAGGCTCCTCGAACCATATGCTTTTGGTAAATTAATACTTAATGACATCTATCTAAGTGTTAAACAGAACCTTAGTCATGCTTGGTTCCTTGGACCACATGCTTTGGGTAAATTAACACTCAATGACATCTTTCTAAGTATTAAATGGAACCTTAGTCATGCTGGCTCCCCAGACCACATGCTTTGGGTAAATTAATACTTAATGACATTTTTCTAAGTGTTAAACGGAACCTTAGTCATGCCTAACTCTCGGACCACATGCTTTGGGTAAATTAACACTCAATGACATCTTCTAAGTGTTAAACAGAACCTTAGTCATACCTAACTCCTCGAACCACATGCTTTGGGTAAATTAACACTCAATGACATCCTTCTAAGTATTAAACAGAACCTTAGTCATGCCTGGCTCCCCAAACCACATGATTTGGGTTAATTAATACTTAATGACATCTTTCTAAGTATTAAACAGAACCTTAGTCATGCCTGGCTCCCCAGACCACATGTTTTGGGTAAATTAATACTTAATGACATCTTTCTAAGTGTTAAATAGAACCTTGGTCATGCCTGACTCTTCGGACCACATGCTTTGGGTAAATTAACACTCTGTGACATCTATTCATTTTTCCCTCAGTGTTAAACAGAACTTTAGTCATGCCTGTCTCCTCAGACCACATGCTTTGGGTAAATTAACACTCTGTGATACTATTTACTTTTCTTAAGTGTCAAAACAGGTACCAGGTTACACCCAACTCCTCGGATCACTAGCTTTGAGTAAGTTAATGTTCTTGGATATTTAACTAAGTGTTAAGCAGATTAGAATTGTTTGCCCTGTTTATTTTTTACAAAGTCTATTATTCATCTTCATAAGTTTCAGCTTTCCCTACAAGGTCCAGTCCTCAGTACAAGTATGTGATAATTCTCTTTATTGCTGGTACTTGTTCAACTTAGTTAGAATGTCAGCAATGTATTATTCTTAGCCTTTATTAAAGAAAGAGTAGTAGCAGTTCAATGCAATTTGCAATATTGTTAAGCTTAAATACACATAAAGTAAAGGCACAACGAGTAAAAAGGAAAGTCTTTTCATTGAACCAAAAGGAAGTACATTGTACACAATGACAGAATGCCACTACAAAAAAAAAATAAAAATAAATAAAATAAATAATAATAATAAAATAAATAAATCCCAAGTGCTTGCCTTGGCCTTTGGAAGGTCTTCTTTTTGGCTCGACTAGGAGGCAGATTTGTCCTTGGCCTTAGGATCAGTCTCCTTCGCCATAGCCTCGTCCCTT
>JAFHAW010000283.1:490000-690291 GCA_019022515.1 Quercus aquifolioides | reverse complement strand
AGAGTTGGACTTTGAAGAATGTGGGAAGCTATCAACCGCAAAAAATCTAGAACTAATCAGTTTGGACATGGTTCTTATAGATGAACAGGTTAGATTTGAATTCAAAATATATTTGTCATATTTTCTTTACTCGACTCGCACCTTAAACTAAAATTGTGATTACCGAATTACTTATTTAAGTAATTTGATGACACAATACACACGACAATTGAAGCATGCAAGAACAATGGAGTGGGTCATCGGATCATGAATGCCCTTACCCATATGAAAATGAAGAATTACATGTAACACACAAAATGTGCTCAATTGACTTGGAAATGTACAAATTAGCCAACCGAGTTTGGTAGAAATTATGTTTCCAAAAAACATAATACAATAAAATTTCCTCATCCTATTTATAATACTAATCTCTATATGTAAAGGAATATATCTTTTTTATTATTATTAATGTTTATTTAAAAACACTTGAAACAACTTAATTATAGTCCTCTAAAGTTTTCACCTAGCATGACGCTAACTTCAAATTTATAAAATTCTTTCTATATAATTTTAAATTAATTAAATTGTACTAACTTGAAAAGACGGATGATCAGCTCTTCACTGACTACAAGGCCAACTATCATAAAATTGAAATCATGTTTGTGGACCTTGAAGAGTACATACAAAAATATACAAATACTGGTAAATCACATTAAATAACTTTCATATAATTTACGGAATCTACAAAAACTATTATCCCCCCTACGCTACAATCCCTACTTCCCCTGTCTGTTATGTATTGCCAAAGGCAAACATCAAGACTCAGAGGATGGAGGAGGTGGAAAAGCACTCCTATACTCTGCAAATTCCGCTCTCAAAGCAGCAACCTCAGCAATAAACCCATCTAAAAGTTGTCCATGAGCTGCTTGAGTTGTCATAAAAGTCTCCATCATAGCACGAAGAGAAAGAGGAGGAGGAATGGTGGGCTCTGCATCTGCACTGTCAACATGTACCTCATCGTCACCATCGTCAGCAACAGCAGCTGTAGGACCAACGGGGACTCTCCTCAAAGTGAACATCTGCAAGTAACGCCTAACTCGTGGTCTTTTTGATGACCAACACGAGGTTCAACATTCTTCTTTTGTGCACTCCGCTGCTTGAGAAAGGTGGCACCTATAGGGGCTGTGATGTGGATCAACTCTAGGGAAGGAAAGCTTTCTAAGTGTAAATAGTTTAGAACCCTATAGATGAAAACTGGAAAGAATAGATCATGTTTCTTACACTTGCTCCTATGTGCCTCGGCAAGCGTTTGAATGAAAAGGGAAGGAAAACAAATAGAGGCACCAGTGACGAGGGCGTACAAAAAGAAACATCTCTCTATAGGAATAGTATGGACATGGGAGATGGGGAGGATGTTGTGACAAGCTATCCTTAAAAATATATAATTAAGCTCGGTTAAGTCACTTGAGTTAATTCTTGGGTTAGATCCCCACGTCACTGATCTTCCCGCAAAGAAGAGTCATGACATCAGATATAGGAGGACGCTCCAAACGATCCAAGTATGGATAAGTAGGTTACAAACACGAGGTACATTAAGAGCCTTGGATACATCATCCTTACTTATGACAAAACTTTGACCTCGAATCCAAGTACCCAAATCATCATTAGAACAAATATGGAGATTGGAATAGAACTCTCTAATCAGGGCAACTGGAGGGGGTTGTAAATTTTTACACAGAGACAACCAGTTCCTACACTGTAAATTCCTATGGACAGAAATAGGTAATTCATCTAGATTGATTTGTCGTTCTGGCCAAATATTCCTATGCTGAATTACCTTTTCAAACCTTTGCTGGTCTGTAACCGTTTCAAACCTTATTCTATCAGATGAGGAGGCAGACACTCTTTTGGCTTTGGTTTTAACGGTTTTAGACTTCTTAGGAGCCATAACTAGGATCTACAGAGACCTTGGGAAACACAACAGAAAACCAATATTCAGAATTGCGTTAGAGACACATAAACACACTGTACATATGCATGAGGAATAGATTACATGATGCATGGATTCTATTGCGGGGGCATGAATGAATGCATTGATATTAAATATTGCTTGGAAATATATGAACATTGACTCATGCAGTCAAGTTATTTAAAAGACATGCGAACTCACCCTGCACATTGTGCATCGAGGGTAATTTCAAGCAATTATACCCAATTCAATAAAACATGTGAAACGACCAGTGACTGCCAATCCATCAAACTCTAGACGGTGGTCAATTTCAAGGAAGTATACCCAATTCAACAAAACCTCAATATGAGCTATTATTATAACAAGATTGGCGAATGAACTAAGATGCATACCCAGCTGTGAAAAATTTGAATATAAACGATAGAGAACATGTCACCAACATGCATACACAACAACCCATGAACCAGTTCAGATCAAAACTACTCGTATTCATCAAAATCCCCAAATTCTCAATATGAAGACATGAATCCTAATTTCCCATTTTTCAGAAATCATGATTTCTTTGCAATTAAAGGGTAGAAAACGTGTGTACAACATCCATACAAAAAAACCCATTACATATTTCACGTCAAAACACCCACACCCATGAAAATCCCCAAATCCCATATGAACATATGAACCCTAAAATCATGTGTTCCTTCACAAATCAGCTATGTTTATGTAATTAAAGGGTGAATGTCGTATGAACAACATGCATATGTAAAAACCCATGAACCATTTCAGACCACAACACCCAAAATCATGAAAACCCACCAACTTGCATAGTTCAAAAATTCAGGCTTTAGAGGGAGATTAATGCAGGATTTTCAGTTAATTTTAATGGGAAGCAAGGGTAAAAGAGTCTTACTACAGTTGAGGCTCGATGTTTGGAGCCCGGAACCTCGCTTTCGAGCCTGACGAATCGAGAGCAATCGAACTGCCACTGCTGTGGACAGTCGAATGCAGCAATCCAACACCAGAGATAACACTGCCTGACTAGTCCAAATATGCAGTATCCACATTACTCGATATTACAATAATCGAGTACAACGTAGTACTCGCTACATGTGTAATCGAGTTTAATGAAATAACTCGCTTCCTTAGACAGCGAGTACTGTCTTGTCGTGGTGCTTACAGTCGAACTGAGAAAAGCTCCCTGTTGCTCGATATAAGGATATTCGAGTTACTTAAGGTACTCGTTATCTATAAAATCAAGTTACACACAATTTCATACCCACAAAATCCTCAAATTGACCATTTTGTAATAGTAGGGTTAACCCACTTTTCTAATATTATATTCTTCAACAAACCTCACATTGAGTAAACAAAGAGAAAAACACAACTAAGTAGTAAAAATGCTAATATTGTATTCCTCGAAAAAACCTCACGTTGGGCAAAATAAATAAAAAAACAACTACGGAAATACCCTTAATTTAATAAACTTATCTTCATCTCTAAATCATAAGAAATGGTTTAAAATATTAATTGAAAACAAAAAACCTAAGGAAAAAAGCCACGTTGTGTCAAAAGAATTATCTACCACGGACCAATTTTGAAAAAACATAACTCCTACGTTGGGAAAAAAAAAAAAAATTACCCCGGCCGCTCCTTTATTTTTTATTCAGATTCAAAAAGAAAAAAGAAAGAAAAAAAAAAAAAACCCCTTACCACGTTTGAATTCCACTCCCACAATTTACTCCTAACAAGTTGCTTGAATTCCACTCTCCCTTGTTTTACTCCTAAGAAACTGCTTTAATTTCCAATGCAGTAAAAATAGTTACTTCTCTTTAGCTTCTTTTGCTTATCAAGTTTTTATTTTATTTTATTTAAGTTTCATGTTATATCCTCAATATGCAAAGCATTCCTCAAAATCCAATTAATTATTTTATTTCGTAAGAAAAGCAAGGAACTTAATGGATGGTTGTGCCACTTGATCATTTTGTTTACAATTTAGTAATACTTATGGCATATACGTTTTCTTTGATTATTTACTTTCTTTCATTTTAGAATTCTTTTAGCCGTTTAATGTTGCATTATATGCTTGATTTTTTAATTTTTATAATATTCCCTTTGATTATGACCCGAACAACTTCTTTAATTAAACATTAAACTTAACTCGAATAACTTGTTATCAACTGCCATATATATAAATTCATAATTCACACATTATTTCAAGTAATAAAAATTCAAAAAATACCAAAAGTTTGCAAATTATTTCATCAACCATGTACTCCTAACAAGTTACTAGTCCCATACTGTCCAATTGAATAACATGTAAAAGTTCCATAATTCATACCCCGAATATTATTACAGATAATTCCAAGTTCCATATCAAAAACTAAAACACATTACAGATTAAGAGAATAAAAAACCAATGTCAATAGATGGCATATCAAAATAGCCTTCATGGCAAAATTGAAGACCCAGGCGCCTTCCTTGTGCTCATCGTTATTCATATTCATGCTCATTTTATCTTCAGTGGGCTCTTCCAATTCTGATTGTGCAGGTTCTACATCAAATAAATTGGTTCTCACCTTATTAAAAACTTATCTATGCATTATAACTAAGAAATTTAAAAACCGCAGGTAATCAAGCAATTGAGGCAATTATATTTTTAAATAAATAATTCAGAACTGCATAGTAGTAAGAACAAAAATTATTGGTAATAAAATTGTACCATGGTCGATTGTCTACCAAGTCTGCCAACAAAAAATATAAACTATTATATTTTGAATATGCATGAATATAAGTTGTATTACATTGGTCAACCATACCATCATGCATCATTCAACTCAATTTATTCCAGTTAAAATCTCAAAAATATTGTGCATATTCTATATGTTCTATTTTGATAAATCAAATCCATTGTCCATAGAGCAGCTTTTATGCCTTTTACAATTTTATCTACACCTTTTTATGATTAATATTTAAAATAAATATTGACATTTTATGGGGAACTCCAGACCATTTGTGACATATATGTTGTTATATTTCTCAAAAATCATCATAAAACTTAGAACACGTGCAGTCAACATATAGATCACAAATTTACATTACCTTTATCTGCCACTGTAGAAACAGGAATGCTGAATGGCACATCAAATTTCATTGGACAAGCCCAATCCAAATGGCGCTTCAAATTTTCAGTAACATCTGCTCCGGCCGCAATATATTCCTTGCCACACTTCTTGCATTTGCATGTACGCTTTCCGTCATCTTTTGTCGGAAGAATCTGAAAGTAACGCCAAACAATTGAACTCCTTGTCCGTTTGTAGACTTTGAGCTCAATCTTAGCCTTCTTTCGTGGAGGAAGTTCAGCAACTTCATCAACTTGGGCATCTACGTCAATGTCTTTTCCTTCACACTTACTGTCAGTAGGAACCATCTCATCCCTTTCCATCTAGACCAATTTAAAGAAAAAATATTGATAAGGAATTTAGTAATTCTACAAACAATTAAAGAATGAGAAATGACTACATAATCAACAAGACAAACAAACAAATCTACCATTAGTACTAAACAGCCAACATTACAGTGATTATGGATCTTCAATTATTATATCAACGTCTCCTATTAGTACTACAAATCACCTGTATGGTGATAAACACAAAACAAATGGATGTTTCTGCCCAGTATCTGTTTTATGCACAGTGCAGTTTTCTGCACTGTGTTAATTTTCCAAACGAAATGTTCTCTAAACTAGGGCAGACAGTGCAGCAACTGAGGCTCTTCGACATTGCCACAAGCTCTACTCTATATACAAAGAAGGGAACAACATATCTCACCTCACCATAAAGTACATTAAATTTTGTAAATCTACTATAAACCAGACTCCATTACCAAAGTTCTAACTAGTTTGTTAGTTATATTACTACTTTAATTAACATAATGCTACTAAATAACTAATTATATGAAGTTTCAGTATTTATTTTAATCATCTAACATAATGTTTTTTAATACATAATTTATTTATTGATATTGATGAATTCTATTTCTATTTTTATATACATCACAGTGTTATGTTGATACGCTACACAATTTAATAAAACTTATATGTCAATCAAGGATGCATATTAGTAATATAATCGAAGTTATATTTTCAAGTGCCATTACCATGCCACTTGAAAATTAAAACTTTAATATAATTTGACATATATAATAAAGTAATAATCTGGATGTTCTATGTTGTGTCACATGGCAAAAGTATATTAATTTACAACGTATAACGCGTATGTTAATTACTTGACAATAACACAGCATAATATATGATTCAGTTCTATTATATTACATGCAACATATGATAGATTATCAAAATAATTGAAAATAAATTATAAAATTTTTATTTTCTTCAATTTCTCAAAATAAATAAAAAAAATTTCCCAAATTTGTTCAAGAAAGACGAATTAAGTTGTACAAGTTAAAGGACTAGTAAAGGGAAAAGGCAAATGTTGTGATTTGGGGAAGCAGAGCAATAAACTAAAGCATTTACCCAAGACAAAAATGTTTCATTTTGTTTGGGTCATTCCATTCCAAGCCTCACAAACAATATGGATTAGAACCAGTCACAAACACAAATTCAAACAAAACCTGTCACAAACGCAAACTAACTTACAAACCTCACTACATATAATATAATGTTTTAGAACAACAAGGTCAACATCTAAACAAACGGATCTACAATTAATTTTTTTTAAGATGACAGATACAAAGAGACTTGAAAATAAATGATAGAGCAACATAATTAAAGGATTTTTTTAAAGCAACATAAAAATGAAACAAAAATAGTAAGTACACAAACCAAAAATATAAATCAAGTATACCTTGTTAGTGGATTCGATCGTTGAGAGCTGAATACAAAGAACAGTGCTCGACGGTTTTCAGGATAAGCTAAATTAGAGGGGTCGGCTAGGGATTTGAGGGGAAGACTGAGTAGATGGTTGAGAGACATGGTCAGGATAGGGTTTCGATTTTATAGTGTAGAATCAGTGTAGATGAAAGAGGGGCGGTTGGGGTTTTGAGGAGAAGAAGAAGAAGAAGAGTCACAAGCACAATAAAGGTTGCCGACGAAAACAAAGAGACACGGAGATTGAGATTTGAGAGAGGCGCTATTCAGATTTCAGAGAGACACAGAGATTCAGATTCAGATTTCAGGGGAAGCCCAATTAATTTTATGTTATCGAATGTAATACTCGATTACAGAGATATCGGGTTTTATAATATTACTCGCCGTCTCGGAAGCCGAGTACAGTCTGGGCCTGGTAATAAGAAGGCACATTAGTCTGGACACGTTTTACTTCTAGTACTCGATTATTCTACCATCGGATATTATACTCGGTATCTATAAAACCGAGTTTAATATTCGACCGATCTCCAACCAATCGCACAGCAATCGTTTTGTACAGAGAATTTTGCAAAAACTCTGGGATTTTTCGATGGGTCGAACCCTTGGACTGATCGAATTTTTCTTTATAATACTCGAATACTTAAGTATCGAGTTTTATAACGCTATGAGACCGAGCAATTTCTGGTCGTGTTACGAATCAGAGTGCACGTTACTCGATATTAGTAATATCGAGTTACTTCGACCGATCTACAACCAATCGTACAGCAATCGTTTTGTACAGAGAATTTTGCAAAAACTCAGGGATTTTTCGATGGGTCGAACCCTTGGACTAATCGAAATTTTCTTTATAATACTCGAATACTGAAGTATCGAGTTTTATAACGCTATGAGACCGAGCAATTTCTGGTCGTGTTACGAATCAGAGTACACGTTACTCGATATTAGTAATATCGAGTCACTTAGTTTTACTCGATATGTATAAAACCGAGTTATGTTGAAAACCCCAGCTCACACGGTACTCTCGATACACGCTCTCTCTATGCATGTTTCTTTTCTTGTCATCTGCAGCTCAGTTCGATCAATTCTCAATAATAAGAAAGTTTATTACAATTTTCCCGAAGCACCTGTGCATTGCAATAAGTAATTGCTTTTGAGAAGCTGCAAATCATCATTGTCTCATAACATTCACTGCTTCTATTACTACATTTTACATGCAACTGAAATGTTTGCTTGACCAGATAGTGAAATCTACTCTAGTACATAAAATTAATCTTGTTAACAACGTTCATGACCACATAAGTACATAACAAAATTACAGAACTTAGTATCAGCTTCCAAGCAAAAAATGACCAATCCAACACTGTCTTCTCGTCATGAAACCGAGTTACTGGTGTCGTTCAGGGGCTTCCTCAGGCGGTAGGGATCATCCTGGCTGCGCAATGTACATCGGTTATCACCCATCCACCTTGGCTGTCGTACCTGCTGTAAACAGTTCAAATATGTTATGTACTGGACCTATATAAGTTATTAACAAGCAACATAGCCACAACAACGCTCAGATTCATGACTTAGGACGAATAATGTGACAAAACCATTGAACAACATATTTAAATACCAATTGGACTCATTTGCCTATCCATGCATGAACACCAACGTACGTTTGTTTCATAACTATGATGATTTGTGTTGACAGAAGTTGTTAAGAAATGGAAGTTTTACCTATGATGCAGCTCCACCAGTTGTTGACTCCGCATTTCGAGTAGGACATGTTCTACGGTTGTGCCCCTCTTGGCGACACAACCCACATCTTGATTTTGGTCCATTCTCGATCCATAAGGAGCTCGGCAACTCCCTATCATTATCATCCTCGTCCATCTCATTGCGGATACGTGTGGACTTTGGCCGACCTTTCTTCCGAATCAATCGTGGGTTGGGCATCACTACTCGAGTTTCTTCTGGATCCGGCCATTCTAATCTGTCTTTCAACGGCTGGAATACCGGTTCGTAGCTGTGGTACCTATGAGTCACGCTATAGCAAGGATCAATAAACTGCTGCGCATCGTGCTTATACTTAGCACAAATTGCTATTACGTGTGAACACGGGATCTTGAGTGCTTCCCATTTCCCGCACGTGCATGTCATACGCCGAAGATCAACCCTATGCGTGTGTTGTCCGCCCCCACCATTCAGAGGATTACCCGATGTGTCAACTTGATATATCCGCGCTTGTGCGGACATCCGTGTCACCATATGGTCCCTTGCCTTCGCTTGATTTTTTTCAAACTTGTCCATGGCATACTTGCACCATTCTTGACTTGCTTCCAACTGATCTAGAGTGAGATTACGACAAGCGTCAAAGTACGAGTTCACTTTCAAAAAGGTGAACCTCACCATTGCCGTAATTGGCAAGCTGCGTGCACCTTTCAGTACTCCATTAAAGCACTCCGATAGGTTGGTTGTCATGGCTCCGTATCGACGCCCTTCGTCGTGTGCAAGTGTCCACTTTTGTTTGTTTTCAGATTCAAGGTACCTGTGTGCAGCCGGCTTGACATTGCGAATTAATTCCAGTATGGCTTCAAACTTTCTGACTTGATTCGCACTTGCTGCCCTCCAAACCAAGTTCTTCAACTCCGGAATTTTCCATTTTGTGTTCACATTGCTCACTACATGGCGGAGGCAGTACCGGTGATGGACCTTGGGAGGCTGCAACCAAGTCATACTTGTGTCATCAAAGCAGGCTTTTATCCCCGAATGTCGGTCAGAGATGATGCAAAGATTGGCCCAGTCCGTAATATTGGTCAACCATGCCAAGAACCATCCCCATGTCTCCTTGCTCTCACTCTCAACAACGGCAAACGCGAGCGGATAAGCCTCGTTGTTAGCATCCATTGCCATTGCTATCAACAACTTCCCCGTGTACTTGCCATAGAGGTGCGTTGCATCGATGCTTATCACCGGCCTGCAATGCTTGAACCCTTCAATACACGAACCAAAAGCCCAAAAGGCACAGTTAAACGTGCAAGTTCCTAGCACGTTACGATTGTCACACTTCAACTGTGTCACTGTGGTTGGATCCGCATCTTTTAACGCCGCCAGAAACCGAGGTAAATCTGCATATGACTCATCGAAATCCCCGTAGATGGCAGCAACCGCCTTCTGTTTTGCATCCCAAACCTTATAGTGAGATGCCCAATGGTCATGCTTCGCATGCAGAAGACTACGCAGGGTTGCTATTGTTCTTGAAATGTCTTCCCGCACGTATGACTCAAGTGTGATGGCAATGAACTTCGAATCCATCATCCTTCCATCATGATCCACCTGGAGTGATGAGCAAGTGTGGGGACCCTTACATGTTGTGATCTCCCAGAACTTGTGCCTTTTGCTGTTGATAGCTTGAACTAACCACAGACATGCATCGTTTACACATGTCACAATCAGTCTCTCGGGGTCTGACTTCATGTACTTAAATTTCTTATTAAGCCCCACAGAGAACATGGTTAACGCATGCTGAACTGCAGCTTTATTCAAGAATAGCATCCCCTTGCTTGGTTCGTCCCCCGGCCTCCAACTCATCAGACCTGTTTCCAAGGAAGGTGATGGGTCATGAATGTTATCCCATGTGTTTGATGTGAACCAGTCGGGGTTGGGGTTTGGATTGGCGCAAGCATCCATATTGTTTTCAACTTGCAGTTCATCTACAAATTCCGGATTGTCCTCCGGTCCATCATTATCAATGAACTCCTCGTACACATCTCGAGTGTCATCCATTTCAATTGCCTCATCCAAGTGCGTTTGGATATCTTCATTTTCTTCAGTATACCCTCGATAAACATTTTCGTCATCCGTATGGATAGACCCTAACACTTCGGCGGCTTCAATATTGTCCATAGCAACCGCATTGCATGGTCCAACGTTGTAGGGCAAAGACGTCTCGGCTGTAATTGAAGGGTACATGATGGTTACAGGAACTGAGTCTTGCTCCCCAGCTCTACTACCATACTGTGAACCCCTGTCGACATTACACCCAACAGTGGCAACAGTTACATACAAGTCAGAACCTATGAATTGTGGAGCCCGCTTTATCACTCCCCACATTATGTCCACATCATGGTCGCATTGTAACGGAATTGCATTGTAGAAAACTTGGGTACCCACCAGTTGCTGAGGAGCTCGAAATACGATGGAGATGTCATGGGAATCCTTGTCTAACCCCAGAGTTGACATTATCTTCCGCTTCAGCTTTCTCATGTGTATCCCACATTTTACTTCAATAAGTGACTGCTTTAGGTTCGGACCTCGGTATGATAGCCCATGCGAATCATTAATATATGCCTCCCCGTCGTAGTAAACGTAGAAGTAATAAGGACTCATAATGGACCTGAACCGCAAATAGTAATAGTTGTATCATGTTGTGTAATATTATGAAACCATAGGCTAACTATATATGCCCCCTATGTTTAGGTGTTCATGTAGCTAAACAAACCTAAGCAAATTGTGCTAAAAAACCCATCTTGTTTATCTAAAATCAATACTAACATAGCAAAAAGTATTGATGCTAAAAACATACTATGGAATAATTGTATGATCTAGTCCATCAAACACCTAAATTCGAAAATTGCAATTGGTTTGCACAATGTGTATTGTTAATCAAATGAGAATTATGAAGCATTGCAAATAAGGGAAATAATTCGTAGTATGCAAAGTGTACTGCTTTATTATGTTCAAATACCCCCCATTCTGCTGACAACAGTCGTACATTTGTTTCAGTAGGAGGGAGGAGATCTACCACATTACTCGATTTTACTTTAAGCGAGTTTTATAACTCGGTTATTAAGAGACCGAGTACTATTAAGGCGTCGTACATTTGGCAGTAGAACTCGGTCATATGGATATCGAGTATTATTTACTTCACCAGTAAACGGTTGGGAAATATTTATACGTACTCGTCTTTGTTTAAATCGAGTTATCAGTGATTGTACTCGATTTAGGCATAGTCGAGTATTATACGCTCCATATAAAAAGACAGCTTCCTCTCATTCTGGTTGGGGGTTACGAGGAAACAGTCAAGGATGGAGAAGACAAGCCTCCTTTGCTTCTAAAGGTAACATGCCAACATGTTTTACTGCTTTAATTGTACAATTATTTACCACTATATAATTATAGATTATGCAACTGTTTGTCAGATCTTGGAATAAGCAACGTGCATGTTAGTTGCTGTAGTCCACTAGCACCTGTTGGTAGAGCGACATGGTACATGTTTTACCTGCTCAGATTCAAAACTTGGTAAGTTCTAACTCCAGCACAGCTCATGCGGTTTTAACATACAATGCTGTTGTGTTCCTCTTTTAGGGTGGCAAATACTATGTTGTTTTTGTTGGTCGTGCTCCTGGCATATATGACAATTGGGCAGAAGCAAGTAGACAAGTTCATAAGTTCGCAAATGCCGAACACAAGTCATACAAAGATCGACGAGAAGCAGAATCTGCATACATGGAGTTCATGCAACGTAATGGTAGGAATGTGCAGGATGATGCTTCCCCATCGTGGACATCTCCTACCATGTCGACATCAAGCCCAGGGGGGACATCTCAAAGCGAAGGAACCAACTATTGCGATGGAGACGTTAGGAACAGATTGTTGAGGTATCAGTTAGACGTTGCCATTGAGGAGCGTGACCATGCAAGGAGGATTGCAACCTTGAGTACTAACATGCTGAGTGAAGTGGTAGCCCATGTTATGGGAGATGATGAAGTTCATGATTCGACACAACAAGGAAGCGCAAAATGAAGGCGAAACTATGGCTCCTGAGATTGGCTGTAGAAGTTGTTGAATAGCTTGTTGGTTTCTCTAAGCACAAAGTTTATTTTGGAATCTGTATTGACTTGTAATTGCTTGTACTTATTGTTAACAGTAGCTAGATTGTTTTGGTAATTGTGCTTGGCTTTGGATAGCCTATAAGTACTTTGTCTATATCTTTGTGTGTAGAGAAAATAAAATACACTTGTTCTGAAGAAGTTGCAAAAATAATAGGCAATTTGACAAGTCATAATGCTTATGTAATATATACCTCCTGCCTATTATGATTTTGCAGCATGAAATGAAGCCATGTTGGAACAAAAAATCCAGAAATGAACACCACCTAGCAACGAAACAAAAAACGCATTTGCCAAACTCTTTCATTACCTAATATGCTCTCATGTTGCACAACCTCTCACACTCTCATCCTCTCACACAGTTATTCATATTTCACCTAAGAGAAGAAAAGAAAAAAAAAAAAGACAATTATGGCAGTTTTGATTTCATAAAGATGGTAAGTGTTCTCATTCATTTATTAAAAAACTTTATATACCGTACAAACCAAGAGAAAGGAATAAAATATCATTATTCTTTTCTAAATATTTTAATATCTATAATGATGCTTGTGGTTTATCTTTTGAAATGTTACCAAGCCAATTATGGCAGTTTTGATTTCATAAAGATGGTAAGAGAGTTTATCATCTTTAATTTGTATTTTTTTTCCCTCATCAAAACTAGTAGACAACAAACCAATTTTAGTGACAATTGCAATCTTAAAACTCAACACATAAAATAAAAAGAAAAAAGAAAGAAGAAGCATTTAATCTAAAAATGTACAAATTCTATTGAAATATATGCTTGGATTACAAAACCACAACAACAAGGGTTCTATTGAAATAAAGACTTCGATACAAGTATATGTTTCAAGATTCTAGCACCAAAATACATAATTCTAGCAAAAATTGTAGGGAAAAGGTGTATGTTTCAAGATTCTAGCAAAAAAGGTAGGGAAAAAGTGTATGTTTCAAGACCAAATGCTATGATGATCTCACGTGGCGCAACTGTGGCAGCCCTTCCATTGTCGTCACTACCAATTCAATTCAGAAAAAGAGAGTTGACTGCTCAATTGGATCCCAAAAAAAACCTTGTTCCAAAAAATTCATGAAGGCGCTCTTTAACCTCTCTAAATATTTCATTGTAAAGTGGAGTGCCACAAAATCTGTACTACTTATCTGGTATTGGCTTGACACATCTGCAAAAAATTGTGAAAGAAAACAAGATTAAACAAAACAAAGTTATTAACCAAGAATAAAGAATTTCTATGATACCTGTCAACAAAGACACATAAGGGTAAAAAAAATTTTAAACAAAAAGGCAGACTTATATAGACGACAATTTAAAATATTAGAAGCAAGAAAAATATCTTTACCAAAAATAAATTCAACCAGATAAAGAACTAGGTTAGCAAGGACCGGAAACAAAAAGAGAAAAAGGAAGAAGTTAGTGTGAGTTCTCACAATGCATTATTTTCTATTGAAAATCACTAGCAAATTTATTCAATGTTTTGCTCCAGTTCAAGATGCCAATGTTTCCCCAAGAAAAAATTATACAACTCAAAATTTAATGTGAATGTACAAAAGCTTCAAAAGCTAAATTGCTTTTGTCAAAATATGTAAATCATTTTCTCAATATACCCAAGTTCTTTGAGTAAGCCAATCAAGTATAACAAAGATAGTATGTTCCTATGGCGCCTAGGTAGTAACGTCCTCCCCACCAGAGAGAATATCTCACACCGGTTGGACATACCTGACACCTCATGTGTGCTCTGTAAGAAGGAACTCGAGTCCCTCCATCATCTCTTCTTCAAGTGCAACATAGTTAAAGCTCTATGGTTTACGGCTTGCTGGGGATTTAAAGCTGAGCACAGCCCCACAACCTCTCCAGAATCCATCGTCAATCTGGTTCTAAATCCTCCAATAGCCTTTAGCCACCAGCAGGATCAATGGGCCATCTCTCTTAACATCGCCCTCACTTTGGAAGAAATTTGGCGTATCAGAAACGATGCCTTGTTCAACAAATCCATGCCTAACATACAGCAATCTATCTCCCTCATCCATCACAGACTGAAGGAAGCCTCCCTTGTGATAGACGTTTGTTCTCCTTCTGTCCCAAATCCCCACCCCTCCCCCAGTCTCTCTTGGGCTCCTCTACCAATAGGCTGGATTAAAATCAACACTGATGCAGCTCTTTCATCTTCCAAAGTCTCTCTTGCTGTCCTCGCTAGAGATCACAACGGGGTTCCTATCAAGGCTTGGGCCAGAATCTCAAAGAACCTGTCCCCTATCCAAGCTGAAGCCGAAGCACTCTTATGGGCTGTCAAGCTTGCTAAAAGAGAGTCTTGGTTCCGTATTATCTTTGAAGGCGATGCAAAAGGAGTATTTGACTCTCTCACCTCTAAAAGAGCCCCCCCAGAGTGGTCCATCAGTGCTGCCATCACCGATATTTTAGCCTTATCTGAGGATTTCCAAGTCTCCTCTTTCAACTGGGTTAAGAGGACGTGTAACTCAACTGCCCACTCCACCGCAAAGTTTGCTTTAAATTTCAATGCTTCTTGTTTATTTTTTTAATAAGGAGAATCTTCCACCAGCCATTTTGGCTATCTGTAAGGTTGATTCTCCACGTTGTTCCTTTCTTTAGTTATTAATGAATTGCAGATTATCAAAAAAAAGATAGTAAGAAGAGAGCCCAAGTTTACAAACCTATAGCTATGTACCCATAAGGGCCATAACAGCAAATATGGGAGAGCTACAGTACTTATAGCTAGGTACAAAAATAATATCATTGTTTAGTCTATTTTTCTTTTATCCCACATAATACAGAACAAATTTAGCAACAACAGATCTCAAGAAAAAAAAAAGAATCAATGTAACCAATGTTGACAAAAGTGGCATTAAAATTAGTACCATGCATTTTTTACTAGATTTCAGAAAAAATATAATCGATGTCAAACATAGATATATAATATTTACACACAACTAAATTTCAGAGAAGAATAATGGTTGTTGATAGCCATTGACAACCAAGGTCATTAGAATAAAAGCTCTGTGTGCTCCATGATCTATCACACCCTTTCAACCCCACCCTTCTTCAACTCAAATCTTTCAAACCCAATAAGCCCCAAAATCAACACCCACACCCCAACAAAGAGAAATTTTATACGCATGGCAAACCCCAAAATCTCAAAAATATAAAAAACTGTACAATTTACCCACATAAAATCCTAAAACCCTCAAAGATATTAGGGGATTTAAGGGGATTTTGTAAATTAAAATAAATAAATAAGAGAGAGATATGTATGATTGAAGTTAGACTTAAAATTAAGGCCCAACAACCAAGCTATGTTGAACTTGGCTTGCATATCATTCTATCTTTGTTGGTTCCAATACTCATCTCATGCATATTGTTTGAGTTTAGGGGATAAATCTATCAAGAACACAATGTATATCATAGCAAGAAGATTTGCATACATCATATTTAAAGGCTCAACGGAAGGAACTTATATTTAAATTTATTCATGAACAGGAATCAAAGAATGGAAATAAAAAAGTGAATAAGTTTTTTATCATTTTATATTGAGAAGACAACTAAAATTACTTGAAATGTTAGATGCACTACAAGCCTACTGAATTGAATGGATTGGTAAAATCCACTATTCACTAGAGGGGATAGTAAGATAGCCACCTATCAATCATGGCAAGATATTCATTGGGCTTGTACTCTGGAGCTGTATGCCCCCTCCCTAGAAAGAAGCAAATGCTAGAGTTAACTTGTGGCTATTACTTGGAAAATATTTTTATATGGAACAATTAACTAGTTACTTATTCTTGCCTTTACTGTTGCAAATGTCAAGCAGTACTTTTTAGATGTATACTGCATTGTGAATCTGCACAATACAATTAAAAATAATCCATAAAACAATTATAAGCTTTATATTAGAATATAACTTGTATTTAAAATTTAAAAAGTTAGGGGGATGGTGGAAGAGGCAATAGGGTTGCTGAAACGTGAAAGTTGAGGTGGAAACTTACCCTGCAACTTGCCCATCAACAAACCATGGCCTCCAATCATGGGCAATAGTAAGGTTTAGCAATACTATCCATGCATGCGTAGCTATGTATGGAATAACCATGTCATGATCACCGTTGTGTTATTTGGAACAAAACAAGAAAACCATTGTTCAATAAGAATTTCAATAAAACATAAGATGAAATTTGAACTGATTATATCAAATTTTTAATTCCCAGCAATGAAAAATGGAATCTAATGAAGATGTTAATAGTAATGTCCTATGTAAACATTTTGAACCAACTTGTTATTGTTCACAGATTTGTGTTTCTATGGGTAGTTTTTTTTAATTAAAGTAATATCTTGTAAACCTCGGTTAGTGTTAATTGAATTGTATGGCCAAGAAGCAGCTTGTGATATGTATTATGACAATAAACTAGCAATAGCTACCCTAATCTGCCATAGTTAATCCAAGGCATTAAGCATCACTTTATTAGAGATGCAATTGAAGCCGGCCAAAAGTTGAGCTGAAGTTTTGTATAAGAGGAGCTATTGGATAATATATTACAGAAGCACTTCCAAGGAAGAAATTTCATCAACTTTGAAAAGCCTTAGGAGTTTTAGGACAGCATATTAGATGGGAGAATGTTAAGCAGAATTTGCTGTAAAATATAACTACAGCAATCTGTTATTGTTCTGCAGTGCTAAAAGTTTGGTTAGTTTCTATTCGAGTAATATCTTGTAAATCTTGGATTTTATGGCCCTTTATAAGGTCAAAAATGGTTGTACATTGAAGTCTATAGAGCAGATGTAATACTGAAAAAGTGGATAGCAACAATTGAATCTGAAAATTATCTATTCCTCCTCTCATTTGCTCTGCTTTGCTGCTGTGTGTGTGTTTCTGCAGAAAATGAACTTCTATTTTTCACTCTTTTTAAGTTGACAGACTACTTCAGAAAGGCGCTTTGAAGTAGTCTGTCAAATCCATAAAACAACCAATACAAGTTTCCATAAAAACTATGAACCACTGAAATTAACAAACATCTAAACTCCTATTAATTTTCTGCTTATACCAAAATGAAAATTACCTCCAAAAAAGAAAAACAAATAACATTAAACAAAGAAACAATCATTTGGCATTTAACCAAATAGCCAAACCTTACTACCAAAAATTTGAGGTCAGCACTGAATCCTCTGCAGACTAATCAGGGCTAGTCACAGTATTCTATTTGGCATTCAACCCATATACGAAAAATCATTGAAAGCACCAACTGTTGTTCCTAAGAACATAAAATAAATTTCATAATCTTCAAGTTTAATTAAAAAGAGGACTTTCTCAGCACCAAAGACCAAACCACACTCTACAACAGCATAGATAGTACTAGGAATAGAGGCATATACTTAAGTTCAAGCATTCACATAGAAAGAGGCTAACTTGTTTCTTTCACTAATCCTATCCATCCATCCATCCATCCATCCAGGACTAAACCAACATAGGAAAATCACATAAACACACTTTATTTTAATCAAATTACAAAGCATTTGATAGTGATTTCTACTTTACCTAGAAAATGTAAAAGCTTTACAAACCCAAATTTATACCTATAGCTGAGCCTTTTGCCTAAAATTTGAGCACTAGAGCTCAAATGGGGTAAAAAAAAAAAAAGCAATAATAAGAGACAATTGAACAAAAATTTTGAGAAATTGGCAAAAAAAAAACCTTTACAGACTGAATGGAACCAAGGAAAATTTGATTTAAAATTTTAAAAAAAAAAATTACATAAACGATGAAAGATTCAAATTCTGAACTACAAAATGGATTGGCATCATGATTTTTATATAAATTTTTTTTTTTTTTTATATTCCATGAAATTCTAAATTTCCAAATTACATTAACAGCAAAAACAATAAACGAATAACGTCTATATCTTTGTTCAAGTCTTGTTCCCAAATGAAGGTACTGACAAAGCAAAATCAAGCATTACCTGATGATCAAGACTCAATTTCAATTTTAACTAGCATTTTCATTATCATTGGTCAAGAAAGTAAACTTCAATGGGGTAAAATGCATTTCAGCCATTTTTGTGATAATTAAGAGTAATTAAACAATAATTCCACATTTGCAGTTTAATTATACAGGCTGTATAAAATCGAATTTAAGAATTGAAAAAAAAAATACAAAGATTGAAAGTTAGGTTTTTATGGAGAGAGAGAGAGAACCTGTGAGAAAATGCGACCACCAAGCCGATTGGGTTTCTGACGTGAGGTACAGCGAGAGCGAGCATGAGAAAGAGAGCAGTAACGTATTTTGGCTTGTGAGATACTGTAGCTTCTATATAATATGGGCAAAATTTGCCAAACAGTATCATTTCAGAAGTTTTTCAGTTGGGTAGCACGCATTTAATCTTATTTGGTAAGTTAGACTCTTTTTGGAAGTCGATTTTAACAAACTCGACTTCCAGGCAAATTGAAGAACTCAGTATTGGCGACTTTCAATGGAACGACTTCCACTTCAGAGTTATTTACTTCGTGGAATTTGCCTGGAAGTCGAGTTTATTAAAATCGACTTCCAAAAAAAGAGTCTAACTTACGATATAACTTTGAACTCGTGCTACCCAGCTGAAAATTTTCTGAAAATATACTGTTTGGCAAATTTTGCCATATAATATGGTGTTACTTTTTTTCAACAGTGATAAATGACTGTTGATAAAAACTTTTTATCTATATAATTTTGTGAACCCTTTTTTTCCACGGTGTTGAAAATGACTGTTAAAAACTTTTTATCTATATAATTTTGTGAACCCCTTTTTTTCAACGGTGTTGAAACTTGAAGAAAAAGCTGAATTTTGTTTTTCTAGCCCTTATTTCAACAGTTATGTCAACCATGGAAATAAATATGCTAATTGTCTTGCTTTTAGTCCACAGTTGCATATAACTATATAAAATTAAGGTGTTCATCAACAGTTTTTAATAACCGTAGATAAAAACATGTTGAAAAAGCTTAAGTTGTTTGTAGTGATCCCCTCCATCCCCTTCTAACGACCCTCAAAATCAAAATCCATAGCAATTGCTTTATCGTATTTGTTCTTCAATTGTTCCAAAAATATGATTAGTGCTCAAAGGTTACAAAACCTTCTATGTTAATGTTGGAAGACAGATGCATATAGAAACTACGATATAATTTGCCTAACTACATTGCAGCTATAGAAAAGGATTTCCAAAATATTCCAAAATTTGTGTATGATTCTAAAAAACAAGAAGAAGAAGTAACCACATATATGTACAAATTCTCTATTAAATTTGTGATTCCCTCACCCTAGCAAAAATACAAACATGAAGAATTTATGAAGAGAATGTCGAAGAGACATAAAGATCACCTAATTTCTAAGTGCAAGTTTTGTCCCAAAAGTTTGAGTTGATAAATTAGTAAAACTCATCTCATCTCACTAATTCATATTTAAATTGAACAGCATCACTGAGTAGTCTTATTTAATGGCTTTTTATATCGGGTAGAGGGGTGTTGCTTGGATGATATCAGCAATAGATTGGGCTACACACTTCAAAGAACAGAGAAAATTATAGTTCCACAATGAGTAGAGAAAATTTGTAAAGCAAGACCTTAACCCTTTGTCCAACAATTATAAACTCTAGTTCCAATGACACAACATCAATTCTTAACCCACCACAACACCTACTCACCTAGTACAAATTCTGCCACCCCCATAAATAGACCTCATCCTATTCTGAATTGGTCCTTAAAACCCTTCTGAACACCTACTAAAAACCATCTTCAAAATAGCAAAACAAGTTTGAATTGGTGGTCGTTGTTGTTAATTCCTAACAAAGTAAGAAAGAAACGTAAGCCAAACAAGTGTTGGTTGGAATTTTACCCCCATATGCTCCACATCATGCCGAGCTTCAGCGATCTTTTCGTTTCCTCACAGCTGCCTTGGCAGGTCTCGTCTTACCTGAAATTGAAAGCAGAGCACATTACTTGAATGCACACATTCCCTGACAGCCAAAATAGAGTTTAAACAGAGGGATAAACCATGTTTTGTACTGTGTACGTGTATGTGTCTTATTATTAATATTTTTAACCGAGTTTAATTATTGTTTTGGAATAAAAGTACTTTGTACAGAGTAACATTTCTGACTAAATAACCATATACACAACCGTAGTCATTCACAATTATTTCACAGTTATTGGCAATATTATATGCAACTACGACAATTGGCATATCTATTTGAACTATTAGGTCGGCGTTAATGCAACATTTGGTGGGATGGAAGTCTACATGAAGACAATATCCAACTGCGCTATATGTACATGTACATTGGGTCATCATCTTCCCTTTCACATTAAATGCATTCACTGGTTGTGCTTCTCATCTTATTGTTTGATTAAATAACTTTGGAGGAAGTTAGCAGGGGAATGCATGGTATTTACCGTCACCGGTCCCGCAACCAGGGGGATGCATGTCAGTGCGGAGTGATCTTCGTAACCCATGGACCGGCTCAATATTTTCACTCCGTATTTGTTCAATCTGTGCAGCCGGTTCGTCGGGGTTAGGAAGTGAAGGTTCCTGGGTGGGCTCAGCCTGAACTACAGGTGGGGTCGGTAGACCAGGTGTGGGTACAAATATACAGCCACCCTCATGAGCAGAGCCGCTGAACAATGGGGGAGACAGCGGAGTGGGTAGTGGGGATCGAGGGCGAGCCTGAGCATGGGATGTGTGTTCTGCACTATCGTCATGGCCAACAGGATGGGATGCCTGGGCAGTGGCGTCAGACGTGCACCGCGATGACCCGGCGCCATCCATGTACGTGTCCCAATCGGCCTCCAACGCATCATCATCTGTACAAAGACAATTGTATTTATTAAGATGACAACGAGGAATTGAGTCACTGAATAAACGAGATATGTGAGAATCGTTTCAATTTTGGTAATAGAGTGGAGTTTGAGCCATTGAAATTTGTGAAATCATAAGAATGGGATATCGTGTGTGGCTGTGATGAAAATATACTTCGCTACTATAGTATGTCCTCTAAATAAATTACAACTTAAAGTATTAGAATTGGAAGTCAATAAGAATTGGAGGTGTTAGAGTATTTCAGTTACCCAAGTCATCGATGTCAATATCAGGACCACCTCCACGACCTCCACTACGTCCACACCCTCTAGACCCACCACCTCGCCCACCACGGCTTGTGGCCTGTGTGCTCGCCTCACTCGCCATGGCACGCACATTATCCAATGCCACTCGGTTCAACTCCCCAACAAGATCCAGCGTCTTTGTCAGCTGGTTGTAAATTTCAGTACCTGGTTGGCATTGCAATAGCATTTCCACATTGGACTCAACCTACGAAATAAAGGAGTCGCATTAAAACTTTTCTGGTGCCTTTAAACATTGAGAAAGTATAAAGATTTCAGGTCAAATCGTATGATATTTGAGTATAAATCTTGGCAGGTAATTCAGGTCTGATTTGGAAACAGATTATGCATGATGAGCTTATTCATATATATATGAACATTGAAATGGCATACCTTGTGGCAACAAATGAAATGTAAAAACCCAATGAATGTCAAAATATTGAATCAATGGCGCCACAAAACTTAATATTCATAATGCTCTTTGCAACACACGTATAATATCAATCCATAAAAGAAGCATTGAATGGTTGCCTTACCAGGATTTCCCAATACGCTGACTCTCACGTAATGTATCATCTGGTCGACCTTCGGTACTCGGCCATGTAAGCAGCAAGGTACGTCGTGTCCCCATCCAAAGTGGGTGCGTTGGCAACACGTTCCCCTCTATGGGCCCATCGGTCAATGTAGATAGCATGTTGTTGCACACAATCCCTCTCTAGTTTACCTTGGAGGGAGATTCTGTGCAGTTCAACTGAGGTATCCACTAGACCCGGTGGCGCTTGCTTCATCCCAAACTGACGAAAGACACGTTCGGGATGATGATCCTCTACTATCCAAAAATAGATCAACGGCACTGTGGCCCTCCATATATGTCGGCCAGCAGTGCAATATGGGGGCAGTGAGTCTAGGACATCCCTATACGGCTCCCAAATAACCTGAATAAATGTTCAACGAAAAAACAAATAAAATACGTACTTATTTGTGGCAATCCTCAATTTGAGCAAAAATGTAAAAGACCATTGAAGAATCACTTCACTAAAAATCCTAAGTCATTATTGACCCTCTTATTGGATTTTACATGGTAAGATGCACCCGAATACTACTGGTGGCACTAGCTGAAACCGAGGGAGAAATTTGAAGGGTTCACAGCTAAATATGTGTGGAATAAAAACCACAAACATCAATTCAATAGAAGGCCAATGAAGGTACTTTATATTGACTGCCCACAGTTGTGAAATGATCGTAACTGATTCCTTGTATATATATGGTCTACTTGACCAACGTTACATTATTAACTATACACATGCAGTAGTTGACAACCCACCAGGTGAAACAAGAAAACTAGGGAGAATTATATTGTCGTGACATGAAGCGGTAGAATACCTGGTGTGCCCGCATGCTCGACAATGACGCACGATACGCAGCTAGCACATGTGTGGCATGCTCTGTCGTGCTCTTCGGCCCCTTCCATCTAATAAACATACAATTGTGTTAAATGGTCATTAGTTAATATCAAACAACCATGCTGCCATAAGAGTAAAATGCTTACCAACAATGAAACCAGTAATTAGCTTTTACTTTTTCATTGGAAAATACTTATTACAAATAAGTAAGGAAATATGGTTTGTTTTTTTTTCCTCCATACAACAGTCATGAAGCACAAAAACGATTTATCAATTTCAGCTTGCATTTTAAATTTTTAACAGCTTACTCTTGGATAGCCAGCAGTAGCAGAAAGGACACTTCAAAAAGCATCAAATTTGAAGAAATCTATTTATCAACCAACAAATTAATACACGGATTAAGAAATCCACAACAAGCAAATCAAAGACACTCTCCTAAGATTCTACCAGCAACATTATTCCCTTCGTTTTTTTTGTTAGTCAGAACCAAAAAACCATTTTTCTCAGTAAAAGATTTCATTTGCATTTCATTCACTATTGTATTTCTCTCTAACAAAGCCCTCTTCTCTCTCTTGCAGATCTGTTCTTACTAATCAAAAGTCCCTCAGGTTCTCTCTAAGACTCTGTCTCTGTCTATAGATGTGTGTGTGTGTGTGTGTAAATGAAATGAAAGTTTTGATCTTTTTGGGTTTTCGGTGTATATGTGTATGAAATAATTTCTGGGTTATGGTTGTTGTGGCACTGTTTATTCAATTTAGTTGGGTAAAAGGAGTGGTGGGTTGGTTAATTTTTGTGGGTTTTGCATGAAATGTATGAAGGGTTTAGTTTGCTTTTTGTTTGACTTTATTTGCATTTGTGAGTAGTTGATGTAAAATCTTGGCAAATAGAGCATGGGAAAGTGCGTGTGATATTGCATTTAGGAGTGATAACAGTGGCAATGAGTTTGCTGTGGATGAAATTAGAGACGTTGTGATGCAAAAGACTTGAACTTTGGAGCTATATGAGGATTGGCAAAACAATCATACCAATGACCTTATTTGTAAATATATGTGTGATTCAGAATTGAAGATGGCCATGGCGATGGGCTCCCTCTCCTTATAGAAAATGCTAAACCACCCAAATAGTGTAGTGTGTGCATTGACTTCTGAGGAGAGAGAATCAGAAATGGCAAGGTCTTTTTGGTTTTTGGGTTCAAAGTTTCATTCAAACATGGCTTCAAGGGCTGCCTCATACCTCAGGATCCCTGTGTTCCAGAGAGCAGGGGCGGCGCTACGTTGTATTCAGGGGGTTCAAATGAACCCCCTGACCTGAAATTTTATACATATATATATATATATAATTAAAAAAAATAAAAATATTGAACCCCTGCATTTGAACCCCCTAACCTGAACTTTTATACATATATATATATATATATATATAAATAACAAAATAAAAAATTGAACCCCTGCCATACAAATGTTCACACCCTCACTTGAACATGGCCTTTTTTATTAAGCCCAGCAAAAACTTCGGAAAAAAAAAAATTCCAACAGCAAATTTTTGGTCTTTAATCTTAGAAATAAAAAGCCCATAAATCAAAATTTGAAAAATCATTAAAAAAAAAAGGGACCAATAAAACCTAAGATCTGATGCTGTGTTACTTGCGTAGACGCTGCCCCCAAAATCTCCCACGATTCTTCTTCACTATCCAAACCCAAAGGAAAAAGGCTGCTTCACACACAAAAAAATCTGCCACTCTGTAGCCCCAAGAATCTGCCGCGGTGCAGCCACGATTCTTCTCATTGTTTATTGTGTTTTGATATACTCTTTCATTGAATCACTATGTGTGTGTGTGGGGTTATAGTCTTTTGATTTTTTTTTTTGTTGATTTTTGAGTATTTGACTGTGTGTTTTGGGGTGGGGTTATACGGTTTATAGTGTTTTTTGATTTTTTGTTGTTGGGTTTTTGAGTCTCTGAGTTTGTGCTCTGACTGTGTTTTGGGGGCGGGTGGGGTGGGGGGCTGTGGGGTTATAGGGTTTACACTATTTTCATTTTTTGTTGTTGAGTTTTTGAGTCTCTGAGTTGTGTGGGCCTGTGGGGCTGGTGTTTGTATTGCAAACTTATAAAGAATTGCAATAGTGTGGGGCTGTCCCTACATGTCTTTACTATTACTGTGAATTGTGTCTATGGGGCTTTGTATTGTAAACTTATAAATTGAATTTTTTAGTCTCTAACGTGTCTTTACTGTTACTGTATTTAAAGAATTGTAAACAAATTAAAGAATTGCAAAAAAAAATCACTTAACAACAATAATTAATATGTTTATTGTATTAGAAAAAAAAAATATGTTAATGAACTTATAGTTTATTTTTTATTCTTTTGCTAATACGATGAACTTAAGAAGATATTATTTACAAAAAATACATTTTCAACCTCATGAACACAATTTTCCTGAAACGAAAATTGGTGGACTTATGCGTCGATTTAATCTTAAATGGTTTAAAGAGTATGGAAGTTGGTTGGAATATAGTATTGAAAATAATGCTGCATATTGTTTATATTTGTTACCTATAGTATTGAAATTTATGTTTCTTATTGACCCCCCTGAACAAAAATCCTGGAGCCGCCCCTGCCAGAGAGGCTTTGCTTCTGGTATGTATCTGACTTTGCTTTGATGGGTTGTTCTTTTTTTGGCCTTTAGATGTATATATTAATCAGAAAGACTGAGATGTGGATTTGGATCTCTCATTTATATGTTAGTTGGTTGAAATGGTTGATCTATGATTCTTTGATAAGAATATTGGTTTTTCGAAATGGGGTTTGATTGTTTTTGTCATTGGTATCATATTTATTTTCCAGGTTTTGGTTTTTTGTTACTACTCAAATCAATGGGTTCTTGATTGTTAGAAATGGGGTTTCTTTGTTTTTGTCATTGGTATCATATATACCAAGTTTTGTTTATTTATTTTTTATTTTATTATTATTAAATTACTGCTAAGATAAATCGATTCTTGAATCTTGGCATTCCTTTATCAATATATAATCTGGGTGTGTGTGTGTGTGTGAAAGCTATACTTTTTATAGTGTGGTCAGTTTCTTGTTGTGCTGGAATTCTGATTAATGTTAGGCCAATTATCACCATAGATTGTCTAAACTCTAAAGAACCAGTGGGTTCTTATAATTGTGATATTCTTATTATTGTTATTGTTAGATCATCTATATGAAGGTCAGTTGAAAAAAGTAGGTGCCATATTTCTTTTGGCCCAACGAACTCTAACCCAAATGACAAATTATATCCATTGTAAGATCATGGTGGAGGGTAAGTTTGTGGGTTTAAGACCCGCTGAGTGTGTGTGTTAGTAACTAGTCAATAAAAGTAGAAGGTGAATTATGCTCAGGTTGCACAGTGTGCTTACAATATGGTTCATCTCACTTCATCATAATATATGTTTCACAAAATGGATTTATTATTAAAGTCAACTATAGAGACATGCACGGTGAATGACAAATGCCATGACAATTGACTCAAACTAATCAAATAACATACCGATAGGCGAGGGGACCTGCATCCATCGGCGATTGTGGTGGCCTCGTAACAGGGCATATCAATGGGAACCTTGAATACGCCCACAGCTGCACCAACATCAGCGCACCTCCAATCTGCATCGCCGTCGTCTCCGATGCCTTGCATAGGTGCCTGTACAACCAGGCTAATGCTCCACTACCCCAACTGTACCTCTTTGCGTTGCTGATCGGGTTCAAGAACAGTAGAGGCCTCACCGACACCCGATCTGCCGACTTGTCCATAAATAAAATGGACCCCAACAACGCGAGTATGTGATAGCGTGCGTGTTGCTGCACTGCCTCGTCCGTAGCATCCACAGTGAGGGGGGCTCTAAACTGTTCGTTCAGCCAGGTGACTCTTACCCTCGCCCCAGCAAGGATAGACTTGTTTTCATGGGGATGTGGTATTGGGTCTGGAGGATGACGACCCAGTAAATCACGACACAATGCAGGCCAATCACCCTTGGCACTCCCAGTCATGGGCAACCCATCAACATGTACCCCTAGCATCACCTCAATGTCTTGTAAGGTGATACCCATCTCTCCATGCGGTAAGTGGAAGGTATGCGTCTCCGGACGCCAACGCTCAACCAGTGCTGTGATCAATGCGTGATCAACTTCCATGTTTGGAACCTTCGATAACCCTTCAAAACCTGCCTCAGCTATGTAATGGGCAATCCGTGGGTCTAGCCCATGCCGGGGTAACTCCCAAGATCGGCGTCTACACTTTAGCACGCCTGGCACTACCTGCACACAAAAGAGCGTTGTCTTAGGATAGTGCACATGAAATAACTATAAGAATGGTACATAATAATAATATGCAAGAAACAGATAGCAGTTTCTTTTTTCCTTCGTCTGTTAAATTGAAGCATCCTTTCTAATCTCTCTCAATTGCCTTTTAAATTAAATTTCTACATAATGCTTGTGCATATAATGTTGTCCCTTTTAATATCCTGTTTGACCTTTTACCTCATTTATTTGTCAAAACTCTTGTTTCAAATAATGTACATCTTCAATTGGCCATATTGCCACAGGAGAGTTTGTTGGGCACAGACTGGAGAAGTATTAAAGGACAAGCGTTAGCACCTGCCAGCAGTATCAAGCAGCCTTCTCGAAAGCAATTTATAGATTCAACAAGCCTTAGTGATTCTAAAAGTACAGAGGCTTCGACAAGTATGTCTATGGATGAGCTATGTGCTGTTGATTCTGCCTCGGTGCCCTCCACTTCCAGAGCAGCAGAGGCAAGACAACATTCTTACTGTGAATCAATGGCACTTCAATAGCAAAATATTTTGACACGTGTTTTTGACTTTTTCTGATAATTAAAGTCATTCAAATATTTTATTGTTTGATTTGACACCTGAATTTACCTTGTCAAATCCAATGATTTGCAAATCATTACAAATCCTTAAAATGCATTTTAACCATTTTATTCACAAAGAAATTGTTTACATAATTTTTAAGAAGTAGAGCTTCTAGTAGTTTATAATGATGTGCCTAAATAGAAATTCAAAGAACGCCTTCTCTTAAGGGGGGGAAAAAATCATAATTTCGGCCTTGACTGAAGAGGTAAAAACTTCCATATTTGCTGGCACTAAGGCTTAATTTTTATTATTTGTACTCAAGCAACCAAAAAATTTGGTGGATCTATTTGAACTAAGTATAATGAAAAATATAGCTCGGTAATATATAACTAATATAATATTTCTTATATGAGTAGTTCTACTTCTATCCACGTTGCTTGAGCTAATGAATTCACATGTGTTTGAGCAAGGAGTATTCTTGCCTAATATTTTTCTTCCTCCCCTGTGGTTTTTTAATCGTGTTTGGACATGCTAACTGGTTAATTATGATCAATTTTGCAATATGTTAATTACAATGTTAACTGGTTATTCACTCTACCTCAATAGCAGATAGGATCAATTCAAGCTCAATGACATTGTTTAAAATTAGCAATAAGGTGATGGGCATTATGTTTTGAAATGAATAAACACAGTGCTTTAGTATGTCGAATGGAGTATAATAAGAATTAGAATTCAAAAGTCGGTTGTCTTATGTTATGTGTAGCCACGTGGGGTTTGTGTGAGATCTACTGACTTTGAATATACCTTTTCATTGTTTAATATTTTTTGTAGTATTAGTAGTTTCAATTTATCTGGAAATAAGACTAGATGCTGTTGATTATGCTTCATACCATTTTCTCTTTTGATTAAATAAACTGCCTAAACCAAAACAGACATGATACCATTTCGAACATCTATTTACAAATAATCAAAGAACCCTACAAAAAGAAAATGGAATCATTTCGACACGTCCGAAGTTCTATACAACAAGTACGTACCTGACCGACAGGTGTCTCCCATAGTGCCGTGGATCGATGCACCGGCTGCCGCGTCAACTGTGTACCATTTGCGGGTCCAGGTTCCATACTTTGCAGGTGCTACATATCTGACACGCATGCAATCATGTTAATACACCGTCGACCACAAGCAGACATTAACAAAGTTCGCTGGACTTGCAATTATTAACATTCGTAATTTCCAATACAGCTAGGACTTGCGAAAAACATAGAACTTGTTTCAAAGTATAAGTTAACCTTATTACATATTAACTATGAAAGTATCAAAACAACTAACAAAACAACTAAAATGCAGCTTTCGGCACAAAACAACATTTGAAAAGATAAGGATATTTAAAAAATTACAAAATGGTGGGAACGTAAAGCATTCACGCTTTTATTTTTTTATTTATTAAGTTTTGGTCCCAAGGGAAAGGGGAAAGGGGAAAGGGGAAAGGGGAAAATGAGGGACCCCTTTCATACAACATATTCCATATACTTTGTTCGATCTACTTTGTTCCAAGTTTAGAGAAAAATCTGAATACAGAAAAATCTAACAGCCAAATAGCAATCAGAGCTTAGAGTCTTCGTTCGATCTAATTTGTTCCAAGTTTTTATAATTTTCTCTATAGTTGGCTATACTGTCTGTTTTCTAGTGTAGTAGCCTTACGTGAATGCCATGTTCTGAAATACATTGGAGTCGATAAGGTTTCACAAACATATTCCAAATAACAAAAAAATTTGAGATTCTAGTACTAGCAAAAAACCATAACATAAAACAGAACTAGGTACAAATCCTTCTTAAATATATTATGAAATTCATGAGTCCAAATGATAGAGTAGGATTACACTAATTCTATGAAAACTAAAAAAATTAAGCACAGGATAATCTCATCACCAATGGATAAACACATTAAACAAAGAGCTATGATTTAAATCCAACGTAGAGTTTTACAATATGTATAAATTAGGTCAGTTCCAAGGGGAAAAAGAAGCTTAGGTAAGAGTCTAGTTCCAGACTTATGATTACAACTCAATATCTCTGTAAACATGTTAAAAAGTCCTATTTCAGCTTTTGAACATGTGTTCCCAATCAGCAAATTTCTTACACGTGCAACCACATAAGTCTAATATGCATTCATTCACTGAAAGTATGGCAGAGAAGCACAATTTAAACAATTGACATTAATTTTTCCACTAATTTGAGCCCAAGTTCTATTCATTGGGAGAATCGGGCAATGCCTTACCTAGAAGGCTCTTGGCATAATGTTAGGATCAAAATCTACTATTTATGGATATAGCTGGGTTCGGAGTCAATATGCCTCCAAGAATTGAAAAACAGAACAGAGAAGAGAAAAAGAATAGAGAGGAAAAGAGAAAGACTTTATTCAGATTCACAATTTGCTTAATGGACCACTGTGTAACTCTTTGGTCTTATAACCACCTTACAGACAGCCCACTAGTCTGTAACTAACTCAACTGCTAACTCACTTACACTTGCACAGTTTCTAACCACGGTTACTAACCCAACCGTATACTCTATGACCTGATATGCCAGCCTTATATGGACACTTAGGCACTTAGGCATTTAACTAGTCACTACTATACAGCCCTTCATACAATTGATACACCCACTGTGCAAACTGATACACACTACACCAACCAGTCACTACCATACAACCCATCGTACTATTGATACAATCTTACAAAACAACCTGCAAAACTATGCTTAACACATAATTTCATATTTTCTTTTGACAGCTAAAAGTTAGCATTATTAGAGTAAGGACAACAATTCAACATCTGAAACCCCATGAAAGGCTGTAAATGTGAATCTTACTCAGAACATCCCAATGAACCCAGCAAATTTCCATATTATCTTTAACAAAAATCAGAAAAAGAGAATTCTGATAAAGTTTGAACTTCAGCTGACATGCTAGGGCAAGGAGAATTCTGATTGACTCCATTCGGGCAATTGGGGCAAATGTTTCACCATAATCTACTCCTTCCATTTGTGAGTATCCTTGAGCTACAAGTCGAGCCTTGTTGTGAATCACATTGCCTTCTTCATCAGTCTTGTTGCGGAATATCCACTTTGTACCGATGATGTGCTCACCTTCCGGTCTAGGTACTAGAATCCAAACATCATTTCTCTGAAACTGAAGTAGTTCGTCATGCATTGCTTCGACCCAACTTTCATTTTGTAATGCTTCCTCAACTTTCTTGGGTTCAACCTGTGACAAATAGTAGGAATAAGACACAAAGTTAACAACACATTTATCAACTGTGCGTTTCCTTAATGTGAGTTCATTCATGTTTCCCACAATAACTTTTGGAGGATGATTTAATTTGATTCTAGAGGAAGGTCCCTTCTCTTCATGAGATTCAAAATCTGGTGAAGTGGGTATGTCTGCAGAGTCTTCTACAACACTCGGAGTACTGGGAGTACTTGGAGATGCAGGTTCTTGTTCAATAATCTCTTGAACTTCCCTAGGCTCAGGAGGAAGAATTTCTTTGGAGAGTTCCTCAATGCCTTTCTCAGAACTGGAATCTGAAGACTCATCAATGACGACATTTACTGTCTCTATTACCTTCATAGTTCTTTTGTTGTACACCCGATAGGCCTTGCTTGTAGAAGAGTAGCCTAGAAATATGCCTTCATCGCTCCGAGAGTCAAACTTTCCCACATTCTCTCTATCCTTGAGAATGAAGCAAGTACTTCCAAAGATTCTGAAGTACTTTACATTTGGCTTCCTTCCTTTCCATAACTCATAGGGAGTCTTTTTGGTACCGGGTCTGAAGTATACCCTATTAACCGTATGACATGCAGTGTTTACGGCTTCTCCCCACAAGTTTCTAGCCACATCTTTGTTATGCAACATGGCTCTGGCCATCTCTTGAATAACCCTATTCTTCCTTTCTACCACACCATTTTGCTGAGGCGTAATAGGAGCAGAGAATTCTTGAGATATACTTGATTTAATGCAGAAAGACTCTATGTATGAGTTCTCGAATTCTCTACCATGGTCACTTTGAATTCGATTAATCTTTAGGCTCTTTTCATTCTGCAATCCTGTGCACAAAGCCTCAATGTGCTCAGGAGCATCAGACTTGGATCGTAGTAGAATGATCCATGTGTATTTGATAAAGTCGTCTACCACAACCATAATGTATCTCTTACCACCAAGAGACTCGGTTCTGGTTGGACCCATAAGATCTAAATGTAGAAGCTCCAATGGTCTTGATGTAGCTGATGTCTGAGTACTTGGATGCTTAGCTTTTGTCTGTTTCCCAAGCTGACATGGTCCACACACCACATTGCTCATTCTACTAAGTTTTGGTATCCCCAAGACTGATTCATGCTTAGATACAATAGATAGATGCTTGTAACTAGCATGTCCCATTCGTTGATGCCATAGATCTTCATTAGGCAAACGAATGCTATTACAGACAATATCAGCATCAGGAACCAATCCATAACAGTTGTCCAAAGTGCGAACCCCACTAATGAGCTTCTTTCCAGACTCATCCATGACAAGACACTTTCCCTTTGAGAATAGTACCATGAAGTCTTGATCACATATCTGACTTATACTCAATAGGTTTACTCTTAGACCTTCTACATAAAGAACATTTGCAATGTCCGGTAGTCCTGGTAGAGATATGATTCCTTTCCCTTTAATCTGTGACTTACTTCCATCACCAAAAGTAACATTGCCACCTTTCTTAGACTCGAAAACCTTGAAGAGAGATTGGTTTCCAGTCATGTGTCTTGAGCAACCACTGTCAAGGTACCACAGACATGTGTCTATAACTTTGTATGTAGACTTCATCATGAAGCACACTTCATGTTTAGATGACAAATTAGAAGGAATGGTTCTTTCACTCAACTGCCTTTTATGAGCTAAGCCTTTAACCTTTACTCTTCTCAGATGAACTCCATTGTACATTTTCATTCTGAGATAGTCTAGTTTCTTCTTAGTCAAACTGAGATCTTTTCCAATAGTCATCATAAGAGAAATCAAATAACTTTTAGACTTGTATTTTCTGAGACACTCAAACAAATAGTGATTAGAAAAACAAGATGTATTTGAAAACAAAGATCTCTTTAAGCCGGTTACAGCCATGACAACAGGGGTCAATGGATCAACACAGCAAAGATTAAACCTAATCAGAGTGTGTTTGCTCTGATACCACTTGATAAGCCACAAACTAAATGACCCCTTGTGATTAAACCAATTAATTAATTAGCCAAGTTATTAATTAATCAATTTATCACAAACGCGTGGAAGCACAAACAAATCACCAATAAACTAATTAAGCAGCGAAAATTAAATAACACGGTGAATTGTTTACGAATGGGGAAACCCTTGTGGCAAAAACCCCACCGGGTGATTTTCAGGTCACCACTCCCGAAACTCCACTATTATCAAAACAAACAGTTACAAGTAAAGGAATTCCAAGTACCTTACCAACCTACAGTTGAACCCTTACCCCAATACCCAGTTGGACTTGTTCTGTAGTGACAGTTCCCACATTTGATGCACAGCTCCCAAGTACGTGACTAACCAATGTGCGGATCCCAGTACGCGACTTCAACACCAACTTTGAAGGAGAGATTGGCTGCAAAGTTCTTCAGTTCATCCTACACGATGAAGATCAAGAAGATGCTTGGTCAAAAAACCCTTTGGTGCAAATACATAGCAACTTCTTCAGAAGAGATAAACTAGGTCAAGAACTTCGTCTTTGATCACAAATTGCTTGAACAGAGTTTGCTCAATGCTTTTGCAACTTGAGTACAATTTTATGGCTCTCAAAATAATCCTTTTATATGTCTAGGGTTAGGAGAAAAGAAAGCCCAAAGACACATTCGCGGATCCCAAGAAATCATATTAGAAAATCTAATTTTATAATTCTCGATAGATAGCAAGGTGTCGAGGAGCTATCGAGTAGGTGTCGAGCTTTAATGAATTTGCACTTCAGCTTGTTTTTCTTGGACAGACTTGATGACTTCAACACTTGATCTCGAAACCTTGTTTCTTGAAGTATTAAAAACACCTAGAACTACCCAATTACAAGTAGAGTGCGTTTTGTCAAAGGATTAGCCAATTTAGATAAACAAATGGCATATGTTCTTAACAAGTGAAAACACATATGTCCTAACAATTACTATCAATTTCAAACTTTGAAGCAAATTTGAATTTTACTTTCTATCCAAAAGGATTAGTAGTAATTCCATCATGTTCAACAAGAAAAGGATACAAAGCATTTATAAATGGCAAACCAAGAATCACTTTATCAGTCATATTTTTAACAAGAACAGAAGGAATCTTGGAACAGACGTTATTATGGCATACATGAGCCTTATTCAATTCATATTTAATCTTCATTTGAGTACCATTTGCATAAAATAATCTTTTAGTTGATTTTTCAAAATATTTTGAAGTTTCAAAATATTTTGAAGGAATCAATCCTTCTTGGATATAGTTCATATCCGCATCAGCATCAATCATAGCAATAACAGTGAAATGATAATCATGAGAAACAACAATTTTGACTTTTGTTAGCCATTTTGGAGGAAGTATTTTATTAACAAGATTAAGTTGAGAATCAGTAAAAACATCAGCAATACCTTTATCATAAAGAAGAGCCTGTTGATTGGATTCTCCATCTTTGAGCTCATCTTGTTCATCTTGTTCATTATCAGATTTGTCAAGTTTTTTATCAATTTTTAACAATAACAATTCTTGTTTAAGATTATTATTATCACTTTTAATGTTTTTAAATTCATGTTTTAATTCACTTATCTCTTGTTTAACAATATTAATTTCATGTTGAAGATCATTAACAGTTAAATCTTTGGATTTCTTTTTATTGAATCTTTCTAAAGTTTCTTCAAAACTTATCATTGATTTAAGTTTTTTACTAGTTTCATCTTTTATCAAATTTTTCTTAAACTTATCCAAATATTCTTTTTGTAATTCAGGGTTTTCAATTTGACTTATCAATTTAACCAATAGACTTTCATTTTCTTCACCTTTAGTGAGAGTATTAACAGATTTAATAACATTGCAACAGGAATCTCTACAACCAATTTTAACATTTGGTGAATCAGAGGAATCATCAGCAGATTGATAGCAAGAATTAGTTGAAGAGGAAAAATCATCTTCCAAAGAATCAGACGAATTGTTTGATTCAAGGATTCTGAATAATTCTTCTTGATTTTTATCATCAATATTTAACATTTTGAACTTATTTTTTAACTTACCAACTTTTTGTTTGCAATCTTTACTGAAATGTCCAGGTTTACCACTGTTAAAACATTTACCTTTACCTGATCTTTGTTTATCATATTTTTTAGAAACATTTTTCTTTTTAGCATGCAAATCATTAAAATTAGTTCTATATTTTTTTTTTATGTTTTTTATGGCTATAATTTTTGTGACTTTTATCATGTTTTTTACCCTTTTGCCTGGAAGGAGCAACAGGGGGCAAACCATATTGTTTCCAAAAATTACCCATTTTATATTTAGCTTTTCTTTTATTCTTTAATTGGAGTTTTAATAGTTTTTCATCATTGCACATATTAATACCAAGTTTTTTAATGGTGCTTAAAATGTCACCATAAGTTAAATTATCATAATCAATGGAATCATTTTTTCCAATTAATTCTTGTTTTACCTTATGAGCAAAGATAGGAGGCAGACCATCAATAAGCTTTTCTTTCCAACAAGGCTTGTAACAATCTTTCCGATGCATTACTCTAGAAAGGAAAACATCTTGGTACCATCTGTAATCAGACATAGTAGGACATTGCAAATTATTCTGAAGATCAGAAATTTGAGATGAAATATTAGATGGAGTACCAACAAAATGTTTGATAATAGTATAAATCGAGGTATTGACACCATCAGGAATACCTCGACCAATACTTTCATCAAAAATAGGCAGACCTTCATCATTCTTCTTAGAAGCATGTTTAATAGATTCTTTGGAATCTTCTGTGAGATATGAATCCCATCATCCACGAAGAGTGCCAGAAAAACCAGTAGCAAGAAGGTCAGCAATTTTAGGGTGATCAAGATTATGGTTATTAACATAAGCAATTCCAACCATAGACATATGACCCATTTTATTAATGATTTCTTGTTCAGACAAACCATCAATATTCCATTCATAAATCTTATTAGCAGAAACATAAAATTGAGTTTGAAAAGATCTTTTTTCAAACTGCATATCAGGAGGAGTAGGTCTTGAGTACCAATTTTTTGTAAAAAACATGGGCTTGAAATTTCCAACAAATCTTTTAATTTCTAGTAAATCATCATCAAAATTTTTTTTTCTGCAGAATCAGAAGATACTGTATCAGAATTTATATTTTCTTCAAAAAAATTTCTTTTTCATTTTTTGAAATAGTTCAAGCAGTAGGGGGCACTTGTAGAAATACTTTCAGTTTTAACCTTTAAATCAGCAAGCATTTTTCAAAAATTTCAAGAGTTTTAGGTTGGGAGGTTTTAAACTTAAATGTTTTATCTTAACTGGGTAAATTAATCAAAGGTTTCACAGTTTTGACAGAAACAGATTTTTCAACAGAAACAGTTTTTTCAACAATTTTTTCTTCAATACGGTCAAGCTGTTAACCAATAACATGCAAAGATTCATTAGTAAAATTATTTTGTTCATTAATACTAATGATAGGAGTTTGATCATCAGCAATTTTGAAAGGGGAGGCCTTCACTTCCGTCATTTGACAAGTTATCAAAACTGTCTCAACACCATTGCATTTCGTAACACATACCCTAAGCAACCCTATACCTCTCATGCCCTACACGCCCTCTCTTGGCTCAAACGGGCCTTACAGTTCGGTTCTGGGAATTCACTTTACGTCTAGGGTGGCGCTAACGATGGTAAGGGAACACGACAACAAAGTATCAAAGTTTCATGTAATCACAGACAAGAGATAAAGAGACAACAACACTATCACCAGCCAAAAGAGAGATGGCTCTGATACCAACAATGGGGGAAGGGACACACATCGTATGGAAATCAGAGGGTTGCTTAGGGTATGTGTTATGAAATGCAATAGTGTTGAGAAAAACATGATAATTGAGTGTTAAACCTAGGATAGTATGGATAAGTTGTGGAGATCTAACTGCTCTGTCAGCTCCAGGATTGGTTGTCCTCCTGAGATTGTAAATGAAGAAGATCACACTGTTGAAGAACATGAGCTCCCTGATTTCCAGAAATGGAATATTCCCAAAGTTGATACTAAAACTATTTACAAAACTAGTTGGGCTGAAACTACTTTTCATCCCATTTACAAAGTTAGAACTGTTGAACAAATATTCTCTATTTCAAAAGTCTATGAAAAATGTTGCTTGTTTTCTAAAAGAAATATTAATGATTTTCTTGCTAAAAAACTTAGTTATTTTCATATTGGTATGGTTCAAGTTGCTGTTAAACCACTTACTAGAAAATGAATAAATGCTTATGTTCTCATGTGTTTAAGAGATGCTAGATTTAAGAACTTTAAGGATAGCATTCTTGGTATGATTACTGCTTCTTTATATGATGGTCCTATATATTTTAACTGTTATCCTGATCTTACTCTTACTTTGGATGATCCTAATATTGTTAAAGCTTTGACTTTGAATATTGCCTCATTTGGTTATCACATGGAAGAAGGTAGTAAACCTTTTGCTTTGATTTATCGTATTTATTATAGACTTTTGGGTACTCAATCGAACCCTGGTGCTTAGATTAATAGAGAACCTTCTGGTAAAACCATGTTAATTCAATGTTCAACCCTTGATGCTAAAGTTCAAGTTCCAAAAATGATTCAATGTCAAGATGTTAAGCTTCCCACTGAATGGTTGTTGGAACAAGAAACCCCTCTTGCTAAACCTGTTTTTGATGAGCTTGATCTGACACATATTCAACAATATCTTGATGGTACTATTAAAATAAGTTTTCAAAACAATCAACCCTTGAGGATCAATGAAGAAAGGCATTCTTTAGCTGGATCTGAAAGTATTTCAAAAAGAGATCAAGATCTCAATGATTTTTTGCAAAAGAATTGTGAAAAACCCACTGATTTAAAGCTAAAAGGTGTTTCAAGTGATAAATCCCAAATTAGCTCTGTTTTCTATTCTGCTAAACCTGAACTCTCTTCTCCCTATGACAAAACTGCTAATGAAGAAGAAGATGACACTAGATCTGTTTGTCCTTCTTATTTTGATTTTCCTCCTATTGAAAACCCTGTTTACCAAAATCAATTAAGAGTTTTGACTATTTTAGATGAAAACTTTGAAATTGATATGGTTTCCCTGTATAATGAATTTATGCTTACTAAAAACAGAAATAAAAGAAAATATTTCCAAAGTACTTTTGCTCAGCCTGAAAAAGATCGTGTTAAAAGGAAATGGTTAGAAAAGATGAATCAATTGAAAAAACATATTTTGTTTTTTGATTTTCTTGAAAACTATTATGTTCCAAAAGATGAAGTTTCAAAAAATCATATGAATGTTATAAATAAATCAAATTTTGTTACAGAAGATAAAACCATTGTTAGGTCTAGTCATCCGCCTCTTTAGACAGTTTTGATAACTCATCAAAAGACGGAAGTGAAGGCCTCTCCTTTCAAAATTGCTGATGATCAAACTCCTATCATTAGTATTATTGAACAAAACAATTTTAATAATGAATCATTGCATGTTATTGGTCAACAGCTTAACTGTATTGAAGAAAAAATTGCTGAAAAAACTGTTTCTGAAGAAAAATATGTATCTATTGAAAAATCTGTTTCTGTCAAAATTGAAAAACCTTTGATTGATTTACCCAGTCAAAGAGAAAATTTGAAGTTCAAAACCTTCGAAGCTAAAACTCTTGACATTGTTGAGAAAATGCTTGCTGATTTAAAAGTTAAAACTGAAAGTACTTCTACAAGTACCCCTGCTGGTCAAACTATTTCAAAAAATGAAAAAGAAATTGTTTATGAAGAAAATACAGATTCTGATACAGTATCTTCTGTTTCTACAAAAAAGGTTTTCTATGATGATTTACCAAAAATTAAAAGATTTGTTAGAAATTCCTAGCCTATGTTTTTTACAAAAAATTGGTATTCAAACCGACTCCTGATATGCAGTTTGAAGAAAGATCTTTTCAAACTCAATTCTCTGTTTCTGCTGATAAAATTTATGAATGGAATATTGATGGTTTGTCTGAGCAAGAAATAATTAATAAAATGGGTCATATGTCTATGGTTGGAATTGCTTATATTAATAACCATAATCTTAACCACCCTGAAATTGTTGACCTTCTTGCTACTGGTTTTTCTGGCACTCTTCGTGGATGGTGGGATTCATATCTTACAGAAGATTTTAGAGAATCTATTAAACATGCTGTTAAAAAGAATGATGAAGGTTTGCCTATTTTTGATGAAAGTATTGGCAAAGGTATTCCTGACGGTGTCAATACCTTAGTCTATACTATTCTCAAACATTTTGTTGGTACTCCATCTAATATTTTGTCTCGAATTTCTGATCTTTTGAATAATTTAAGATGTCCTACTATGTCTAATTACAAATGATACCAAGATGTTTTCCTTTCCAGAGTAATGCATCGAAAACACTATTACAAGCCTTATTGAAAAGAAAAGTTTATTGATGGTCTGCCTCCTATCTTTGCTCATAAGGTAAAACAAGAATTAATTGGTAAAAATGATTCCATTGATTATGATAATTTAACTTATGGTGATATTTTAAGCACTATTAAAAAACTTGGTATTAATATGTGCAATGATGAAAAATTGTTAAAACACCAATTAAAGAATAAAAGAAAAGCTAAATATGAAATGGGTAATTTTTGTGAACAATATGGTTTGCCCCCTATTGCTCATTCCAGGCAAAAAGGGAAAAAACATGATAAATCTCACAAAAATTATAGTCATAAAAAACATAAAAGATACAGAACTAATTTTAATGATTTTTATGCTAAAAAGAAAAATGTTTCTAAAAAATATGATAAACAAAGATCAGGTAAAGGTAAATGTTTTAACTGTGGTAAACCTAGACATTTCAGTAAAGATTGTAAACAAAAACCTGGTAAGTTAAAGAATAAGTTTAACATGTTAAATATTGATGATAAAATTCAAGAAGAATTATTCAGAATCCTTGAATCAAACAATTCGTCTGATTCTTTGGAAGATGATTTTTCTTCTTCAACTGATTCTTGCTATCAATCTGCTAATGATTCCTTTATTTCACCAAATGTTAAAATTGGTTGTAGAGATTCCTATTGCAATGTTATTAAATCTATTAATACTCTCACTAAAGGTGAAGAAAATGAAAGTTTATTGGTTAAATTGATAAGTCAAATTGAAAACCCTGAATTACAAAAAGAATATTTGGATAAGTTTAAGAAGAATTTGATAAAAGTTGAAACTAGTAAAAAACTTAAATCAACAATAAGTTTTGAAGAAACTTTAGAAAGATTCAATAAAAAGAAAACCAAAAATTTAACTGTTAATGATCTTCAACATGAAATCAATATTGTTAAACAAGAGATAAATGAATTAAAACATGAATTTAAAAACATTAAAAGTGATAATAATAATCTTAAGCAAGAATTGTTATTGTTAAAAATTGATAAAAAACTTGACAAATCTGATAATGAACAAGATGAGCTCAAAGATGAAGAAGAATCCAGTCAACAGGCTCTTCTTTCTGATAAAGGTATTACTGATATTTTTACTAATTCTCAACTTAATCTTGTTAATAAAATACTTCCTCCAAAATGGTTTACAAAAGTTAAAATTGTTGTTTCTCATGATCATCATTTCACTATTATTGCTATGATTGATTCTGGTGCGGATTTGAACTGTATCCAAGAAGGGTTGATTCCTTCAAAATATTTTGAAAAATCAACTAAAAGATTAGTTTCTGCTAATTGTACTCAAATGAAGATTAAATATGAATTGAATAATGCTCATGTATGCCATAATAATGTTTGTTTCAAGATTCCTTTTGTTCTTGTTAAAAATATGACTAATAAAGTGATTATTGGTTTGCCATTTATAAATGCTTTGTATCATTTTCTTGTTGAACATGATGGAATTACTACTGATCCTTTTGGACAGAAAGTAAAATTCAAATTTGCTTCAAAATTTGAAATTGATACTGATGGTGTTTTAGATCTGATTCATGCTAAAATCAAACATCTTAACTTCCTTCAACAAGAGGTTAGATATAAGAAAATTGCTGAACAACTTTCTAATAAATTGTTGCAATCAAAAATTGATAATTTTCAGAAAATTCTGATTGATGATGTTTTCTCTAATGTTCCTAATGCTTTTTGGCATAGAAGAAAACATATTGTTGACTTGCCTTATGTTAAAGATTTTGATGAAAAGAATATCCCTACTAAAGCCCGCCCTATTCAAATGAATGCTGAGACTGTTGAATTTTGTAAAAAAGAAATCAATTATTTACTTCAGAATAGAAACATTATTAATTTGTCTTACATTGAAAATTTTCCTATTGATATACTTATACAAGAACCAATGATGGGTTTTTGCCAATATTTCACAGATGTTTTTTAAGGTAATATTCATAGTGCCAAACTGCTAACTATTACCAACTACCCTAACATTCTCAATGATTCTTTGCAGGAATCAAGCAATGCTGCATGGATAAATATCACTAATAAGTGGAATAATAATAATACTTACACTTATACCACTAGTAAGTGGATTATTATGGCTTCCTCGGCAAAGAGGAAGAACAAGGGAAAAGCTCCTGCACAGGACTATTCTCAAAACAAAAGGATCTCAGTGGGACAACCTTTTAAAATGCATGAAGGTGCATCTTCTGGGGTAAAACCCAGCAAATCAACATCCTTTCAGGAATTTGTCCCTGCAGAGGTGACATATTCCAGTGGTGACATGATAATTGCTCTACAAGAAGTTTTATCCCAATCTTTACAATTCCATAATGGAGTCTATAGTAAATTACCAGATTCCATAAAATTTATTCTTGATAACCTCCATGTTGCTTTTACTCTAAATCGCCACTCCCTTTTTGAGAAAACCCTCAAAGCACTTGAAATCCACCTTGTTAACCTTATTGCACAAAATGAGATTTATATGAGCCACTATGCTAATCTTGTTTCAAAAAATGACCTTGTTTCAGTAAATAATCTTGTTCTAGAAAATAACCCTGTTTCAGAAAATGAGGCTCTTAGAAGCCATCTTGAAGCCTACATTAGTCAACTCTTTGGCAAAGAGGAAATCCATTCAATGGATAAAAGGACTATAATGGGCATTGATTATCCTAGATTGAGTCTTAAGACCCAATCTTTGTTAAGAAGTGCTATTGCCAACTTGCCAACAGATATACAATCTCGTATTCTGAAGAGCAAGGGTATGTTTAAGTCTTTTGACTTATGGTTCAAATATTTCAAGAAACTTGTCACAACCACTATTCCTGATCCTGATGAATTAGGTGAAGCTGATAACATATTTATCCAGCTAGAATGGGAAGAACACTCTGGGAGTGCTCTCAAAGTGTATGAAAAGAAACACCCATTTCCGTGTCTCCTAATTAATTATGATGGTGGTTCATATGTTGCTAATGATTTAGATGATGATGATGATAGAGATCCTAACTGGCTTTCCCAAATGTTTGAATATGGCCTTATCAGATTCATAAAATTAACAAGCCATTACCAAGCTAGCCAGCTTCCATAAATTATTCAAAATGCTATTAGAGGATTTAAAAGTCTTTTTGTTTCCATCAGATACTGGAGCACTTTGCCAAAATGGGAAAGAGATAACTGGATGAATGTCCAGCCCTCAAAGCATCTCATTCTCATCAATGGACATACTCACCAATGACAATGGCTTGAAGGGAATTCTCAATTTTCCTTTAAAGATCCTTATGCTCTTACAGAATGTTGGAGAAATTATTTTAATAACCAAATTATTGATGTTGCTCAAAATCTATGGAAAGATTATCATTTCATAGGAAGCACAGATAGAATCTCTGTTTTTGGTCCCAAACCCTATGCTAATGCCATTATTTGCAGGTAGCTGATCATTGTAATCCAAGAAGCCTTCTCATCCCAAGGAAAACTCCGGTGTTTGAGCCACTTTTATATTGTGGATTCTGTAATCAATATGCTATCTACCACGAGCATGAATGTGATAATGATCCTCCATGGGATCCTTATGATAGTTATCCATCCGATGCTCCTTCCACTGATTAATGAGTGGCCTTCTTAGGTAACTGTTATTGCTATAGCACTACTGTTTTGAGATTCTCGTCAGTTTGATGGTTCCCACTGATAAAGTCATTTTCCCATGCTACTCCTACAGTCAAAAATTGTTTGGTCAAGATACTCCTAATCTAGCAATTGACTAATGATTGATTGCCCTATTTGTCTGGCCTACACAATGGCAAAAAATGCTACAATATTAAAAAAATGCTACAATGATTACCCACGCTCTACTGTGAAGTCCCATGCTCTTTTGACAAGTCCTTTGGAATATATAGATTCCTTAGGCTCATAATTATGTTCTTGGAAAAAAGAAAAATGAGTTTACTCTCAGACTTTTGGTCTTTAGATTGAAGAAAATGACAAGAATTTTCTGTTGATTTTTGGAGTCAAAAGTGAAAAAACACTGTTCACTTTTACTGTTCACAAATTACTATTCACGAATTACTGTTCACTGATTATTGTTCATTGATTACTGTTCACTTTTTAATGTTCATGACACTATTCACTCCGATTTTTTTCCTATTTAAAGGGGGTTGTCCCTTAAGTTTAGGACATAATTCTCTTCTGGAAAAATCTTCTTTCTTTTAGAAGCCTTCCTTTGAGTAAGAGAGTTCCCTACTACCACTATTTCCCTACAATCCTTGTAACTAGAACTAGTACAAGCTTTATAACTGTTAACCTGTTTTATTAAGATCTTGTAACTACTACTATCTGCTATAAGTGTTTTATTCTACTTTCAATAACAAGTATTTTCAATTTTCAGTTTAATATACTACTTGTTGCTACCACCATCTTAGACAATTCTAAATTTCTGTTTTGATATATATACTGCTTGGTTGGTTCTACCGCCTTACTATTGTTTTAAATTATTTTGATTACACTTGCAATACCGCCTTTTTGGTAGGTTTTACTTTGCTTACTTTACTTTCAATATATTATACTATGCTTCCATCTTGAACGGTTTTAGACCCCTTAAACACAACCAGATTGAGTAGCCTAGATAATTAGCTAAGTTGTTACTTAGTCAAATTATGCAATTCTAGGTTAAAACAATCCAACAATCATATCAAGAAAATAAAGCAGCGGAAATAATAAATAACACAAGATATGATCACCCAGGAAAACCAAACCGGTAAAAAACCTGGGGAGGATTTTACCCACCGATCCTCAAAGCAAAACTGAATTCACTATGAAAGAATTGAAGTTCATACAAAAGGACTTACAAGCTCCCCGCTCGACTTCCTAATGCTACCTACCAGTAGAACTTACTAACACGACCACGTGCAAGTTTCGAATCCACGGACTCCTTCTTTCTTGAATTCTTCAATCAGCTACAAGCACCCACGCTTGATATTCTTTAAGCTTCAATGGTATCAACCTAGTTGATCATCAAGATGTAGATAATATCTCTTCCTTGAAAACCCTAAGCTTTGTGTAAAGGAAAGCTCCTCTAGATCTCACAAGAGATTTACACAAAACAGCAATGTATGAGTAACAATACAACTGGAGCAACTCTAAAACGTGGCTAGGGTTTTGTCTTATATACCTAGGAAAAAAACATAAACCCTAAACATTTAATGAGTTAGGGCTGAGTTGGAAATTCTGCAAAAAATGCATCTGGCCAGATATTCGATCGATCGAGTCTATCCTTCGATCGATCGAGCAAGGTTGAAATGCTCCAATACATCTGCAGGAACTCGATTCCAACTTTACAACATTTAATCAACTTTGAGCAAGCCTAAACAAGACTAAACACATTTTTTTGATCATGGTTTGCCAACATTACATATTAGAGTTCTAAATACATAAATTCCTAAATCTTTAGAACCTAACACATCTCTTCAGTTGTGCGTCCCTTCCCCCATTGTTTGTATCAAAGCCATCTCTTTTTTGGCCGGTGATAGTGTTGTTGTGTCTTTCTCTTTTGTCTGTGTTAATTTTATGAATCTGGTAAAGCCATATTCAAACATTTGGGAAAGCCAGTTAGGATCTTTATCATCATCATCATCATCATCTGAATCATCAGTAACATATGAACCATCATCATAATTAATTAGGAGACCAGGAAATGGGTGTTTCTTTTCATACACATTGAGAGTACTACCAAAGTGTTCTTCCCATTCCAGCTAGATAAATACGTTATTGGCTTCATCTAATTCATCAGGATCAGGAATAGTGGCTATAACAAGTTTCTTGAAATATTTGAGCCATAAGTCAAAAGACTTAAACATACCTTTGCTTTTCAGAATACGAGATTGTATATTTGTTGGCAAGTTGGCAATAGCACTTCTTAACAAAGATTGGGTCTTAAGACTCAATCTAGCATAATCAGTGCCCATTATAGTCCTTTTATCCATTGAATGGATTTCCTCTTTGCCAAGGAGTTGACTAATGTAGGCTTCATGATGGCTTCTAAGAGCCTCATTTTCTGAAACATGGTTATTTTTTGGAACAATGTTATTTACTGAAACAAGGTCATTTTTTGAAACAAGATTAGCACAGTGGCTCATATAAATCTCATTTTGTGCGGTAAGGTTAACACACACACACACACACACACACACACACACAGATATATATATATATATATATATATATATGTCTATATGAAATACCATTTGGATTTCTTACTGAAATAATTTAACATTTTTTTAAGTAATAAGTTTTATCCGTTCATTTCGTTCATTCACTTGTCTAAAAAGAAAAAGAAAAAGTCATTGAGCTTCTTTTTTTTTTTTTTTTTTTTTTTTTGAATTCTAGTCGTTGAGCTTAGTGGACCACATACGACGCTTTTAGTTGTCACTACAGTTTCTAGTAATTAGGGTCAGTTTGGTAGAGCATCTTAAATACATGTTTTTAGTTTTTAAACAATATTACACGCATTTCTATACACGTATTTCTATACACTTTTCACCCACACATATTTCAAAAAAATGCAAACAACAATACTTAAATTCCTCTACCAAATAGGCCCTAATTTTAGCCATTTTCAACAGCTGTGTCCGTTTGCTATTTCTAAGGGTGAATTTATTCAATCACTTTGTTGGCTTTATTCCATGTCAAATTTTCTTGTAATTCAACATTTAGAAATCTTGTATTTAGGTGGGAATCTTGTAAGGCTAGTGTGTGAGAGAGTGTGCAATCAAGAAGAGCCTCGCGACTACATCTTACGACTGGTGAGTTGCCAGAATGGCACACGTGTGAAGCATGCAGGGAGAGCTGAAGGGTCATGCCAGCTATTACACTATAGGACAAAACCTCTAATTTGGCCAGGCAGTTAGCTCGCGACTCGTTCTAGTTGCGAGCTCGAGTCGCTAGAACACCCTGTTTGGTTGTAATTGACTCTTCGCATTCCATACACACCTTGCTATAAATACCCTTATACCCACGAAATGTAGAGAGCTTCCATAGAGAATTTTGAGAGAGAAACCCTAGAGGTAAACAAGATTGACTCATCCACAATCTTCATTCTTTGATTCTTCAAATTCCTCTACTCTCACCCTCTCCATTGTTATATCCTTGAGAGGTACATTACCCAAATCCTTATCTCACCATATCCATATCTGTGAGAAGGCTTTTTGGTGCTTGGGAAGTAGTTAGGAAGAGACCAATTCATTTTGGTTGATGCAATGGGCGATTGCGGGATCCGGTAAGCTAGAGAAGACAAGGTTCGGCGTAACCCTGTTAGAGCAAGAAGCTTGGAGGGCATAGGTGCACTGGGTAGATTATGCTTGGAGGGTCTTCTGCTATTCATGTATCACAACTTTATTCTCTAGTGGATTATTGATCGCTTAGAGGGCGGCAGAGAGGTTTTACACCTAGGACTTCGGTTTCCTCTTCGATAACACATCGCTGTGTTGTCTTTGTGTTTGCATCTCTCTTTCCTTAATCTTTGCCTTTCAATTACTGTTGTGGTTGTGATTAATTTCTGGTTAGATTGTTTTACTAGCTCTGTTTTAGCTTATTTTCATATTCTGCACATATATTGTTTGATTATAAGCTTGTGTTGGTAATTTGTAAATTGGGGGTCTAAAAGTTCATAGGTGTTTTACACACTATTTGAACATTCACTATTGTTGATGTCTATTTATAAACTGGTCATATTATACATTCAAGATTTCATAGACTCAAGGTTTCATCTTAAGTTTAAGGGTGGGGGTGAGAGATATTATAGCCCAAGAGGCCCATATATATTTTAGGCCCATGTTCTCTACAACAATGACACTAATCTTAGGTTAGTTAGAATTAGGCTAGAATTCTATATAAATCTTACATTAGATTCATTATAATATAACTTGAATAGCAAAGATGTGGGTGTTAATTAGCTTTACTAGTAAAATCTTTTATTGTCAAATAAAAAATTTAGGGTTCAAAATATGTTTATACCATAAAACCAAAGGGTTTGAAACTCACCTATACTAAAAACCAATTGGTGTTTTGGTCAGATAATAAATATCAAGCAATTACAATGAAGTGAATACTATAGGTTGAAAATTTATGTCATCTATCAAAATGAAAAGAGAATAGCAAAGATGAAGTTGTTAAGGGCTTTTCTCTTTAACTTTTCTTTTTTCACTCTTTCAATCACTCAACAACTGTAGCAATTGCGAAATAAGAAAGAAATATTACTCATGACATAGTCCGACTCTTATTTGTCTTAGACTAGCTTAATTTAAGAAATCACATGCATCTCTTGACTTATTTAGACTCATAAGATTAAAGCAAGAAAAAGTGTGTGAGAGTGCCTTTTTTTCTTTAGCACTATGGCCCAAGGATCCTGGGCCGTGTAAGATGTTCTTGATGGACTCGGATCGATTCTCCGCAGCTAAGGAGCTGTTTTAAGAATTGATTGATGCACAGAACAAACTTCCTACAATACAAGCAGCTAACAAAAGAGAGTATTCGTATTGAATGACATTTAAACAGTAGAGAAATGCATAATCAATGAAATATAATGTAAAGAACACGTTAGGGATCCTCTAATTAGTGAAATACAAATGCTCACTAAGACAAGATGCAAGGTTCAATCTGAGCTCAAAAATTACAGACTTTGATAGCCATTCAAGCTTCAAAGACTTGTAAAGTTTGAATTCGTTGAATCCGAGCGTGTACTGTAGTGGCTGTCTACGGGATACCGGGAACAGATTACTCTATTTTTCTCCTAGATTTACAGAGTCTCTTCTGCCATTTTTATGAGACTTTAGAAGAACAATTGTAAATGCTTACAAGATGATCTAGTCGTCTCCAAATCGAATGCCCATCCATTTTCCCTCCTCCCCTTTTTATAGCACAACGTTGGGCTCCCGGGGTGGTAACGTTTTCTCCCTTTTGCCCCTTGAAGTCTGTCCCGTGCCTGCTTGCTTCAGGATCCTGTCGTTCCCTTTTCTTCATGGTTTCTTTCCTTTTTTGTTGCGACCAGATGAAAGTCTCCCATCTAACATCCTATTTCCAGATTTTCCCGTTGGCTGCCCTGAGGCTTTTTGGCCTTTTGCTCCAGCTTTTTCCAGGCGCACTCTTCCTTGTCTCTTTCTCCAAATGGTCGGAGCCAAAGCTACTGCGTCTTGCTCTGTACTTCCGCTGTGTGTCTGGGTCACGAGGTCCGCGTGCCTCTTGTCTCTTTTCTCTCTTCAATTCTGTTTTAATCTTCACTTCGCGCGCCCGGGGATCCCCTGCCTCTGGGGAGCTTCTGGACATCCCGGCCCAATTTCTTCTTTCTGGGCTTCCTGTGCTTGCTGGTTTTATCTGTTTCCTGGGCCTTTCTTCGTGGGCCTCTGGATCAGATCTTTTGAGCTTCTTTCCTTTCTTTCTTTCCTTCTCTCTTCTCTTTATTGTGAGAGCCCATCCTTCATTATTTCTTCTTTTCTTTTGTGTGAAATGGGCCTAATTTCTTCTCCATCTCTTTTGGGCCTATTTGTGGTTTATTTAATTATTTTGAACCTCAACATTTAGCCCCCCGAGCTCATGGGTTGCCTGCAGCCCATGCGTGAGTTCCTTCTACGGGGATTCTGATCTTCCATTTCTTCGGTATCCTGGCTCCTTCGCTTCTCCCCTTCTCTCTTTTTTGTGTGACTCCTCCTCTTCTCGTGGGACGTGGCAGTTGAGTTGAAATAAAACTCCCACCACCTAATTTTACGTTTCCCATAACACTCATTAATTAACTGCTGATAACTTCTTCCCTTTTAAATTTAATTCTTGGCAACTGGCGCGTCTTTCCACACATTATCTTCTCTAACTGCTTTTATTTCTTCACTCTAGCATTTTTTTCATTTGCTCTTTTCTTTCTTGTCTAACTAAATCTTCTGTTCCCAACCCTTTTCTTTTCTTTCGATCAGTCTCGTCGCCATTTTCTTTTCTTCTTTTTCAGATACCCATTACTTCAATGGCTTCTTCCTCTTCTCGAAAAAGAAAAGAGCGTACTCCTAGTCCCTTTGAAGGTGAGGGCTCTTCTAGTTCTGCGCAAGATGAGCCTGTTGTTGGGCGCCCTGCTTTTCCTCTGCGAGACCCCCGGTATACTCCTAGCTTGTTCTTTCCTCGAGTGTCCCATGGCGAAACCCCTCCATCCCCTCACGCCTGGGTATTCTCCGGTCAAGCGGGTTTCGCTGGTTCTGCACAAGTTCCAGACCCTAGGGAGATTTTTGATCTTCAAATCAGACAAGGACTTCGGGAAGCGGTCCCCATCTTCTTCGATTTTGTCGCTGGAAAGATCCAAGGCTGGCCCATTTGGGTGGATAATGAGCTTTCTGACAAGGAGTTTGTGGGTCGCTTGGAGCGTGCCGGCGTCCTGAAGGCAGTGGCTATTTCCAGGAATCTTGAGGGTTTCAGAGATGCCAAAGGCCTTAGGCACTTGGTGCGCCGTTGGTGTCCTACTCTGCACACTTTCTCCTTTTCTGTTGGTGAACTGACTGTTACCTTGGAGGATGTGGTCAATAATTTTCTCCTTCCGGTGCTTGGGGATGAAAACCCCTTTGATATCAAGCTTTCTGATGAGGATCTTGAAGTGGAAGAGAAATTGTTTGCTCACTTTGGTGGACGTATTGCTTCTCCTGGTGGGAAACCGGCCAGGATGGGTAGGTGGGTTATGACTCTTTCACGTGAGAAGGATAAAGAAGTCAGGCGTGCCGGGTTCCTTGCATTCTGGCTTAGCAAGTTTCTGTTCAGTGAGTTCCCCGGGTATGGGATCAAGTCCACTCTTTTTCCTTTGGCGATTAGGTTGGCTCAGGGCGCTCAATATCCTCTAGCCCCCATGTTTTTGGGCCATGTTTATTCTCAATTGGATCAACTTCATGGAGATGAGGCTGAGGGTGATTCTTGTTATGTTATCACTTCTTCGCTGCATTGCGCCCTTCTCCAGGTATTTATGTGGGATCGCTCTTCAGTTACTTTAGCGAAATGTAGAAATTTAAAGTTTGTGAAAGATAAGTTTCAGGGATCCCCTGATGTGGTAAAAGGGCTTTGTGGGAGCTCTACTGACAGCCTCCCTATTATTTTTCGTTGGCTGAGTCTAAAAGGTGGCAATCTTAACTTGGTCGAGTTATTTGATCAAGCAGGCTATTTGAATTGGCGCTCCCCCCATGAGTTTGGCCCCGGTTTTGTTTGCAATTCTGTGTTATCTCCTTTTCTGAATTCTACAGGGAACACTTTTGATTTACGTAGTGGTGATGAAGGTAGCTTAGCTTACTTGACTTGCATTAGTCCTTCCTGGCTTCCTGTGCTTTCCTCGACTGGCCCACGGTACACTCATTATTCGGCGCATCGAGTACTTCAGCAGTTCGGCTTTGATCAGGATATTCCCCCAGTGTTTAATGACATAGTTCCTTCTCTTCCTTCCTTGGATCCCTTCATGAGACTTCAGGCCTTCTCTTATTGGTCAAAACGGAATCCTCAGTTTGTAGTGCCTAACTCTCAGAGAGGGGTTTTTGCCTCCAGTGGCTATGCTGGTTATTAGAGGAGGGTTCAGAAGTCCTTTGCTGATTATGCTGGTTCTGAGACGATTGGGAGAGTACCCAACCCTGGCATTTCTTCCGCCCCAACATCCAACAGGCGTCTGTCCCTGCCCACTGCTGGTGTTGTTTCTACGGCTGTGAGCAGCAAAACTGGTTTTGCAGAATGGCATGCTTCCAGGGAAGGCTGGGTGACTTATGCGCAGGATTTCCCAGAGAACTGGTTGGGGAGTGACCTTGTTGTTGGTGCTTCTGCTGGGGTACCAATTAAAAAGGGGGCCGTAGAGGCCATAAGTGCCAGTACTCCCGTTGGTGTGGTCAAAGGGAAAACAATTAAACAGGAGAAGTTGAAGGAGGCCGCGGCTGAAGAGAGTGTAGAGGCCGTTGGCCCTAAGTCAAAGAAGAAGAAGAAGACTGGGAAATCCCAGAAACAGTTGACACTTGCTGAGGAGAAAGAAGTGGAGCAACCTTTGGCTATAAGGGGCCGTGTGAAGACTAAGGTAGAGTCTTCTTTTCCCCAGGCTCCTGTGAGTCCTTCAGTTCATGGTTCCTCGGGACCCTCTGGGCATACCCGTAGTAAACAACAGAGACCTGGAGACCCTGTTGAAACAGAGAGAAGGGCAAGGCCTCTTTCCTCCTTTGTTCTTTTAAGTTGCAGTTTTATCGTTTCTCTCCTTTTGAACTCATGAGTGATTGTTTTTTTTTTTTTTGCAGTCCAAGCGTAAGCTGGATCCCATGAAGGGTAGAAGCCAGTCTTCTGGTGAAGATGTAGTATGGTTTTCCTTATCTGTGTCTTTTGCTACTTCCTCGCATTCATTTCACAAGTGTTATATACCCGTGCTGCCCTGTTGCTCATGCCCTTTCTTTTTCTTTTCTTTTTGTTGTTCCTCCTCCCTTTCTTTTTTTTTAGGTTGAGGTTCCTCCCCCCGTGGTTGGTGAGACTTCGGAGGAGGAGATGGCTGCAGTTGCATTCCAGAGTAGGGAGGAGGAGGCTCCTAGTGGTGGCATGGCTGAAGAGACCGGGCAACCAATGTAGGATGTCCAGGCTGCCCAGGATCCTGAGGCTCCCAAGCTTCCCGCGTCCCCAGGTCCTCAGTTTGAGCAGACTCCCAGCCCTGTCAAGACCGTGATACCTCAGACTGGGTTAAGTACAAAGACTTTGGGAGGCGCATCATCATCCGGGCAAACAGGTGACCCTTTCTTTTCTTTTATATAGCCTTTTAGCCTTGTCTCTTTTGCCTCCTTCTTTTTTTTTTTTTAGTTCTTCCTTTTCTTTTCTTTCTTTTCTTCCTCTTTCCAGGCCAAGCCACTGCGAGATCTGGCTTTGGTGCTGCTACTTCTTCGGAGTCTGAGGATTCTGAAGGTGGGGTGTTGATTTTTTTTTTTTACTGCATTTTTTTTTTCTTTTTTTTTTTGTTATGGCGAAGCCCCCTGTGTCTCTGCCTTCTTTTAGCTGCTTTGCTGAGGCCTCCTCACTTTTTCTTCGACTTGCCATGTGTTCTTTCCCAGAGTCCTTCAAGCAGTCAGAGGGGCACGAGGAGGGCACCCCGCCCCAAGAGGCTAATATTGGTTTCTCTTCTACCTTTTTTTGTTCCTGATCTTTCTCTTCTTTTTTTTTTTAAAAAAAGAAAGAGCTAAGCTTGCCCCCCCCCCCCCCCCTTTTTTTGCAGGAGTTGATGTCAAAGATCCTGAACTTGTGGTTCCTGAGGGAGGTGTAGGATCTGCCCAGGTTGCTGGCCCTCATGTTGTCCAGGGGGTTGAAGGTTCTTTTGGGACTCCAGGCGATGGTGCAACAGTGGGGGAGGAACCAGAGGTGGTTATTTCAGATCCTGCTTCCAGGCTCTCTACCTTTTTGGCTCGCTTTGACCTTCTGGAGTTCAACAACCTCCCTGCCAGTCACTTCTGCCATTTCGGGCCCTCCTATGGCAGCTTCCTGCGGTTTTCTGTGCCTGTGGAAGGCCTACCACTGCTAGAAGGGCTGCTTAAAAGTCATGGGGACTTCACCCTTGGTTTCAGAGGAGGAGTATTTTTGGGGAACATTCTGATGGAGCTGCTGTGTGCCGTGCTGATTTCTTTGAGAGATTCTTCACTAGACTCTTTGTCTGAGGAAAAGCTCTTGGAATGGAGGGGAGTTGTCCAGGATCTCTTGGAAGCCAAGTTCAACCTGTCCTTTTTGCTGGAGTATCTGCGATCATTAGCCCAAGTGCTTTTCTAGAGGCAAGCTTCTAAAGGCATTGATGCTGAGATCGCTGCTGCTGAGGAAGCTTTGGCTCATGCTCACAAGACTTTGCAAGATCTGAAGGTCAAAAGGCAGAAGGTTCTTTCTTCTTCGGCTGTCCTCGCTCTCCCCTTGGATGGCTCCTTGTTGGCTGGCCTCTTTTCTTAGTTTTTTTTTTATATGTATGGACAGTTTGGGGTTGTATAAATCTTTTATTTCTTTGATTTGGACAATGCTTCTGGTTCTTTTTCTTTTTTTTTAGATCTGCTTTGAGACTGCTTCCATGTACTTATGCTTCATGATGGCTTCTGAGTGTTGCTTCCAATCCTTTCAATGGCATGTGGATCTTCTTTTCTTGTCTCTTTTTTTTTTTTTTTTACTGAGTCCTGATCTGTGATTCTCACAAGTTTTGCTGTAGGTTCCAGTCAGGTACCCATTTCCCCTCTTTTTTTTTGATTGCGCAAATACTGAACTGGGTACATTTGGTAATATGTACACATATTTTTGTCCCAGCTCATGAATCTTGGCAGGTTTCCTCTTTTTTTTTTTTTTTATCAAGTATTGGGCTAGGTGCCCTCAGTACATGCCTGGGATCCTAGACCATGTTTTTGAGACTTAGCTATTTTGTAGCTATTTGTGGGGTGATCCTGGGTCATGTATCAAAAAAAAGATTTCCCCAGGTATCCTCCCTCTTCTTCTTGGTTACGCAAGTACTGAACTGGGTACATTGGGCAATATATTTTACCTGTCCCAGCTCATGAATCTTGGCAAGTTTTTTTTTTTTTATCAAGCACTGGGCTAGGTATCCTCAGTATACGCCTAGGATCATAGACCATATATTTGAACTTAGCTATTTGTGATTATCTGTGGGGGTGCTCCTGGGTTATGCAAGAAGATTTCCTCAAGCATCCTCCCCTGCTTTCGTCTGTGTTAGGACTTTGCGATACTTAGGATTTAATAACTAAGAAGAAGAAGAAATTTCATTGATCTTAAAGCATAAATGTCATTCAAGGAATACAGCAAATCTAAAAAAAAACAAAAAAGCAGTAAGGATCATGCGATGTCCTTCTACCCCGAGTTTTTGAGCAAAATTACTTAAACAATAATATAAAAAAGACAGGAACACTTAGCAGGTTGGAGAGCTTGGCAAAAAAAAAGGTTCCAGTGTACTGAGACCTCTCCCTCCTCATGCGTAGTATGGTTTCAGCCACTTCCCATTTATGGGTTCTGTCAGGATTGTTCCATCTTCCTTTGCAAGGTAGTAGTACCCGCTATCATGGGCCTCCCTGATGATGTAGGGTCCTTCCCACTTTGGGGCGAATTTGGAGGGTCCCGGTAGGTTTCTCCTTACATGCTCTGCTGCCCTTAGTACCAACTGCCCTTTGGTGAAAGTCCTTGGGCGTACTGCTTGCGCGTATGCTCTTGTCATCCTTTGTTGGTACCTCTGGCTTCTTCTCCTGGCTAGCTCTCTTTCTTCCTCTACTCCTTCCAGGTCTGCTAATCTCCTTTCATTGTTTGTGTCCTCGGTATCCTCCTGACTTTCCTCGAGTACTACTCTTGGTGTGGGGACAATTAATTCTACTGGGCTGATGGCTTCTGTCCCATAGACCAGGGAGAATGGTGAGAATCCCGTGGCTGTTTTCACAGAGTTCCTGCATGCCCAAAGTACATCTGCCAGGTGGTCGCTCCATTTTCCTCCATACTCTTGCTTCATTTTTTTAAGGATCTTCAAGATCACCCTATTAGTAGCCTCTGCCTGGCCATTTCCTTGTGGGTAGTAGGGTGTAGACCTTCCATGCTTGATGTAGTAAGCCTCAGTCAGCCCCTTCATGTCTTTATTTATGAATGGGGTTCCGTTGTCACTGATCAACCTCCTAGGGATCCCAAACCTTGTAATGATATGGCCTCAAATGAAGTTTGCTACAGCTGTTCCAGTGGCCTTTTTCAAGGGGATGGCCTCTACCCACTTCGTAAAGTACTCAGTGGCCGCCAAGATCCATATGTAACCGCCGGATGGAGGATTTATAGGCCCTATGAGATCAAGCCCCCAAGTGTGGAAAGGCCATGGGGTTGTCATATCCTGCAACATGTTTGGGTGAGTATGGATGGCATTTCCAAGGACTTGGCATGCATGGCAGGTTTTGACTATCTCCTTGGAGTCCTTTTTCATTGTTGGCCAGTAGTATCCCAACAGTAGTAACTGTTTATAGAGCCTCCTCTTTCCTGGGTGGCTTCCACAATCACCAGAATGGACCTCCCTGACTACTTCCCTGGCTTCCTTCGGTCCCAGGCATCTTAGGGGATCTCCGCTGTATCCCCTTTTGAATAGGATCCCGTTTTGTAAGAAATATCTGACTGCGAGCTTCTTGAGCCGGTGGGCCTGTGTTCTGTCAGTTGGTAGGATCCCCTGAGCCAAGTATTCCATGAAGGGAGTCCTCCAATCTTCTGTAACAAATACAGCATAGCTTTCTTGCTTGTCCACCAAGGATTGGCATTCTTGACATTTTTCCTGTATAGTTGATGCCTCTTTGTTCATACTTGGCCAGTAGTACCCCATGCGCTGCATCCTCCTATATAGACTGATTTTTTCTGAGGTCCCGCAGACTTGGGCTTGTAGCTCTTCCAACCTTAGCTTTCCTTCTTTCTCATTGATACATCTGGATAGGATGCCTCCAGGCAGTCTTCTGTATAATTCTCCTTCTATCAGAGCGTAGTCCCTCAGCTCCTTGATACTCCCTCCGGATCCTATTTCTTTCATTTTTTCTTTTACCTCGCTCCTCCAGTCCCACTGCTTGGACTCTCCAGGGGATATCTGTTGGAGGATTTTTAAGATGGAATGTTCCTGCCTTCCTATTCTGACCAGAGTGTCTTTTCCCTTGAATGGTACTTGGGATCCCAGAGTGGCAAGCGCATCTGCAAATCTGTTTTCACTTCTCTGCGTGTATTCTATGCTAAAGGTCAGGAACTCCTGCTCCAGCCTCTGCGCCCATGTCCTGTAGGCTGCCAAACTTTGTTCCCTTAGTGCAAAGTCACCTTTCACCTGAGAGACTACAAGGTTGGAATCTCCCAGTACTCCCATGTGTTTCACCCCAATACTGAGTGCTATAGTTAGTCCGGTTAAGTACGCCTCGTACTCAGCTGCATTATTGGAGCAGGAAAAACCGAGCTTAAAAGATAGAGGTATGGTGTCCCCATTTTCGCAGCTCAGCACAACTCCCACCCCATTTGAGGTTGCTGTAGCTGACCCATCGAATCTCATTGTCCATTACTTCCCTAGGATTTCTGCCACTGCTACTTCACCCGGGATCTCTTCACTTAGTGAGCTCTCCTCCCTCCCTGGGAACTGTGCAAGGAGGTCAGCTATGGCTTGACTCTTGACGGCTTTGGGGGTCCTCAGGCCTATGTCATATTGAGAAAGCAGGACCAGCCACTGTGCGATTCTTCCCGTTAGGAGGGGCTGATGCAGGAGTGCTTTTATGGGGTGTGACTTAGTCACTAAAAGGATCTGGTGAGCTGAGAAATATCTCTTCAGCCTCTGTGATGCATAAATAACCACTAGGCAAGCCTTTTCTATCCTGGGATATCTGGTCTCGGCGTCCTTGAGTGTTCTGCTTACATAGTAAACAGGCTGCTCGTTCCCATCATCATCCTCTTGTGCCAGCAGGGCTCCTATTGCTTGGGCATTTGATGCTAAGTACAATAGCAGGGGTCGCCCGCGTACCGGTGCTTGGAGAGTGGGCAGATGATTCATGATCTGCTGGATCCCTTGGAAGGCTTCCTGTTGTTCTACTCCCCAGGTGAACTCAGTTCCCTTCTTTAATAGCTTAGATAAACCTCCTGTGGCCGAAGCCAGTCCTGGCACGAATCTCCTGATGTAGGAGACCCTTCCCAGGAAGCTCTTGAGTTCCTTCACTGTTGTTGGTCTTTTCATCGTGGCAATGGCTGCAGCTTTGGCTGGATCTACACTTATTCCTTTGTGATGCACCAGGAACCCAAGGAACTTTCCTGCAGATACTCCAAAGGCACATTTCATGGGGTTCATGCGTAGCGTGTACTCCCTGCATCTTTTGAAAACTCGTTCAAGTACCTGGAGGTGTCCTGTCCTAGTTTTTGACTTGACCACAATATCATCCACATAGTCTTCCATTTCCTCATGCATCATATCATGGAAGATGGCTGTCATGGTTCGCTGGTATGTGGCTCCTGCATTTTTGAGGCCAAAAGGCATCACAGTGTAATAAAAATTTCCGATTGGTGTCCTGAATGCTGTCTTTTCGGCATCCTTGGCAGCCATACGAATCTGGTTGTACCCACTATACCCATCCATGAATGAAAACATAGAACTTCCCGCAGCTGAATCCACAAGGAGATCAATATTAGGAAGAGGGAACTCATCTTTAGGGCACGCCTTATTCAGGTTGCGGAAGTCTACATAGCAACGGATCTGGCCGTTCTTTTTCTTCACAGGTACTATGTTAGAAAGCCATCTGGGGTGCTGAATGGGTTTAATAAAACCAGCTGCTAGCAGCTTCTTAACCTCTTGAGTTATCTGGGCTTCTATATCAGTGTGAAAGACCCTGGCTGATTGGATTACTGGTCTAACTCCGGGGTCCACATTGAGGGCATGGACCACTAGCCCAGGATCCAGACCAGGCATCTCATCATAGGTCCATGCAAACACATCTGTGTATTCTTTGAGCAAAGCCACTAGTGGCGCCCTTTCTTGTGTTGCTAATTGGCTACTAATGAAAACAGGCTTCTGGGATCCCAGCTCAGCCCCCAAGTTTACTTCCTGCAATTCTTCCTCAGGCTGGATTTGTGTTTCTTTAACTGGTTCCTCTGGGACTTCCTCTTGGGCTATCATACATTCTGGTGGTCCGGGACCTTCCTGCACGATGCACTCAGGTCCCGCGCACCTTCACAAGCGGTATATTAATCTTCCCCCGGGTTCCCGTACTACTACACACTCCCGGGATCCTGAGGTGCTGGGGTCCTTCTTTTGCATTTTTCTCTTCAGGAGGTCCCTCAAGTCATGGGTACCTCCTCCTTCTTCTTTCTCCAAGATAGGTGTTCCTGGGGTCCCTGGCATGGGACTCTCGTCATCAGGTTCTAGCTCATCATAGAACATTGTTTCTACAAAGTTTACTTCTCCTTGGCTGAAAGGGTTATGGTTGGCAGGCATCCTTACAGGCCTCTCATTCAATCTCCCCTTAACACACTGATGGTATGTGGATGGTATAAGGCAGTGCTTATGGAGCCATGGCCGTCCCAGCAGTACATGGTAGGACACCTCTGAGTTGATTACATGAAATCTAGTCAAGGCTACTATTGGCCCCACCCTTAGAGCTAGCTGTATATACCCTTCGGTTGATTCTGCTGATCCTCCAAATTCGGTTATCTCCATGGGAGCCCCCAGGATCCTCCTCCCAGCTAAGCCTACGGCTTCTAGGGTATTCAGGGCTATGAGGTTGAGTGATGCCCCTGTGTCCACTAGTGCTCTCCTGATTTGGACACCATTTATGGTGGCCATTAGGTAGAGAGGTCTGCGGTGGTCTGGGTGCTCAACCTCCATGTCTTCGTCAGTGAAAGTTATGGCATTGGTTGTCTCCAGGAAAGCTCGACTGGCATGTGATTCTGCTGTGAAACATTCCATTCCTGAATCCGCTGCTATGGTCATGAGAGATTCCGTAGCCACCCTCCTTGCTTCTGGTCCAAATCCCAGCTGATTGAATAGCGATCTGAATTTGGGATTCTTCTGGAGGGTCCTGACTGTGTTTGGGTGGAAGGATCCTTCTGGCTCTTCTGCTTCTGCCGGGTTCCCATGGATTACCACAGCTACCACCCCCTTTTCTTTGTGGTTGGGCAGGGGGTTTCTTTGTACTTCTGGTTCCTTTTGGGTGAGTTCTAGGGTTCCTTCTCTTAGTTTCCTGTGAAAAAGCCTGCGGAGGGTCCAGCAATCTTTGGTGGAATGCTTAACATAGTTATGAATCCTGCAAAACAAAGGATTTTTCCTTTCTTCCTCGGTTGGTGGCCTGGACATAGTGAATGGTCTAACCACTCCATCCCCGATCCATTTGTCTAGGACGTGGTTCAATTCTTCTTCAGTACATGGGATCACCGGTGGTTCCTCGAATGTCTTTCCATCGGGCCTCTTCCTTTTTTCTCCTACCGATGCTGTCATGGCTTGGGACGCTGGCGCCCTCTTTGCCCTCATAGTTTGTGCTGTCCTTCTTGTTCTCTGTAACAGGTCAGCGAACTGTGTGATACATAAGTTTTCGAGGTTGAGCCTGTAATCGAAAAGCATGTTAGAGATGCAAGTCTCCACGAGCTCCTTTTCTTCATGGTCCCCATAACAGTCTAGGGACACATCTTCAAACTTTTTGATGAACTGGACAAGATCCTCTCCAGGCCTCTGCCTTACTATCTGCAGACTTTGGAAAGTGACCTTGTCCTCACCAGGGTAATATTTTGCACAAAACCTTTCCATCATTTCGTCCCAGGTCTTAATGGACCCAGGTCTCAGTGTGGTGTACCAAGTGTACGCTCTGTCCACTAGGGACTTAGCAAACTCCCTTAGACACAGCTCCCGGTCTCCTGCGTAGGGGCCCATAGTGTGGACGAACCTACTCACGTGTTCTACTGCACTTCCATTCCTTCCATCAAAAGGGTGGAACTTTGGTGGCTCATATCCCTTGGGGTATGGCTTGCCAAGGAGTTCTGGTGGGAATGGGGGATCCCGAGAAAATTACTTGGGGGTCCCGGAAAGTTTTCCCCTTTCTTGTTCCAGGAGGGCACTGACATCTGTCAGTGTTAGGTATTGGGGGTTAGTTCCTCCTCCCACTGCTGAACCTCCCTCTGGCTGGGTTCCGTCTTGGTTGCCCGCATGGGGGGCATTGTCTCTGACTTCCTGTGTCTTGCCTTCTTTAAGAAGGCGAACTTCTTGTTGCAGATCTTTCAAGATTGTAGTCATCTGAGCTATAGGGTCTAGCTCCTGTCTTGCATTCCTCTGTTCTGACACGGCCTCGTGCTCTGCTAGGGGCACCTCGCCTCTTTGTCTGGAGGCCACTTCATTTTCCCCCACGGGCTCAGAGGCCGTGGGTAGCACATTAGCACCTTTACTGTTCCTTTGTCTTGGAGGCATGTTTTGCGAAGGGATTGCTTCTTCCATTTTCTTTACCCAGTCCTCAGTGAAGTCGCCAAAATGTGAGAGTGCCTTTTTTCTTTAGCACTATGGCCCAAGGATCCTGGGCCGTGTGAGATGTTCTTAATGGACTGGGATCGATTCTCTGCAGCTAAGGAGCTGTTTTAAGAATTGATTGGTGCACAGAACAAACCTCCTACAATACAAGCAGCTAACAAAAGAGAGTATTCGTATTGAATGACATTTAAACAATAGAGAAATGCATAATCAATGAAATATAATGTAAAGAACACGTTAGGGATCCTCTAATTAGTGAGGTGTGTTTCATTAGTTTCCTTTAGTTGTGATTACAAATGCTCACTAAGACAAGATGCAAGGTTCAATCTGAGCTCAAAAATTACAGACTTTGATAGCCATTCAAGCTTCAAAGACTTGTAAAGTTTGAATTCGTTGAATCCGAGCGCGTACTGTAGTGGCTGTCTACGGGATACCGGGAACAGATTACTCTGTTTTTCTCCTAGATTTACAGAGTCTCTTCTGCCGTTTCTATGAGGCTTTAGAAGAATAATTGTAAATGCTTACAAGATGATCTAGTCGTCCCAAAATCGAATGCCTATCCATTTTCCCTCCTCCCCTTTTTATAGCACGGCGTTGGGCTCCCGGGGTGGTAACGTTTTCTCCCTTTTGCCCTTTGAAGTCTGTCCTGTGCCTGCTTGCTTCAGGATCCTGTCGTTCCCTTTTCTTCATGGTTTCTTTCCTTTTTTGTTGCGACCAGATGAAAGTCTCCCAGCTAACATCCCATTTCCAGATTTTCCCGTTGGCTGCCCTGAGGCTTTTTGGCCTTTTGCTCCAGCTTTTCCAGGCGCACTCTTCCTTGTCTCTTTCTCCAAATGGTCGGAGCCAAAGCTCCTGCGTCTCGCTCTGTACTTCCGCTGTGTGTCTGGGTCACGAGGTCCGCGTGCTTCTTGTCTCTTTTCTCTCTTCAATTCTGTTTTAATCTTCACTTCGCGCGTCCGGGGATCCCCTGCCTCTGGGGAGCTTCTGGACATCCCGACCCAATTTCTTCTTTCTGGGCTTCCTGTGCTTGCTGGTTTTATCTGTTTCCTGGGCCTTTTTTCGTGGGCCTCTGGATCAGATCTTTTGAGCTTCTTTCCTTTCTTTCTTTCCTTCTCTCTTCTCTTTATTGTGAGAGCCCATCCTTCATTATTTCTTCTTTTCTTTTGTGTGAAATGGGCCTAATTTCTTCTCCATCTCTTTTGGGCCTATTTGTGGTTTATTTAATTATTTTGAACCTCAACAAGGTGCATGGCATGGCTCTCAATGTTCCTCAAGCATCCCATGCCTAGTGTCATTGGAAAAGACAGAAGAAACTCTTCAAGTACCATTTATTTGGAAACCAGTGTATAAGAGGTATAAGAATCCATGCAGGCAACAAAAGCACAACAAATTTTCAATAATGGGCTTGTTTGGTACATGTGTTTAAATACATGTTTTTAGCTTTTAAACAACATTACTTATATTTCCACACACTTTTTCACTTACACGTATTTCCAAAAAAATACAAACAACATTACTAGAACAACGTTACCAAACGACCCCCTGTTTGTCATTAATATACTAGGAGTCCGTTTGGGATCCGTTTATTCTGCTGAAACTGAAAACTTTTTGCTGAAAATATTTTAGATAAAGTAAAAGTTAATTGAAATAGTACAGTAGGACCTATGAACAGTACCAAAAAGTGCAATAAGGCCGATGAATAATAGCAAAAATAAGCAGAATAGTAAAATAAGCTGGCTTTTTAATTTGGAGCCAAACACACACTAGTTACCACGGATAAGTTACCTCTAGCTGCGTGAAGTTGGCTTGACTGAGAACCAAGTTTGGATGCCACTTAAAACAAGGTCTAATAATATGCCAAAAAAGACTGGAATCGACTAGGGGCTATGGAAATAGTCATGATAGAATCGAAACATTCGACTCTTCAATGTTTGATGACACTTGTCGATGTCTGCCCTTATATCTGAATATATGTTGGGGTTTGGAACCAAGTTGGTGCCAAGCTCATTGAAGATTTTAGCCACTGCCTGGTCACTGCCAAGGAGGTTTTGGAGTATCCCCGCTTTCCTTAGCTCTGTAACATGGTCAGCATGATTCATGAGTGAATTAAGAAAGCATATGTAAGAAGTGGTCTCATAATTGTTGATGAAGTCCGGACACATTTCAAAGGCCATCAAGTTGAATAACTTTTTCCCTGTTGAGTTGTCCACTTTCATCTTAGGAATGGTATGATATCTAATGAAACATGAACGAATATAAGAAATTTCATTTAAGAAGGTAGTTTTACAAGGCTTCAACCAAATCCCTACATTTTTAAGGTCCTGTAAATTACGATAGGATTGCCAATCTTTCTTTGAATTATCTTGGCTACTATTTGTTGGGTTAAAATGAATTGACCCCTTGCAAATTAATTAATTACCCAAGTTAATTAATTAGTCAAATTACATGCAATAGCGTGGTAGCACAAACAAATCACCAAATAACTAAATGCAGTGGAAAATAAATTTGACACAAGTGATTTGTTTACGAATGGGAAAAACCACCAAGGCAAAACCCCACTGGGTGAATTTAAGGTCACCACTTCCGAGAATCCACTATTATCAATCACAAGTGGTTACAAGTATAAGGAATCTTACCAAACCCTTTGGCCTATCCCGAAATACCAACCTACAGTTGAACCCTTACCCCAATACCCAATTGGACTTGTATTGTAGCGGCAATCTCTCCGTTCAATGCACGAATCCCAATACATGACTAACCAATGATGCATGGATCCCAGTATGTGACTAACTCACCAACTTAAGGAAGATATTGGCTGCAAAGTTCTTCACTTCGTCAACAATGAAGATCAAGAAGTTCCTTAGTCACAAAACTCTGGGTGTAAAGTCGTAGTAACTTCTTTAGAGAGAATGATGAACTAGGTCATCCTACACAAATAAATAGGAATATGTGTGTAATCAGATCTGGAAGATCTGATTTCATAATTTTCGACAGATACAGCTTATGTCAAGCTTCTATCGAGCTTCAATATTAAATCTTGATAGAAAGGATTCTGTCGAGTTTTAATGAACAACACTTCCTTCACTTGTTTCTTGGTCAAACTTGTATGACTGCAATACTTAACTTGAACACTTGTTTCTTGAAGTACTAAACTCATCCTAGATCTATCCAATTACAAGTAAACTTGGTTTTGTCAAAGAATTAGTCAATTACATAAATATATCCCTAACAATTTCTCCCTTTGGCAATCCGTGACAAAACCACAACAAAACAAATAATCATGGGAGAAGTCTTAAATTACTAAACTCATAACCACTTATAGAATTACACAATAAATCTAACCCTAACATAAACTCTAGAAAATCTTTGTAAGAAGAGAGTTCATGGCAAGATAGACTTTTACAACTTGTCTTTCTGAAATGCTTAAACAAAACTCATCAAGACATCATGTGTGAAACAGAAATAAAGATTGCGTACATAAAGAAACATGTGTATAAAGGGAGAAAAGAAACAACACATGAAGAGATAGGTGAATAAAATGAACATACATCATCATCAATATATAAGTAACGTTCAATGTATGTCATAATAAAATAGTCACAAGACCTGTATACAAAAGGCTAAAGAACTAAAAAGAAAGAAAAGTACATATAAGCCTCACTACATCCCTAAAAAAGATATACACACTCCCCCTAACAAAAAAAAAAAATCCTATACTAACTCTCCCCCTAAGTACAAGACTACTCTTAAACCCAAAACTACTCCCCCTTTTTGTCATGAATGATTTGTCAAGTCTCCAAGAGGTTGTCATCTCATTATTACCGGAAGAGCTAGCATCATCCTCATAATCCTCATCACCATCACCCTCATCAGCCGAGGCTTCTAGAGAAGGAGAGGGAGAAGGTGCAAAGCCAGCCATGCGAGCCTATCGGCGGGCAATGCGACCAACTCGAATGTTCATCTAACACATCTCATCTGTGAGATAGTCAAGATGACCACCAAAGTCATCCTTCATCCATTGAAGCTGTGCCATAATGGCCTCGAGGGTCACACCACCAGCTGTGGAGGTAGAAGGAGCAAAAGAAGATGGAATAGCAGAAGTGGCAATATTATCCGTCTCCACTCATGGCCACTTTGGTTAAAGCTGGGCCTCGCTCTGCCGAATAGAATCGGTGTTGATGGCACCCATGGTGGTGAAGAAAGGAGAGAAAGGAATGGAGATGTGAAAGTGCTGAAGGATTTGCATGATAGCCGAAGGAAAGATGAGCTTATCACGAGTTGCGGTATCCAAATACACATCTAGAATAGATGTGATAAAGTGAGAGGGAAAGTCGATAGAAAGGTCCTCTAAAAGAGACAAAAGAAAACGAGCACGAGGCTCAGTGATGGAGTTATAGTGAGACAAAGGAGTAAGAGTGAATGTCATCACCATGTTAAGGAACCTCAGGCCTTTGGCAAAGCCCGAGCATGGGGTGCTTAGCTTACCACCCCATATGGAAGGAGTCTCACAAAAGTGAGAGAGAAGCTCGTCTCTGGACACTTTTTGGAGAAGCTCTCAGCCAGGGTAGTTAGGATGCGCTACCCTGGGAACAAGTAGTAACTCGGATATAAGATCCGGAGTAACTACGATATGTGTACCTCTGAATGTGGTAGCAAACTGGGGTACAGAGGTATCAATGCCTTGTATGTTGGAGTAAAACTCCTGTATAAATACGATGGGACACCTCAAGGGTTTCTCACAAAGAGAATCCCATCCTCGAGTCCGAATGACATTGGGTAGAGGAGTGTCGGCAAAATCCGACAGGATAACTTGACGTTTTGGATGAGTGCCACGTTTTTGGAAGTTCTTAAAAAAGTTCTTTTGGGCCTTCTCATCACAGAACCAGATGTGAGAGGGGGGAAAAGAAGAAGAAGACCCAAAACCTTGAAGAGGATTTTGAGCCGGAGTGGATTTGCGTGGTTTAGGTGCCATAACGCAGTCTATCCGAGAGAGAGAGAGAGAGAACAAAACACATCATAACTCAGAATAGGAAAGGAAAGAAACGTATGCATGAAAAATGCATGAACATGTGATGTACAAAAATTAAAAACATCATGGGTAAAAACCCAATCCAAACCTACCAGCACTCAAACAACAATAATCAATCACACATCTATAATGCATGAAACATTGTTATAATGCAATGAGAATGCAATGCACGAGCATATATCACCAAATCAACATAACCCAAACCAAAAATTTCACAACAAACTCAAAAACCCCAAAATTTTCAAAAACCCAAAACCTAGGCTTAAAAATGCATGAATGCATGTGGAAAGAGGGATTGAGAAGTCTTACCAAGTGATTGGAGCAAGATCTAGGTCGAAACTAGAGTGGGTAGATAGATTTGAGTGAGAGGAGAGTGTTTGGGGTAGGAGAGAATGATTTCTATCAAGAGAGAAGTGAAAAAATGAAATTGAAATCGCGCCTCAGCTTTATATAGAAATCGCAGCTCGATGGATTGAAGATTCTATCGAGGATCTGTCGAGCACTAAATCTCGACATAAATGAATCTTTTGAGGTGCTGTTGAGGATCTGTCGACGGCAAAAACACCTCGATGGATCGAGAAGCTGTTGAGATGCTGTAGAGAAGAAACCTAGAAATCTCAATAGATCGAGAAGATCTGTCAAAATTCTATTGAGGCTGAAGAAAGAAAGCTCGAATAGAAAAGGAATCTGTTGAGGATCTGTCGAGAAGCTATTGAACTTGAAGAAAATGAGTTTTTCAAGGGAGGAAAAACACATAAAGATGAATGCAATAAGCAAGCTACTCAACCAAAGATCCAAGCAACATATTAAGCTCTCAAAACATCTCTCGCCATATAAGCATAGCATCCATAGATCCAAAAACACATACACACACACTAAACAAGTCTAACCAAATTTTATATTTCAAAAACAAGTTACGACAATTTAGAGAGCATATATTAACACGTGTATTCTTTGTGATGACCAAATCACATTGTACATGCACGTGTATCAAAAGTAGCAAAGAGTTTGCATGTTGTGTGTGAAAACATAACAAGTGTGCACAAATTTCTCTTATTATGATGATTTGAGATATGAGAGAATCTAATATACTCACACACAATCATAACTGTTTGATGGAAACTATCACCTTTGAGGTACATCCTATAACTCCCACATCTCCTAGAAACACGCTTGCAACCATATTTAAAAGCATTTTGATTATTTTTGCTTTTATTTTTCTTTGCATATTTTCTTTTTAAACATATCATGCATAGGCATATAAGAGAGAAAAGAATTACCCAATTATGTAAGCCAAAACATCATAATTTTGCTATGCTAAAGCACACAGATGTTATACATGATTGACGGGCTTTAGTGGTGAGATGGTTATTAATGCATTTTTCTTAGGATTTTCTAGTCATTCCAGTTAAAAAGAGTGATATGAGTATTAAGTATAGAAGATTACTTAATCATACTCATCGCAAACATGAGCCACAAAGCTTGCTTACTTGCTTAGTTGTGCATTAAAGTGCTCATCTAAGCTACAAGAGATACAAAATTTAAAAAAAAAAATTGTTTCAATGGCCATCTAAGGTACACAAGTACCAATATACACAAACACACATTATTTTTGTATTTTTTTGATTTTTTTATTTTCATGAAAAACAAATAAAGCAAAAATTGAAAAGAAACCAAACAAAAACAAAAAGAAACACACAAATCATAAAACTATACTGACTTAAAAGCTAGAAAGCAAAACCAACAAGTAATGCATAAACATAAAGGGAGAGAGAGAAAAAGTGATTGAATCACTTTGAGCCTTTCTCCTTCCACACCTTGGAAGGACCTTTCCTTTGTGCGAACCTTTGATCCTGAGGAGAGGGGAAAATTTGAAACCGTTCAAGTTCAAAAGGAACATGAGGACCTTAAGAAGATCACTAAGAGGACCTAAAGATGGTAAGATCTGACCTTGACCACTAGATGATAACACACTGTTGCTCTGTTGAGTGGCTAACCACTTATAGCAATTTGGACGAGTGTGTCCTAAAGCTCCACAGTGATGAAAGAAATGCGGCTTCTTTTGTTGAGACTTTTTATTATTGTCCTTCTTATTCCAAGGGTTTCTAGTCTTTTTCTTTTCAACCTTAGGGGGTGCTCCTAGAATAGATTTGCCATTGTTTAAGTTCTCACTAGCTATTTCAGTTTTAGATTCATTGTTCTTAGAATTAACATTATCAGCAGGTGAGATGAACATAGTTATACTAGAGGAGGCAATATTAGGAGAAGAGAAATCATACCCCAAACCAGTTTTGTCAGAAGCTGCTTTTTGAAACTTAGCATTTCATCGAGTTGAAGTCCTCTCCAATTGAGCTCTGACTTGAAACAGCTCCACTTCAAGCTCCTTAGTCCTTTCAGTCAAGAAATTGTTCTCAAATCACAGTGCTCCAATGGTTTGATTGGCTTTATCAACCTTGGTAGAGAGCTCCTCTTGATCTAGTTCCACATCACTTAGCTTCTTAGTGGCCAACCTATATAGTTTCTCATGCTTCTTGGAAACCTTGTACAACTTAGCATAGGCTGTATGGATGTCATCTTGATCGTCCATTTTCTCAAATTTGGATTCCACCAAGTCCTCTTCTTCATCCACTGCTTCTACGATCCCCTCAGTAGGATCCACTGTAGTAGTGAAAGCACTCAAGATTCCCTCGTCATCACTGTCATCTGACTTAATCTCAGGCTCGATATCACTCAAGTTTGCAGCAAGAGCCTTGCTTTTCCCAATTGACTTGAGATGTGTTGGACATTCTTGTTTCATGTGTCCAAAACCTTGACATCCGAAGCACTTTGGTCTGGAGGGAATAGTATACTGACCGCCATCCTTAGCATCCTTCTTCCCTCTATCTTGACTTTTGAATTGAGAAGAACTAGATTGCTTACGGTCCTTGTCAAAACCTTTCACATTGGCATTCTTCATGAACTTCTTGAACTGCCTAGTGATGTAGGACTTCATCTTGGAATCTTCATCATCTGAAGACTCATTAGTCTCATTACTTTTGGCCTTCAGTGCCATACTCTTACTTTTGGTTCCTTTCCCAAGTCTAGTCAAACCCAATTCATAGGTTTGCAAGTTGCCAATCAGCTCTGTCAAAGGAATGGAGTCAATGTCCTTCGATTCTTCAATCACTGTTATCTTGGCATGAAATCTCTCAGGGAGAGATCTGAGCACCTTTCTCACAACCTTGGGTTCGGGAATAGTTTCCCCAAGATTAAAGGCTGAGTTGACTATGTCCTTGAGTTTGGCATAGAACTCATCGAATGACTCATCCTCCTCCATCTTGATCTCCTCAAAGCTTGTAGTAAGCCTTTGAAGCTTGGAATCTTTAACGGCCTTAGTTCCTTCATAGGTCGTCTGGAAAATGGTTCATGCTTACTTTGTAGTTTCAGTCGAGGATATTTTCTTAAACTCCTCATTCGTGACTGCACTAAATATGGCGTTCAATGCTCTGTTGTTGAAGTTTGCCGCTTTGATCTTTGCATCATCCCAATCAGCCAGCGCTTCCTTTGGCTTAATCCAGCCAATCTCCATAGCTTGCCACACTTTCTCATCTAAAGACTATAAGAAAGTTCTCATGCGTACTTTTCAGTATGCATAGTTAGTGCCATCAAATAAATGAGGTATAATAAGAGACTGTCCTCTATCCATCACAAATAGGGGTCAATGAATCACATAGCAATGATTAAACCTAATAAGAGTGTGCCCTCTCTGATACCACTTGTTGGGTTAAACTGAATTGACTCCTTGCAAATTAATTAATTACCCAAGTTAATTAATTAGTCAAATTACATGCAATAATGTGGTAGTACAAACAAATCACCAAATAACTAAATGTAGCGGAAAATAAATTTGACACAGGTGATTTGTTTACGAATGGGAAAAACTATCGAGTCAAAACCCCAGCGGGTGAATTTAAGGTCACCACTCCCAAGAATTCACTATTATCAATCACAAGTGGTTACAAGTATAAGGAATCTTACTAAATCCTTTGGCTTATCCCAAAATACCAACCTACAGTTGAACCCTTACCCCAATACCCAATTGGACTTGTATTGTAGCGGCAATCTCTCTATTCAATGCACGAATCCCAGTACGTGACTAACCAATGATGCATGGATCCTAGTACGTGACTAACTCACCAACTTGAAGAAGATGTTGGCTGCAAAGTTCATTAGTTCATCAATAATGAAGATCAAGAAGCTCATTGGTTATAAAACCCTTGGCGTAAAGACACAGTAGCTTTTTTAGAGAGAATGGTGAACTAGGTCACTTTTTGCATTCGGTCATACAATGCATGCACGATAGCCTATAAAATAATCCTTATATATGTTTAGGGTTGTGAGAAAAGAAACCTTACACAAATACGTAGAAATAGGCATGTAATCAGATCTGAAAAATCTGATTTCGTAATTTTTGATAGATACAGCTTGTGTTGAGCTTCAACATTAAATCTTGATAGAAAGGATTCTATCGAGACTTCTGTCAAGCTTTAATGAACAACACTTCCTTCACTTGTTTCTTGGTTAGACTTGCATGGTTTCAATACTTAAGTTGAACACTTGTTTCTTGAAGTATTAAACCCAACCTAGATTTACCCAATTACAAGTAAAGTGTGTTTTGTCAAATGATTAACCAATTGCATAAACATGTCCCTAACACTATTATTAACCTTTTTTTGATTATCCAAGAGACTTGTCCTCAGAAGGTGGAGACGATGGGTGGGCTTCCTTTCTCCATCCATTGATAGTCTTTGTTCATGTAGGGTCTCCTTTGAATGAAGGCTCTCCCCTTTCTTGCTTTCTGCTTGATGCCTCTCTGATATTTGATCGGACACGTTTTCAATGAAAATATTAATCGATTACCATTTTAAACATCGCCTTCGTGGAGGGCAGTGATTTGTATTGATGAATTGCTCTGCGTCTTATCCCTTGCAGCAATGACAAATTAGTCTTGGCTGCTGCTTGTTTCACCAAACTTTTCTTTTGATGTATGGTGGACTCAACATATTTGGGGTCCAGCCCCATGCGAGAAGGAGAATACATACGCTAGATGCATGGTGTATTTTCTCTTCTAAAACAATTTATGTTCTTGTTTTAATATTTAATACGTGCTTGATGGTACTTTGAAACTTTGGTTTAAGAAATTTGGGACAATTGCTTTTATTCGAAAATTATAGTTGGGATTAAGTACACAATTTTCTGAAGCAGTAATATTTTAGAACTTGATAAACATACAAGCTTGGAATTTAATTTGCCAGATATATAGAAAAAAAAAATAAAAATATATATATATATATATATATATATATATATATATATAAAAGAGAGTGTTACTTGCTTTTAGCTTTGCCTTTCATTTACTTTTTTTTTATTTTTTTTTTGATGAAGCCTTTCATTTACATTGCACATTTTTTAGAATAAAATATTGATAATGACTAGCTTTATGTCTTAATTATCCACATTGAGCAAGCTTGGTATTTAAAAAAAAACTTTATGTCTTTGCTTTTGTACTAGCTATAGTGTGTTTAGATTTAAAAAAAAAAAAAAAAAAAAAAAAAAAAAAAAGAAGAAGAAGAAGAAGAAGAGAGAGAAAAGGTCTTTTGATACATACCTATGATGCCGATTTTATATATGATAATTGCTCCTTATTATCAAACTAAAACATCAATTGATTTTTGATATAGATGATTTTTAAAATTTAGTGGCAGCTTTAGGATACTTAAATTATACAAAATCTTATAGAAGAGAACTTGAATATATCACCATAAAAAAACTCAAATATATAAATTTTTATAATTTACTTCTACTAAAAAAAAACAAACAAACAAAAAGGGATTGATGAGAGATAAAAGGAGAACTGAGAATGCTTTGATGAGAGTAATAAAGTGAGAAAGAGTTTGAAATGATGATAGATAACAAAAAAAAAAAAAAAAAAAATGGAGAGAGAGAGCTACGAATGATACATGCTACAAATGCGAGCTAAGCATTCAAGAAGAGCAGAACTACTACAACTGTAAAGCCAAGAAGAGCAGAGCTACTGGTGCCCCCAAGAAGAACTCATGACCCCAGTATCTCTCATGGTATCATTTAATCATTTATCATTTATTTTTAATTTTTAAGAAAAATGAAATTAGAGAATATTTTTAATGAAATGGGTTGAACGAGTTACAAATCTGAATGATTAGGGGGTTTTTATTTTTTTGTTGAATATTTTGTTCATTTGTTGTGAATTGTTTCGTCTAATCTTGTTGATGTTTGAGCTATTTTTATTGTTATTTATACTTTTATTTTTTATTTAAAGGGTAAAAGATTATGTTTGGGGTCACAATTATTTTTATGTGATATTCTATGTCCATAACATGTTCACAACAATTTTGCAACAAATTTTATGTGAGAAGTTGTTATTGATAGATAAAAAGTAATGACATTGGTGATGATGGGTTATTAGACCCCTTAAACAACCAAATTGCGTAGCCTAGATTAATTAGCCAAGTTGTTACTTAGTCAAATTATGCAATTTCTAGGTTAAAGCAATTCAACAATCATATCAAGAATAATAATGCAGCGGAAAATAAATGAACACAAGATATGATCACCCAGGAAACCACACGGTAAAAACCTGGGGAGGATTTGACCCACCGATCCTCAAGGCAAACCAGAATTCACTATGAAAGAATTGAAGTTCTTACAGAAGGACTACAAGCTCCCCGCTCGACTTCCTAATGCTACCCACCAGTACGAACTTCCTGACACGACCACGCGCAGGCTCCGAATCCACGGACTACTTCTTTCTTGAATTCTTCAATCAGCTACAAGCTCCCCGCTTGCTTTTCTTTTAAGTTCAAATGGTAGCAACCTTGTTGATCATCAAGATATTGACAACCCTAAGTTTATGTGAAGGAAAACTCCTCAAAGATCTCACAAGAGATTCACACAAACAGCAAATATGAGCAACAAAGACTTAGAGAGGTTTGGGTACAAAACCCTAAAAATAAAAGGAGGCACAAGAGGCACTCTAAAAGTCTCTCTCCCCAAAGTCTCAAAAACGTGGCTTAGGGTTTCCTTTATATAGTGGGAGAAGTAGATCTGAAACCCTAATCCTTAATGGGCTTAAGCTGCTGTTTGGGCCGACTTAAAATTCTGCAGATACGATTTTCGATCGATCGAGCCTGTTCTTCGATCGATCGAACCAAGCAGAATACGAAGTCTTCTTCCTGCAGCTTGTATGTTCTTGAATCTTTGACTTGAATCACCTTGAGCATTGTCTAATAAAACCTATAGACTCTAAGATCTATATCTAGACAAGTTTGTGTTCACGATTTGCCAATTGTTCTAAACATTTAGAACCTAACAATCTCCCCCTTTGGCAATTCGTGACAAAACTTTCATACAGAATGAAATGCTCAAATACAAGAACAACCCAATACAATAAAATGCTCATTACAACAAATTCAACCTAACTACTATCCATCAGTTGCAAGTGTAGACAGCAGCTCAATTGAATCAACCTGTATATTTCCTGAAACACTCAACAAACGCATAAACGCATGTGTGACAGAAAAACAAGTAAATCAAAATTAAATTCTTGACTTCACAAAACAAAGACATATATCATGAATAACTCATAAATATAAATCAATGAGCAGTAAACAAGAAATAGAAATAAAAACATAAGTAAACTAACTCTCCCCCTAAGTTAGATACAACAAAAAGTTTTTATTTATATTCTCCCCTTTCAAAAATAATTTCAACTCCCCCTAAACAAGACAAACATGATTCCCATAAATCAATAATTTCTCCCCCTTTTTGTCACGTATTGACAAAGACAACTCATACAAAGAGTAAACAGTCAACATACGCAATAAAGGATAAGAGAAAATAGAGAATCAAGGGGAACACAAAACAATTCAACTCTATAGAAAATAGAGACAGCTCCCCCTATGAACAACACAGGTTAAAAAAAAAAAACTTTTCTCCCTCTATAAAAATAGGAAAAACAAAACAAGTTGTGGGAAAAAACAGTTTTGGGGAAAAATAAAGGAGGGGGGGGGGGGGAATCAGCAGCATCACCAACAGGATCAAAGTTAAAAACACATAATCCAAAGTTAAAAACTAAGGTGAGGATACACATGAAGAAAAAATATTCTCTCTTTCAATAAAATGCAAACATGGCATTATGTGACCCATAAACAGTTGCATGAGTAGAGAAAATATTTGCACATTGATTATCCATCATATCTCTTAAGAAAAATATTTTCTACAGTTCACACATAAGAAATAGCATATACTAGAATGTACAAAACTCAAAAATTAATCAATCAATTTTTAAATCAAGTTGAGTACCCAATTTAGCAAAGTGTATGCATGCTATGTGTGAAAACAATGAGATATATGACTGCAAAACTGCAAGATGGATACAAAAATCAATGTAATGCATGTGAATCCTAAACACAAATGATGCATAAAAAATTTTGGTCAAAAACATAGAAACTGAAAATTTTTCAGTTTCGATCGATCGAGAATCGATCGAACATCAATCGAGTCAGGCAAACTCAAACCAAAAATTTTAATCGCAATTTCGATTGATCGAAAAACAGGGTCGATCGATCGAAAGTCTGGAAAAATCAGTTTTTCGAAAAACAGAGCATTTTAATGCAGAAACTCCTCAAAGCACATTGTTTTTTTTTATAAAAAATTCATGAGTATGAGACAAAAAGTTTTTCAAAAACACTTGAATTTAACCCAGATCTTCCAAAATCAAGATTTCCAATCAATTTGTCCTCAAAGCGCAAACATTATACACATTTTGCATTAAAATCGAGGAACTTTTAATCTTGGATGGCCACAACAAAATCACACACAATATAATGTACCAAATTTAACAAATAGTAACTTGTGTAGTGTGTGATACTAGCAAAAACTTGAGATACATGTGAGGTGATATGTGAATAGCAATCAAACACAAAGTCTACACAATTCATCACATAGAATTTAAAAGAGACTATCACCTAAAGAGTTACATCCTATAACTCCCACATCTCCTAGAACAAAAGCTTGCAATCATGTAAGTTTCTTGTATTTTTGCCCCATTATTTAGGTGAAATTTGGCATAAAGCCTAATAGTACACACCAGATTAGATTATGTGAAATGGCATCAAGCCTAATAGTACACACCAATTTTAAGCATTAAGCAATTAAAGAGGCTACACCTTATGTTCTTTTTGTGCATGTGCTACACTTTCTCGAGCACAAAATCTTATGATATGCACTAAGGTGTTCATGATTGGCTAGTGAACAGTGGTGAGATGGTTATTTATGCCTTTCTCAAAAGGATCAAGTCCGTCAGTCAAATAACATGTGACTTCAAGATTAAGACAAAGTGATAAACACCATAAACATCTTTCCCACACAACATGCACTACAAAGTTTCAACTAGTCAAGTGCAATATATAAGCTCATCAAAGCTAAACAGGGTACATAAACTAGTTATGTAAAGATAATATGGCCAACCTTGATTATAAATCCAAGATCTATAATACAAAACACAAAAATCTCTTTGGTTTTAACAAACTTTATGACCAAAACAAAAAGCACATATTATGCTAAATGAACAATGCAAAAGCAATGCATGATAGTGCAAAAACTAAGCTATAGAGGGTACACAGACAAGAAATATCAATTTCTTAATTAACCCTTGAGTACATGTACAAACTAGTACATACTCACACAAAATCAAAAATAGCTTAGCACAAACTATTCAAGTTTCTCCACAATGTCAAGCATATTCTAAATCAAGAGAGAGATATCATAACTCATGTAATCCTCAAAACAAATAAAACAAGACACAAAATAAAATATTTTTGTCTTTTTGAAATTTTTCAATGTTTTTGGATTTTTTTTTTAATAAAAAAAACAACCTAAAAAACAAAACAACCAAAAACAAAAACAAAACATGTCCACAATTAATTGAAAGAATTAAATCAAGGATAAGTTAGCAACACTCACCTTGGAGAATCTTTTCTCACCCATCTAGCACGAGTCTTCGGCTTTGTAGGTGAAAATCCATGAGAAGTGGAGTGTATTTGAGGAACTACACCAATCTTCTGAGAAAGACTACAATCCTGCAAATTCCTTTCACAAGCCAACAAGCTTAAATTTTTCAAGAGCATATGAAACAATTTATTTGGACTTATGGCAGGAGAAATATCATCACATGTCCTAGATTGAAACACAGAATGTTTAAATTTCAATTTATGACAATTAGGACGAATGTGACCACGAACACCACAAAAGTGGCAAACAGGAACAAATTTAGGAACATCAGTATTCCTAACAGCAAGTCTAGTCTCAGATTTTGGTTTTTGCCTCAACAAAGAACAATTTGGTCTAATATGACCAACAACACCACAATGGTGACAAGTAGGCACAAAAACAGATTTATTATGTTCTCTAACAGTAGGTTTAGACTTAGGTGTAGAAATTTCAGCGTCTACATCAGAACTTTTACCTTTGTCTATCCTAGCAAAATAAGCCTTTTCATTATTATTCCTCTTGAAAGGAGGGATATAAACTTTCTCAGTTTTAGGCTTAAGAGAAACAGAAACACTTCTGTTATCATCAGCAAGTTTGGTATTAGACAAATTTTCCAATTTAGCTTCAGCCTCAGCTAACTTTTGTCCCAAACTTTTCATCTTCTCATCTTGAGAGGAAATTTGATTTCTCAAAAAATCATTCTTTTTATTAGACTCATCTAATCTAACAAGCAATTCCTCTTTTTCAAGATTAGTCAATTTTAACTCTTCTTTGAATTTCTTAGCAATTTTCAAAGATTTAGATAATTCCTTACGAAGAGTTTCAAAAGCATCAAAAAAATCAACAGAAACAATAGTGTCCTTTTTATTCAAAACATCACAGTCATCAATAAAATCAGCAGAAGCATGAGCAGAAAGACACTTCAAATTATCCATGACAACAGGGGTCAAGGATCAGCTCAGAGATCAAAAGATCTCAAACAGAAGAGCTACCCGCTCTGATACCACTTGATAGGTTATTAGACCCCTTAAACAACCAAATTGCGTAGCCTAGATTAATTAGCCAAGTTGTTACTTAGTCAAATTATGCAATTTCTAGGTTAAAGCAATTCAACAATCATATCAAGAATAATAATGCAGCGGAAAATAAATAACACAAGATATGATCACCCAGGAAACCACACGGTAAAAACCTGGGGAGGATTTGACCCACCGATCCTCAAGGCAAACCAGAATTCACTATGAAAGAATTGAAGTTCTTACAGAAGGACTACAAGCTCCCCGCTCGACTTCCTAATGCTACCCACCAGTAGAACTTCCTGACACGACCACGCGCAGGCTCCGAATCCACGGACTACTTCTTTCTTGAATTCCTCAATCAGCTACAAGCTCCCCGCTTGCTTTTCTTTTAAGTTCCAATGGTTGCAACTATGTTGATCATCAAGATATTGACAACCCTAAGTTTATGTGAAGGAAAGCTCCTCAAAGATCTCACAAGAGATTCACACAAACAGCAAATATGAGCAACAAAGACTTAGAGAGGTTTGGGTACAAAACCCTAAAAATAAAAGGAGGCACAAGAGGCACTCTAAAAGTCTCTCTCCCCAAAGTCTCAAAAACGTGGCTTAGGGTTTCCTTTATATAGTGGGAGAAGTAGATCTGAAACCCTAATCCTTAATGGGCTTAAGCTGCTGTTTGGGCCGACTTAAAATTCTGCAGATACGATTTTCGATCGATCGAGCCTGTTCTTCGATCGATCGAACCAGGCAGAATATGAAGTCTTCTTCCTGCAGCTTGTATGTTCTTGAATCTTGACTTGAATCACCTTGAGCATTGTCTAATAAAACCTATAGACTCTAAGATCTATATCTAGACAAGTTTGTGTTCACGATTTGCCAATTGTTCTAAACATTTAGAACCTAACAGGTGAGCTCAATCCAAAATCAATAACTACTTGCTATCTAGTATTTGTGTGAAATTAATTATTGTAAAAATGTTATGGATATAACATTAATCTATTTTTGTTGAACCCAAATTCTTGAGATTCTCAAGTTAGGGCCCGTTTGGTAAGAGATTTCTAGTAATGTTGTTTGTATTTTTTGGAAATATGTGTGAGTAAAAAAGTGTGTGAAAATACGTGTAATGTTGTTGAAACACTGAAAACTGTTATTTAAACAACAGTAACAAACGAGCCCTTAATTTGGTATAAAACATACCTAATTTCTTAATGTATTATATACGTAAATATATATATATATATATATATATATATATATATGTATATAAACTTGAATTTCGTATCGGAGCTGGGTAAATTAATCAAAGGTTTCTCAGTTTTAATAAGTTTTTCAACAGAAGCAGACTTTTCAGTAGAAATAGTTTTTAACAATTTTTTCTTCAATACGGTCAAACTGTTGGCCAATAACATGCAAAGACTCATTAGTAAAATTGTTTTGTTCAATAAGACTAACAATAGGAGTTTTATCATCAGCAATTTTGAAAGGAGAAGCTTTAACATCAATTTTGTCAGTAGTTATCAAAATAGTCTCAAGAGGTGGATGACTAGACCTGACAATGGTTTTGTCACCTTTAACAAAATTTGGTTTCTTTATCACATTCAAATGATTTTTTGAAACCTCATCTTTTGAAACATAATAATTTTCAAGAAAATCAAAGAACAAAATATGTTTTTTTAATTGATGCATTTTTTCTCTCCATTTTCTTTTAACACGGTCTTTTTCAGACTAAACAAAATTATTTTGAAAATATTTCCTTTTAGGTCTTTTTTTTGAAAGCATAAATTCATTGTACAATGAAGCCATATCAATTTCAAAACTTTTACCTAAAACAGTCAAAACTCTTAATTGATTATTTTCAATAGGAGGAAAATCAGAATCAGATGAACAAACAGATTCAGTATCTCCTTCTTCTTCATTGGCAGTTTTGCCATACGGAGAGGAAGATTCAGGTTTAGTGGAATAGTAAACCGAGCTAATTTGAGATTTATCAGTTGAAACACCCTTTAATTTTAGATCAGTGGGTTTTTCAAAATTCTTTTGCAAAAAATCATTGAGATCTTGATCTCTTTTTGAAATACTCTCAGATCCAGCAAAGGAATGTCTTCCTTCGTTGATCTTCAAAGGTTGAATATTTTGAAAACTTATTTTAACAGTACCATCAAGATATTGTTGAATATTTGTGAGATCTAGCTCATCAAAAACAGGTTTAGCAATAGGGGATTCTTGTTCCAACAACCATTCAGTGGGAAGCTTAATGTCTTGCCATTGAATCATTTTTGGAACTTGAACTTTAGCATCAGGAGTTGAACATTGAATTAACATGGTTTTACCAGAAGGTTCTCTATTATTTAAACAACCAGGATTTAACTGAGTACCCAACAATCTATAATAAATGCGGTAGATCAAAGCAAAAGGTTTGCTACCTTCGTCCATGATATAACCAGATGAAGCAATATTCAAAGTCAAAGCTTTAATAATATTAGGATCATCCAAAGCAAGAGTAAGATCAAGATAGCAGTTAAAATAAACATGACCATCATACAAAGAAGCAGTAATCATACCAAGAATGCTATCTTTAAAATGCTTAAATCTAGCATCACGTAAACACATGAGAACAGAAGCATTGATACCCTTTCGGGTGAGTGGTTTAATAGCAACTTGAACCATACCAATATGCAAATAACTTTGTTTTTTAGCAAGGAAATCATTAATATTTCTTTTAGAAAACAGGCAACATTTTTCATGAGTTTTTGAAATAGAAAATATTTGTTCAACAGTTTGCACTTTGTAAACAGGATGAAAAGTGGTTTCAGCCCAACTAGTTTTGTAAATAGTTTTAGTATCAACTTTGGGAATGTTCCATTTTCGGAAATCAGGAAGCTCATTATCTTCAATAGTGTGATCTTCTTCATTTACAATATCAGGAGGATAACTAGTCCTGAAGCTAATAGAGGAGTTGGATCTCCACAACTTATCCATACTATCCTAGTTTTAACACTCAGTTATCATGTTTTTCTCACAACCGTTGCATTTCGTAACACATACCCTAAGCAACCCTATACCACACACATGCCTTACACGCCCTCTCTTGGCTCAAACGGGCCTTACAATCAGGTTCTGGGACTTCACTTTACGTCTAGGGTGGCGCCAATGACGGTAAGAAGGAGACACAACAACGGAGCACCAAAGGTTCGGACAAGCACAGACAAGATACAAAGACACAACCACACTATCACCGGCCAGAAAAGAGTGGCTCTGATACCATAAAGGGGGAAGGGGATGCACAGCTGAAGGGGAGAGAGACGGAAGCACAGTATAATATATGTTGAAAGTAATGAAAGCAAAGTAAATGTAAGCACAAGTTAAAATAATAGGGCGGTAGAACCTGCCAAACAATATATAACAAAATAATTCAAAGTAAATAAAAGCAATTTAGAACCGTCCGGTATGGCGGTAGTCCTCCATGGTGGCGGTAGCAACAAGTAATATAATGAACATAATGAACTGAAAATACTTCTTATTGAAAGTAGTACAAAACACTTACAGTAGTAGTAGTGAATACAAGATCTCAGAACAGATTAACAGTTACAAAGCTTGAACTAGTCCTAGTTACAAGGTTTGTAGGGAAAGTAGTAGTAGGAACAAGGTAAACAAGGTAGTAGTAGATAACAAGGGAATTCTCTCAAAGAAGGCTTCTAAGGAAGAAAACTCTCTCTAGAAGAAGCTCTAAGAAGAAAATTCTAATAAAAGTTCTTATTTTAACTTAAGGGACAACCCCCCTTAAATAAGCAAAGTTCTGATTGAATAGTAAAAGTAAAAGTAACATGAATAGTAAAAGTAAATAGTGGACAGTAGAATATTTGACCGAAGCATGCCGAAAGTGGATTTCGGAATAATTAAAAGCAGTCTTTGAAACATGAAGAATCATCTTTTCTGGATATTATTAAGGCATGGGAGACAACAGTAGCATATTTAGCATGGGAAAGAACAGTAATGCTTTGGCCATTGTGCAGGCCAGACAAATAGGGTGAGTCATTCAATTTTGAGCTAGGTCATCAGCATCATCTTCATCATGTCCAAACCACTCTTCATTGTAAGGGTAGTAAGGATCTTTTGTAACAGAACCTTTAGAGGACCTTTCATCATCCAAACCATCTCTTTCTGCTTTTAACATTTTAATGAGAGCATCAAGAGCTTCAGGGTCCTTGCGGATTTCATCCAAAGGAGAACTCACTTTTCTAGGTTTAGCAGATGATTTAACAGATTTAGAAGAGGAAGCAGGTGCCTCGAGGACAGGGGATTGACCATGTGAACAATCCTTAGCAATGGGGATAACATCCGGAGATGAAGAATCTCTGGAGATTGTAGCAATAATTTTCTAAGCATGAGGGAATTTACCCCACCATTTCACATACCAATGTCTAGCGAGAACATCACCATCTTTTTCATACTGCCATTTTAATATCCAAGGTATCTTGAAGCGTTTAACAAAGTGAAGCGAAGGAGGGAATTTAGCACCATGAGCATCAACCTTATAAAACTTCTTGAAACATTCAAAACAATTAAGGAATGGTTTAGGAAATATGTCATTAAGAGGGCCATATTGAGACCACCAACGGATGAACCAAAGAGGTAGAGATCCAGTGAAATTTTTATCAAAGTTAACAAACCAGGAATGAGACATGTTTTCATTCTGGTGAAGCATAAATCTTGACCAAGCAGTGATGTAATCATAGTAGGAATAGGGGATGGGAGAAGAGGGCATTGTTCTAGTAAAACTGGGGGAAGGACCCCATCTTTCTTCAGTTATAACATTAACAATGTAAACACTGTGGTAAATAATTTTGGAGGTATCAATTTTGTCAGAGATGGTGTTAATAATGATAGATTTCTCATTACGCAAGAGATCAGAATAATAATTTAAATTCTTATCTTTATGTTCAGGGATCCAGTGAAATCTTGGAGGGAAATAACTTTTAGCAAGTTTGAGAGGATCAGAAATTGAGGCTCTGTTGGGTTCAATATAAAACATGTCTTGAAAATATTGTTTCTTGATGTATTGAGGGATGTTGGAGCTTTTTGGGAAAACAGTCTTAATAGGTCGGTTAACAGGGGTAATAGCATAAGGATCATAACATGAGGCAAGAACAGAGGAGTAATTGGGCTTATGGATAGTACCTAGTGGGGTGAAACGGTTAACAATGTCCAAAGAGGAAACAGGTTCTGTTTTAACAGTTGGATTAACAGTGGCAGGTGTCTTGTCTTTCGACCTTCTACTTGCCATTGGAACACTGCAGAAATTCACAGGTAAGGAAATCAGGAATGGAATTTTGAGATCCTTTAATATATTCAATATCAAAATCAAAAACACTTAAAATAGCTTTACATCTGGCAAAAATATGTTTTGAAGCAATATTTTCAACATCTTTTTCAATAACATACTTAGCACTTTTGCAATCAATACGTAACAAAAATTTTTGGTTTAACAAATCACTTTGAAACTTTGAAATACATAATACTATAGATAAAATTTCCTTTTTAATAGTACTATAATTTAACTGTGCATTATTCCAGATCCCAGAATAAAAACGGACAATTTGTTCAGGTGACTCAGGGGAAACTCTCTATTTCAGAATACCACCATAACCAATGTCAGAGGCATTGGTTTCAACAATTTTGAAAGCATCAACAGTGGGAATACCAAGACACGGCAGCGTCTTCACATGAGATTTGATTTGTTTAACAAGAGAAGTATGGACATCAGACCAAGATGGAGGATTGCTTTTTAACCGATCAAAAAGAGGTTTACATTGTTTCCTCATGTCCTTGTAGAAATCAGCAACATAATTCAATGATCCAAGAAATCTTTGGAGCCGAGTTTTATCAGTAATGATATCAGGAAATTTATCAGCAAATTGTATAGCTCTATCAATAGGACGAATTTGTCCTTCAGAGATGTCACAGCCAAGAAAACGAACTTTTGTTTGAAACAGTTTGATTTTCTTAGCAGAGACAACAAGACCATTTCTCTTAATAGTATCTAGGAACGAATACAAATGTTTCCAGTGTTCATCAATAGAGCTAGAGTAGACAAGAACATCATCAATATAAACAATGGTGAAGTGATTGAAGCAGTTGAAAATATCATTCATAATGTTTTGGAACTCACTAGGGGCATTTTTAAGACCAAAGGGCATCACATTCCACTCGTAATGGCCAAAAGGGGTGGCAAAAGCAGTTTTGTACCTATCCTTTTCACTGATCTGGATTTGCCAGAACACAAAATTTCATATCAGACTTAGAAAACACCACCGTCTCACACAACCTATGGACCAGATCATTCTTATTAGGAATAGGATACCTAATCCACTCTAAAACCTTGTTCAAAGGTTTATAGTTGATAACCAAACGAGGGGTTCCTCTCCCAATTTCAACATTTTTTTGAACATAGAAAGCAGAACAAGACCAAGGGGACTTGCTATTCCTAATCAATTTTTTCTCCAATAAGTCATGGATTTCTTTTTTGCAAAATTCAACAGTTTCAGCATTCATTTGAATTGGACGAGCCTTAGTGGGAATGTTTTTCTCATCAAAATCTTTAACATAAGGCAAGCCAACAATATGTTTCTTCCTTTGCCAAAAGGCATTAGGAATATCAGAGCAAACATCATCAACTAACAATTTTTGAAAATTATCAATTTTCGATTGCAACAATTTATTGGAAAGCTGTTCAGCAATTTTCTTGTATCTGACTTCTTGCTGAAGGAAATTAAGATGTTATATTTTAGCATGAATTAGATTGGAAGCATTATCAGTATCAATCTCAAATTTTGAAGCAAATTTGAATTTTACTTTTTGACCAAAAGGGTTAGTAGTAATACCATCATGGTCAACAAGAAAAGGATACAAAGCATTTATAAAAGACAAACCAAGAATCACTTTATCAGTCATATTTTTGACTAAAACAGAAGGAATCTTGAAACAGATATTGTCATGGCAAACATGAGCATTATTTAATTCATATTTAATCTTCATTTGAGAACCATTAGCAGAAATCAATCTTTCAATTGATTTTTCAAAGTATTTTGAAGGGATCAATCCTTCTTGGATACAATTCATATCTGCACCAGAATCAATCATAGCAATAACAGTGAAGTGGTAATCATGAGAAACAACAATTTTAACTTTTGTAAACCATTTTGGAGGAAGTATTTTGTTAACAAGAGCAAGTTGAGAATCAGTGATACCTTTATCAGAAAGAAGAGCCTGTTGACTGGATTCATCTCCATCAATGTGCTCATCTTGTTCAATATCAGACTTATTTTGATCAATATTTTTATCAATTTTTAATATCAACATTTCTTGTTTAAGATTATGGTTATCACTTTTCATATTTTTAAATTCATGTTTTAATTCACTTATCTCTTGTTTAACAATATTAATTTCATGTTGAAGATCATTAATAGTTAAATCTTTGGATTTCTTTTTATTAAATCTTTCCAAAGTTTCTTCAAAACTTATGGTTGATTTAGGTTTTTTACTAGTTTCTTCTTTTAACAAGTTTTTCTTAAACTTATCCAAATATTCTTTTTGTAAATCAGGGTTTTCAATTTGACTTATCAATTTAATCAACAAATTTTCATTTTCTTCACCTTTAGTGAGAGTGTTAACAGAGTTAATAACATTACAACATGAATCTCTACAACCAAGTTTAATATTAGGAGAATCAGAAGATTCATCAGCAGAATGATAGCAAGAATTAGTTGAGGAAGAAAAATCATCTTCCAAAGAATCAGACGAATTGTTTGATTCAAGGATTCTGAATAATTCTTCTTGATCATTATCACCAATTTTTAACATGTTAAACTTATTTTTTAACTTACCAGGTTTTTGTTTACAATCTTTACTGAAATGACCAGGTTTTCCACAGTTAAAACATTCACCTTTTCCAGATTTTTGGTTAACATATTTCTTCGAAACATTTTTCTTTTTAGTATAAAAATCATTAAAATTAGTTTTGTGTTTTTTATAATTTTTATGACTTTTATCATGTTTTTTACCCTTTTGCCTAGAAGGAGCAATTGGGGGCAAACCATATTGTTCACAAAAATTACCATCTCATATTTGGCTTTTCTTTTATTTTTTAATTGGTGTTTTAACAGTTTTTCATCATTGCACATATTAATTCCAAGTTTTTTAATAGTGCTTAAAATATCACCATAAGTTAAATTATCATAATCAATGAAATCATTTTTACCAATTAATTCTTGTTTTACCTTATGAGCAAAGATAGGAGGCAAACCGTCAATAAACTTTTCTTTCCAATAAGGCTTGAAACAGTCTTTCCGTTGCATTACTCTGGAAAGGAAAACATCTTGGTACCATCTATAATCAGACATGGTAGGACACCTTAAATTATTTAGCAAGTCAGAAATTCGAGATGAAACATTATATAGAGTACCAACAAATGTTTAATAATAGTATAAATCAAAGTATTAACACCATCAGGAATACCTCGACTAATACGATCATCAAAATTAGGCAAACCTTCATCATTCTTTTTAACAGCATGTTTTATAGATTCTCTGGATTCTTCTGTGAGATATGAATCCCACCATCCATGAAGAGTACCAGAAAAACCAGTAGCAACCAAATCAACAGTTTCAGGTTGATCGAAATCATGATTATTTTGGTAAGCAATACCAACCATAGACATGTGTCCCATTTTGTTAATAATTTATTGTTCAGAAAAACCATCAATATTCCATTTATAAATTTTATCAGCAGAAACAGAAAATTGAGTTTGAAAAGGTCTTTCTTCAAACTGAATATCAGGAGGAGTAGGTCTTGAATACCAATTTTTTGTAAGAAACATGGGTTTGGAAGAACTTCCAACAAATCTTTTAATTTCTAGGACATCATTATCAAAAACCTTTTTAGCAAAAACAGAAGAAACAATATCAGAATCTGTATTTTCATTAGAAACAATTTCTTTTTCATTTCTTGAAATAGTGCAAGCAGTATGAGTGCTTGTAGAAGTACCCTCAGTTTTAACTTTTAAATCAACAAGCATTTTTTCAACAATATCAAGAGTTTTAGATTGGGAAGTTTTAAACTTGAATTTCGTATCATAGCTAGGTAAATTAATCAAAGATTTCTCAGTTTTAATGGGTTTTTCAACAGAAACAGACTTTTCAACAGAAACAGTTTTTTCAACAATTTTTTATTCAATACGGTCAAGCTGTTGACCAATAACATGCAAAGATTCTTTAGTAAAATTGTTTTGTTCAATAAGACTAATAATATGAGTTTGATCGTTAGCAATTTTGAAAGGAGTAGCTTTAACATCAGTTTTTTCAGCAGTTATCAAAATAGTCTCAAGAGGTGGATGACTAGACTTAACAATGGTTTTGTCACTTTTAACAAAATTTGATTTCTTTATCACATTCAAATGATTCTTTGAAACTTCATCTTTTGGAACATAATAATTTCCAAGGAAATCAAAGAACAAAATTTGTTTTTTCAATTGATGCATCCTTTCTAACCATTTTCTTTTAACACGGTCTTTTTCAGACTGACCAAAATTATTTTGAAAATATTTTCTTTTACTTCTATTTTTAACAAGCATAAATTCATCATATAGAGGAACCAAATCAACATCAAAATTATCATTCAAAACAGTTAAAACTCTTAATTGGTTAACATGATGTTTAATAGTGTGATCTTCCTTATCTATAATATCAGGAGGACAACCAGTCCTGGAGCTGATAGAAGAGTTGGATCTCCACAACTTATCCATACTATCCTAGTTTTAACACTCAATTATCATGTTTTTCTCACAACCGTTGCATTTCGTAACACATACTCTAAGTAACCCTATACCACACACATGCCCTACATGCCCTCTCTTGGCTCAAACGAGCCTTACAGTCAGGTTCTGGGACTTCACTTTACGTCTAGGGTGGCGCCAACGACGGTCAAAAGGAGACATAACAACGGAGCACCAAAGGTTCGGACAAGGACAGACAAGATACAAAGACACAACAACACTATCATCAGCCAGAAAAGAATGGCTCTAATACCATAAAGGGGGAAGGGGACGCACAGCTGAAGGGAAGAGAGATATCCTCTTTGCCAAAGAGTTGACTAATGTAGGCTTCAAGACGAATCCTAAGAGCCTCTTTTTCTGGAATATTATTTTCTGTAGCAAGATCATTTTGTGAAACAGGATTGTGTTTGAACATAAGGTTGGCATAGTGACTCATAAAGGCTTCATTTTGAGCAGTAAGGTTAACAAGGTGGATTTCAAGAGCCTAGAGGGTTTTTTCAAATAGGAAACGGTGGTCTTTAGTAAAGGCAGCATAGAGATTATCAAGAATGAATTTTATGGAATCTGGCAATTCATTATAGACACAATTATGGAATTGCAGGGATCTGGATAAAACTTCTTGTAAAGCAATTGTGATATCACCACTGGAATATGTCACCATTGCTGGGACATTCCCTTGAAGGGATGTTGATCCACTGGGTATTATCCCAGAAGATGCACCTTCATGCATTTTAAAAGGTTGTCCCGCTGGGAGCCTTTTGTTTTGGGAATAGTCCTGTACAGGAGCTTTTCCCTTGTTTTTCCTCTCTGCTGAGAGATCCATAATAATCCACTTACTAGTGGTATGAATATTATTATTATCCCACTTATTAGTGGTATTTATCCTCGCATCTTTGCTTGATTCCTGCAAAGAATCATTAAGAATATTAGGGTGATTTGTAATAGTTGATAATTTTACATTATTAGTATTAGCTTGAAAATCTTCGGTGAAATACGAACTCATACATGGTTCATGAGTAGATTTATCAGTAGGAAAATCATAAGACAAATCTAAAGCATTATTAATATCAACTTCAAGCTTTGAAGCAAATTCAAATTTTACTTTCTGTCCAAAAGGATCAGTAGTAATTCCATCATGTTCAACAAGAAAAGGATACAGAGCATTTATAAAAGGTAGACCAAGAATCACTTTATCAGTCATATTTTTGACAAGAACAGAAGGTATTTTGAAACAGACATTATCATGACAAATATGAATATCATTCAATTCATATTTAATCTTCATTTGAGAACCATTAGCAGAAACCATTCTTTCGGTTGATCTTTCAAAATATTTTGGGGGAATCAATCCTTCCTGGATACAATTCTTATTCGTACCAAAATCAATCATAGCAATAACAGTGAAACAATAATCATCAGAAATCACAATTTTAACTTTTGCGAACCATTTAGGAGGAAATATGTTATTAACAGAAGCAAGTTGAGAATCATCGACAATATTACCTTTATCAGAAAGAAGAGCCTGTTGACTGGATTCATCTCCATCTATGTGCTCATCTTGTTCATTATTAGATTTATTTTGATCAATATTTTTATCAAGTTTTAACATCAACATTTCTTGTTTAAGATTAGAGAGATGCTACGTCTACAACATTTTTACAACAAATCACAGGTGGTTAGTTGTTATTGGTTCAAATTTGAAACTAACACTAAGATTACTTTTTTGCCCCAACAATAACGACCAATAACAACCTGCCACTTAGGAAATGTTGTAGACATAGCATTTCTCTTAAGATTATGGTTATCACTTTTCATATTTTTAAATTCATGTTTTAATTCACTTATCTCTTGTTTAACAATGTTAATTTCATGCTGGAGATCGTTAATAGTTAAATCTTTGGATTTCTTTTTATTAAATCTTTCCAAAGTTTCTTCAAAACTTATGGTTGATTTAGGTTTTTTACTAGTTTCTTCTTTTAATAAGTTTTTCTTAAACTTATCCAAATATTCTTTTTGTAAATCAGGGTTTTCAATTTGACTTATCAATTTAATCAACAAATTTTCATTTTCTTCACCTTTAGTGAAAGTGTTAACAGAAATAACGTTACAACATGAATCTCTACAACCAAGTTTAATATTAGGAGAATCAGAAGATTCATCAGCAGATTGATAGCAGGAATTAGTTGAAGAAGAAAAATCATCTTCCAAGGAATCAGACGAATTGTTCGATTCAAGGATTCTGAATAATTCTTCTTGATCATTATCACCAATGTTTAACATGTTAAACTTATTTTTTAACTTACCAGGTTTTTGTTTACAATCTTTACTGAAATGACTAGGTTTTCCACAATTGAAACATTTACCTTTTCCAGATTTTTGGTTAACATATTTTTTCGAAACATTTTTCTTTTTAGCATAAAAATCATTAAAATTGGTTTTGTGTTTTTTATAATTTTTGTGACTTTTATCATGTTTTTTACCCTTTTGCGGAGAAGGAGCAATTGGGGGCAAACCATATTGTTCACAAAAATTACCCATCTCATATTTAGCTTTTCTTTTATTTTTTCATTGGTGTTTTAACAGTTTTTCATCATTGCACATATTAATTCCAAGTTTTTTAATAGTGCTTAAAATATCACCATAAGTTAAATTGTCATAATCAATGGAATGATTTTTACCAATTAATTCTTGTTTTACCTTATGAGCAAAGATAGGAGGCAGACCGTCAATAAACTTTTCTTTCCAATTAGGCTTGAAACAGTCTTTCCGTTGCATTACTCTGGAAAGGAAAACATCTTGGTACCATCTGTAATCAGACATGATAGGATATCTCAAATTATTTAGCAAGTCAGAAATTCGAGATGAAACATTATAATGAGTACCAACAAAATGTTTGATAATAGTATAAATCAAAGTATTAACACCATCAGGAATACCTCGACCAATACGATCATCAAAAATAGGCAAACCTTCATCATTCTTTTTAACAGCATGTTTAATAGATTCTCTGGATTCTTCTGTGAGATATGAATCCCACCATCCATGAAGAGTACCAGAAAAACCAGTAGCAAGCAAATCAACAATTTCAGGCTGATCAAAATCATGATTATTTTGATAAGCAATACCAACCATAGACATGTGTCCCATTTTGTTAATAATTTCTTGTTCAGAAAAACCATCAATATTCCATTCATAAATTTTATCAGCAGAAACAAAAAACTGGGTTTGAAAAGGTCTTTTTTCAAACTGAATATCAGGAGGAGTGGGTTTTGAATACCAATTCTTTGTAAGGAACATGGGTTTGGAAGAACTTCCAACAAATCTTTTAATTTCTGGCAAATCATTATCAAAAACCTTTTTAGCAGAAACAGAAGAAACAGTATCAGAATCTGTATTTTCATCAGAAACAATTTCTTTTTCATTTCTTGAAATAGTGCAAGCAACATGAGTACTTGTAGAAGTACCCTCAGTTTTAACTTTTAAATCAGCAAGCATTTTTTCAACAATGTCAAGAGTTTTAGATTGGGAAGTTTTAAACTTGAATTTCGTATCGTAGCTGGGTAAATTAATCAATGGTGTCTCAGTTTTAATAGGTTTTTCAACAGAAGCAGACTTTTCAGCAGAAACAGTTTTTTCAACAATTGTTTCTTCAATACGGTCAAGCTGTTGACCAATAATATGCAAAGACTCATTAGTAAAATTGTTTTGTTCAATAAGACTAACAATAGGAGTTTTATCATCAGCAATTTTGAAAGGAGAAGCTTTAACAACAATTTTGTCAGTAGTTATCAAAATAGTCTCAAGAGGTGGATGACCAGACCTGACAATGGTTTTGTCACCTTTAACAAAATTTGATTTTTTTATCACATTCAAATGATTTTTTGAAACCTCATCTTTTGACACATAATAATTTTCAAGAAAATCAAAGAACAAAATATGTTTTTTTAATTAATGCAATTTTTTCTCTCCATCCTCTTTTAACACGATCTTTTTCAGACTGAACAAAATTATTTTGAAAATAGACCTAAAATGAAATATTTTCAAAATAATTTTGTTTAGTCTGGAAAAGACCGTGTTAAAAGAGAATGGAGAGAAAAAAATTGCATCAATTGAAAAAACATATTTTGTTCTTTGATTTCCTTGAAAATTATTATGTTCCAAAAGATGAAGTTTCAAAAAATCATTTGAATGTGATAAAGAAATCAAATTTTGTTAAAAGTGACAAAACCATTGTTAAGTCTAGTCATCCACCTCTTGAGACTATTTTGATAACTGCTGACAAAACTGATGTTAAAGCTACTCCTTTCAAAATTGCTGATGATCAAACTCCTATTATTAGTCTTATTGAACAAAACAATTTTACTAATGAATCTTTGCATGTTATTGGTCAACAGCTTGACCGTATTGAAGAAAAAATTGTTGAAAAAACTGTTTCTGCTGAAAAGTCTGTTTCTATTGAAAAACCTATTAAAACTGAGAAACCGTTGATTAATTTACCCAGCTATGATACGAAATTCAAGTTTAAAACTTCCCAATCTAAAACTCTTGACATTGTTGAAAAAATGCTTGCTGATTTAAAAGTTCAAACTGAGGGTACTTCTACAAGTACTTATGCTGCTTGCACTATTTCAAGAAATGAAAAAGAAATTGTTTCTGATAAAAATACAGATTCTGATACTGTTTCTTCTGTTTCTGCTAAAAAGGTTTTTGATAATGATGTTCCAGAAATTAAAAGATTTGTTGGAAGTTCTTCCAGGCCCATGTTTCTTACAAAAAATTGGTATTCAAGACCTACTCCTCCTGATATTCAGTTTGAAGAAAGACCTTTTCAAACTCAATTTTCTGTTTCTGCTGATAAAATTTGTGAATGGAATATTGATGGTTTTTCTGAACAAGAAATTATTAACAAAATGGGACACATGTCTATGGTTGGTATTACTTACCAAAATAATCATGATTTTGATCAGCCTGAAATTGTTGATTTGCTTGCTACTAGTTTTTCTGGTACTCTTCGTGGATGGTGGGATTCATATCTCACAGAAGAATCCAGATAATCTATTAAACATGCTGTTAAAAAGAATGATGAAGGTTTGCCTAATTTTGATGATCGTATTGGTCGAGGTATTCTTGATGGTGTTAATACTTTGATTTATACTATTATTAAACATTTTGTTGGTACTCCATATAATGTTTCATCTCGAATTTCTGACTTGCTAAATAATTTGAGATGTCCTACCATGTCTGATTACAGATGGTACCAAGATGTTTTCCTTTCTAGAGTAATGCAACGGAAAGACTGTTTCAAGCCTTATTGGAAAGAAAAGTTTATTGACGGTCTGCTCCTATCTTTGCTCATAAGGTAAAACAAGAATTAATTAGTAAAAATGATTCCATTGATTATGATAATTTAACTTATGGTGATATTTTAAGCACTATTAAAAAACTTGGTATTAATATGTGCAATGATGAGAAACTGTTAAAACACCAATTAAAAAATAAAAGAAAAGCCAAATATGAGATGGGTAATTTTTGTGAACAATATGGTTTGCCCCCAATTGCTCCTTCTCGGCAAAAGGGTAAAAAACATGATAAAAGTCACAAAAATTATAAAAAAACACAAAACTAATTTTAATGATTTTTATGCTAAAAAGAAAAATGTTTCGAAAAAATATGTTAACCAAAAATCTGGAAAAGGTAAATGTTTCAACTGTGGAAAACCTGGTCATTTCAGTAAAGATTGTAAACAAAAACCTGGTAAGTTAAAAAATAAGTTTAACATGTTAAACATTGGTGATAATGATCAAGAAGAATTATTCAGAATCCTTGAATCAAACAATTCGTCTGATTCTTTGGAAGATGATTTTTCTTCCTCAACTAATTCTTGCTACCATTCTGCTGATGAATCTTCTGATTCTCCTAATATTAAACTTGGTTGTAGAAATTCATGTTGTAATGTTATTAACTCTGTTAACACTCTCACTAAAGGTGAAGAAAATGAAAATTTGTTGATTAAATTGATAAGTCAAATTGAAAACCCTGATTTACAAAAAGAATATTTGGATAAGTTTAAGAAAAACTTGTTAAAAGAAGAAACTAGTAAAAACCCTAAATCAACCATAAGTTTTGAAGAAACTTTGGAAAGATTTAATAAAAAGAAATCCAAAGATTTAACTATTAACGATCTCCAACATGAGATTAATATTGTTAAACAAGAGATAAGTGAATTAAAACATGAATTTAAAAATATGAAAAGTGATAACCATAATCTCAAACAAGAAATTGATCAACATAAGTCTGATAATGAAAAAGATGAGCACATAGATGGAGATGAATCCAGTCAACAGGCTCTTCTTTCTGATAAAGGTATCACTGATTCTCAACTTGCTCTTGTTAACAAAATACTTCCTCCAAAGTGGTTTACAAAAGTTAAAATTGTTGTTTCTCATGATTACCACTTCACTGTTATTGCTATGATTGATTCTGGTGCAGATATGAATTGTATCCAAGAAGGATTGATCCCTTCAAAATACTTTGAAAAATCAACTGAAAGATTGATTTTTGCTAATGGTTCCCAAATGAAGATTAAATATGAACAAAATAATGCCCATGTTTGCCATGATAATATCTATTTCAAGATTCCTTCTGTTTTAGTCAAAAATATGATTGATAAAGTGATTCTTGGTTTGCCTTTTATAAATGCTTTGTATCCTTTTCTTGTTGAACATGATGGTATTACTACTGACCCTTTTGGTCAAAAAGTAAAATTCAAATTTGCTTCAAAATTTGAGATTGATACTAATAATGCTTCCAATCTAATTCATGCTAAAATCAAACATCTTAACTTCCTTCAACAAGAAGTCAAATACAAGAAAATTGCTGAACAGCCTTCCAATAAATTGTTGCAATCAAAAATTGTTAGTTGATGATGTTTGCTCTGATATTCCTAATGCCTTTTGGCATAGGAAGAAACATATTGTTGACTTGCCTTATGTTAAAGATTTTGATAAGAAAAGCATTCCCACTAAGGCTCGTCCAATTCAAATGAATGCTGAAACTGTTGAATTTTGCAAAAAAGAAATCCATGACTTATTGGAGAAAAAATTGATTAGGAATAGTAAGTCCCCTTGGTCTTGTTCTGCTTTCTATGTTAAAAAAATACTGAAATTGAGAGAGGAACCCCTCGTTTGGTTATTATCAACTATAAACCTTTGAACAAGGTTTTAGAGTGGATTAGGTATCCTATTCCTAATAAGAATGATCTGGTCCATAGGTTGTGTGAGGCGGTGGTGTTTTCTAAGTTTGATATGAAATCTGGGTTCTGACAAATCCAGATCAGTGAAAAGGATAGGTACATAACTGCTTTTACCACCCCTTTTGGCCATTACGAGTGGAATGTGATGCCCTTTGGTCTTAAAAATGCCCCAAGTGAGTTCCAAAACATTATGAATGATATTTTCAACTGCTTCAGTCACTTCACCATTGTTTATATTGATGATGTTCTTGTCTACTCTAGCTCTATTGATGAACACTGGAAACATTTGTATTCGTTCCTAGATACTATTAAGAGAAATGGTCTTGTTATCTCTGCTAAAAAAATCGAACTGTTTCAAACAAAAGTTCGTTTTCTTGGCTATGACATCTCTGAAGGACAAATTCGTCCTATTGATAGAGCTATACAATTTGCTGATAAATTTCCTGATATCATTACTGATAAAACTCAGCTCCAAAGATTTCTTGGATCATTGAATTACGTTGCTGATTTCTACAAGGACATGAAGAAACAATGTAAACCTCTTTTTGATCAGTTAAAAAGCAATCCTCCATCTTGGTCTAATGTCCATACTTCTCTTGTTAAACAAATCAAATCTCATGTTAAGACGCTGCCGTGTCTTGGTATTCCCACTGTTGATGCTTTCAAAATTGTTGAAACCGATGCCTCTGACATTGGTTATGGTGGTATTTTGAAGTAGAGAGTTTCCCCTGAGTCACCTGAACAAATTGTCCGTTTTTATTCTGGAATCTGGAATAATGCACAGCTAAATTATAATACTATTAAAAAGGAAATTTTATCTATAGTATTATGTATTTCAAAGTTTCAAAGTGATTTGTTAAACCAAAAATTTTTGTTACGTATTGATTGCAAAAGTGCTAAGTATGTTATTGAAAAAGATGTTGAAAATATTACTTCAAAACATATTTTTGCTAGATGGCAAGCTATTTTAAGTGTTTTTGGTTTTGATATTGAATAATTGTATATCATTTATACATATCACATATGTCATGTGTTAAATATATAACTTATTCCATGAGTTAAATGTGGATATATTTAAAAAATATGGATAATATATGCGAAATTATAAACATTAATTGTGTGTACTAAGTGTATATTAATGAGTGTGTAATAATATTTTTAGAATAAATCTTAACTATAAACTAAAGCTACATGTTCCATTTAAGAAATTAAATGGGTTTTGTAGCTTCTTCATTTTTTTTTTTTTTTTTTTTTGGGGGGCAATTCACTTGTTAAAATTCAGATATCTTATTTAGCCATGAAAAAATTTGCCAATTAAAATTTAATCTATTAGATATGTAAAAATAAAATATAAAAGACCGAAACTTGCACATGGCTTTCATTACTTGGTGTACTTTTTTTAATAAACTATTGATAGTGACTCGCTTTATGTTCTTTACCTATTGAGCAAGTTAGGGTTCGTTTGGTAGAAGATTTCTAGTAATATTGTTTATATTTTTTGGAAATACATGTGGGTAAAAAAATGTGTGAAAATACGTGTAATGTTATTTAAACATTGAAAACTGTTGTTTAAACAACGGTAACAAACACGCCCTTAATTTGTTATAAAACATACCCAATTTCTTAATGTACCATACACGTGAAAAAAAAAAAAAAAAAAGGGCATATTATTGTACACTTGTAAGTGTATATCGTTTATACATATCACCTATTTCATGTGTTAAATATATAACTTATTCCATGCGTTAAATGTGGATATATTTAAAAAATATGGATAATATATGCGAAATTATAAACATTAATTGTGTGTACGAAGTGTATATTAATGAGTGTGTAATAATATTTTTAGAATAAATCTTAACTATAAACTTTTTTTTTTGGGAGAAATAATCACAGCATGCTATTAACCCCGCAGCTCGAATCCTTTCCCCCCTAGACTCCCAAGCACTTTGTGAATGGGGAGATGCCAGTTTAGGTACAAGGCCTTTGGCATCTATAAACTTAGTTGTAGCCTAAAGTTACGACTTCCATTTTGAGAAATTAAATGGGAGTGGTAGCTTCTTTTTTCTTTTTCTTTTTTGGCAATTCACTTGTTAAACATCAGATATCGTATTTAGCCAAAATAAATTTTACCAGTATGGCTTTGAATATTGATGGTAGTGTACAGGGTAACCCAGGATTTGCAGGGGGAGGGGGCGTCCTTAGGGATAGCCAAGAAAACTTGATTAATGGCTTTTTAATGCATATTGGTTTTGTCACAAATAATGTTGCAGAATTATGGGCAGCTAGACAAGGTTTATTAATTGCCTGGGAACTTAGTTACAAATTTATAGACCTGCAAATTGATTTTGAAATTGTGATATGTTGGTTAACTTCAAATGGGACTACGGCTCCAGCTATGGCTCCATTAATTTGTGATTTTAGGGCCTTACTAAGCAAAGCATGGACCGTCCTACAACGTCACATCCTTCGTGAAGCTAACAACATTGCAGATGGTCTAGTCAAGAGAGGAGTAATGCAAAAAAATAGCCTAATGGAATATGTACAATGTCCTACTTTTGTTATTAATCCCTATATATGGGATCTTTTGGGAAAAAAAAAAAAAACACTATCAGATAGTGTTCCTTAACATCCTTGAATGGTAGACTCTATTCAAGGATGACTAATGGACCAACTTTTGTAACTACTACTTATTAAATAAAACATCCCCTCTTTCTACCAAAAAAAAAAAAAAAACTTTACTAGTTAAAATTTAATCAATCGTATATGTAAAAATAAAATATAAAAGACTGAAACTTGCATATGGCTTTCATTACGTGGTATACTTTTCTGAATAAACTATTGATAGTGACTCGCTTTATGTCCTTTATCTGTTGAGCAAGTTTGGTATAAAACATGCCCAATTTCTTAATATAACATATACGTGAAAAAAGACATATTATTGTACATTTGTTAGTGTATACCGTTTATACATGTCACCTATTTCATGTGTTAAATATATCACTTATTCCATGTGTAAAATGTGGATATATTTAAAAAATATGGATAATATATGCAAAACTATAAACATTAATTTGTGTGCTAAGTGTACATTAATGAGTGGTGAAAGCTCAAAAATGTGTTGAAAACACAAGAGCTGTTTAGACCCCCAAATTAAAGTTACGGCTCGATAGATTTTACACTAACTTAATACTAAGTGTGGAATAGTGTAAATGTGAGCGGATAAACAAACAAGCTACTCTAATCCATAATCATAGCAACCCAGTAGTAAAATGGAATGTAAAAGAGTAGGGAAGAAAGATGCAAACACAAGATAACACACCGATGTGTTATCGAAGAGGAAATCAAAGAACTCGACGAAAAACCTCTCCCCCACCCTCCAAGCGGTAATCGATCCACTAGACAATCAGTTGGGATACATGGGTTAGCAAGAGACCCTCCAAGCCTAATCTACCCGATGTACCTAAGCCCTCCAAGCTCCTACTCCAACAAGACTTCTCAAAACCGTGTCTTGTCTAGCTCTCCGGATCCCGCAACAAGCTCCATGTTGCATCTGCCATCCCTGGCTTTTTCCAATGCTTCCTAGCAGCACCAAAACCTCACTTGACCCTCTGAAAGGGTGTGGTAAGTGTTTGGGCTATCAACCTCTCAATGGTATGGAAATGGAGATGTAGGAGTTGACGAAATTCTACAAGCAAATGTGTAGAGGATTGTGGGTATAACAATCTCTAACTCTCAAGGTGTTTGGCTAGGGTTTTCTCTCAAAAACACTACTCAACATTTGTGGGTAATGTGGGTATATATAGTGTGGGTACAGAAAGTGTGTATCAAATAGTACAGTCTGGCAGAACAGAATGTCTCACGGGTGTCTCGCGGGAAGGCCTTACCCACGAGATACTCGCGAAACACAACTATTGCCATCTGTCCTGACTCTTCGCATTCCAGTCGTGTATAGGGCACATGGCTCACTTCGCGGGATGCTTAGTCGTGAGATACCCGCGAGAACTCCTCAATCTTCAGTTGCTTAAGTCTTCACACACTCTCTCTCTATCACACAATCCTTACAATCAAATCCCACAATAAATACAGAGTACAAAAGATTGAATGAAATTACAATCAAATTTGGCACGGAATAAAAGCCAACAAAACACATAGTTGTAAATCACAACTTTACAATCTCCCCCTTTGGCTATTCCGTGACAAAACCCTAAAACAGACTCTAGACTTAAACGTGAGTTTGGGAACACAAGCAAAACTCACTCACACTTAATTCTAGATTCTGATAAGCTCTTGAAACATATGAACATGTAACTCCTGAAACACAACAACAAAATATTATCATTGTATGCAGAAAACTTGAAAAACATATGGAGCATTAAAAGCATGATCAAGCAAGATGAAATAGAAAACACTAGATCATAGCAAGATCAAACAAGTAATCACTATACAGAAGTAATTACTATGCTCATTCACACAAGGAATGAACATCCGGATATGCAAGATGATAAGCTCATATGAAGAGTACCATTTGCAAATCCAACACTCAACCAATGCAAAATACTCAAAGTATTTGCATCTAGGAACAATCCTACATGGGCACAAGAGTGTTCATCACTCAACCAATGCATAGAACGTATATGCATCTAGGAACAATCCTACTAGGGCACAAGAGTGATGTAGTGAAGTAAATGTATGACATTAAACTTCAATAGCACAAGCATAAAGGCTGCATAAGCAAAGTATTGCAAATACATGGCACAAACCATAAAAGCCTACAAAACACATGCAATGAAACAAAACAACCCTTAAAGCTTACAAAAGCAACATGGGTACATGCAGAGTATGCTACAAAGCATAGAGAATATTACAAAAGAAACATCTGAAATAATACTTAAATAAAGCATAGTATCAAAGCTTTAAACGCAAAAGCTGTAAAACAGTTATAAAAACTAAAAAGTACTGAATAAAAACCGTCTGAAAAACCAATAACCAATGTTACTAAGTTGCTAGACTATGCTCCCCCTAACACTGTGCAAGCTCTTCTCTAGCTCCCCCTCAAAATTTTCTCCCCCTTTTTGACCGGAATGGCCAAAGGGTCAGAACTGATCTGACTCTGAATCCGAGCCGTGCTCCATAGATAAGTCTTGTACTTGAGAAGAGAGCGCGGTGATCTGTCCTTGAAGGTATGCAAACTGGTCCACGGTGTACTGCACATGGGAGTCAAGCACTGTAGACATCTGATCCATCTTAGCAAGCAACTGATCCAGTTTGCTTAAGCCTTGTGGAGGAGCCGAAGATGATGGCTGTGCAGAGGGCTCAGGAGCCGAGGTGAACCTGTTAATCTCTTCCTCTGTATCTTCGCCTTCATCCTGCCGAACCCGTCGTGGTGGTGGTATGGTATGCACACCGGTCTTCGATCCCTTGATGTGTGCAGTGCTCCTAGTCAGTGTATGACCACCAATGGGATAGTCTCTCTGAACAACCATGAGGCCACTAGGTAGCTTGAGCTTTGCCTCAATCAATCCCATGATCAAAGAGGGGAACGGCATTACAGTCCGAGAATTCTGCTTTGTGATGCTCTTCTTCAGGACATGCATGATATGGCCACAAATGTCAATCTCCTTATGTGTGAAGAGATCATACAGAAATCTTGTTCTTGGAGCAGAGAGAGTGGTGAGATTGGTGACCGGATAAAGATTGTGAATCATCACATAGCTTAGGGTCCTCATTTCTGGAGAGAACTTGATGGTGTTCATGGATGATTTCTTTGGTTCACCACCAAGGAGTGTAATCATCTCATCAGTAGAACCCATTCTGTCCTCATAAGCAACAGTGATTGGCTGAGATGGTGGACGAGTTTCTAGAAAATCTTGAATGCTCTCTCTTGTAATCACAAACTCCTTGTGTCTTACCCAGCACTCAATACATTCTCCGTTGACAGTGGCATTGGAGAAGAACTCTTTGATAATCTCTGAATAGACCACTCCAGTCGGATTCAGCAACTTGGTCCAAGTTCTATCTTTGAACACTTCAGGGATGAAAGTGCCCTCAAGAGTCTCTAACTGGACTACCCGTTCCATGATGATTGTCTTGTCCTTGTAGCAGTCATTGTACTTCATATCAGCTTCTATAGACCTGAAATGATCAGAATCAGTTCGGGCTCACTTTGAAGACGATTTCTTCTTAGCAGCATGCTTGGTGGGAGACATCTGCACAATTTTACAAAGCAAAGAAAAAAATGCACAAGCACAAACCAGAAGACAAACTACATTAGATTCAAGTTAGTTCCGAATCAGACTTAAATTAACAAAAAAAAACAGAGCATGGTAGACACTAAACATCATGCTAAAAGACTCCAACTTATAAGGCATAACTACAATGCAACAAATTAAGAAAAAGTGCAAGAGTGTGTGTCTGTGTGCATGTGTTGATGAGTGTGTGCGGCATGAAATGCATGAGGGTGCCTAAGTGTGCCTAGTTGTGTGCCAAAAGTGTGCAACATGAACAAAGTGATTGAAACACAAAATCAATGACCAAACCAAGTAAAATAAGGTCAAATAAGTGAGAGTCCATGGATTGAAATCACTTGATTTCAAAATAGCACAAAAATGTCACTCGGACATTTTGACAAACACTTAGTGTGCACAAATGCAAAAAATACATGAATAATGCATGAACATGTGAAAATCTACCCTCAATACATGATAAAATGCCACAAGGGGCCAACACATATGCAGAAACAACAAATGGGACACAGCCCAATAAAAAAAAATGAAAAAGATTCACCCAATTTTGAAAACCAACCCAAAGTTTCGAAAATCCCCAATTATCAAAACCCTAACAAAAAATCTGCATAATCTAAGTAAAAACTTGAAAAGAAATGGTTAACAAACATACCTTGCAGAAGAAAATGCAGAAAAAATGCTTGGATTGAAGGGAAATGAATGGAATAGTGATTTTGGGTTGAAAAACTTTGAGAGAGGTTGAGCGAGGGAAGCATTAGGTTGAAAACACGCGTTTTTCGCGGGTTAGAGAGTGGCGAGACAGTCGCGAGACAGTCGCGAGAAAGGCCACTGAAGCACAAAATTTTTCGCGAGAAGCATTAGGTCGCGAAACAGTCGCGGTAACTTCTGTCTGAAATTGGAAAAATCCAATTTTAGCCAAACAGCATTTCGCGAGTAGCTTTTGGTCGCGAGACAGTCGCGATACAGTCGCGAAAGTTTCTGTGTGACATGTTAAAAGAAAAATTTCCCTCAACCCATTTTCGCGGGAAGCTCTAAGTCGCGAGCTTCTCGCGAAACTACCCCTGAACCAGTTTTTGAAGGAACACAAAAACATGCATTTTAATGAAAAACAAATGACAAGAAAGTATAAAATCACTTTCAAAAACAAATAAAACACTCAAAAATCTTTTTGGGTTTGATCAACAAAGATTGAGCATGTGAAAACACATTTAATCAAGTATAATCACACAAATGAATAAGGCATTCATTGAACATAGACTTGTGTGTTGTGTGTGGATATCAAAAATGAGATAGTCCTTAGTCCAATGTGAAGCCTCAATGATCAATTCAATCAAGGCATACACAACTAGCACTAGATTATGTGATCTATCTCAATTATAGAAACATGCATATATGACCTCCCACACGTACTTGACAATAATTCATTGAAGCTTTTCATTTGGCTCCATATTTAACATATCATTTGCAACTTTTGAGCAAAGAGAATCTCATTTAGAGAAAGATGCCTGAAATTTTTGATATTTCAATTGATGAGTTAGCCTTTGGCTTGTTGGGCATCATACATTTTATTTTGGTCGCTTTCCCTTTTTCCTAGTCGAATACTAGTTTGTGCGACAGGCTTTTGCAGCTCTATATCTCTTTTCATTTGGAGATTTACAATTAGAGAGCTCTTTTAAGCAAAAAAAAATAAAAGTGGGAAGATATATAGGCATGAGTCTATGCATGTCTCAAGATCAACAAAACCATTCACTAATCATTCATGACAAGGTTGAAGATCTATTTACAACAGTCACATAGATTTCAGAATTTCTTCCACAATGATATGAGTGCATGAGAGACAAGCTAAGCTCGTTAAATGCACAAAGCCATAAGTACAAAGGTACAAGGCAAAACATGCTTTGAGACAAAACTCAACAAAGTGATCAAACTTTTTGGATTTTCTATTTTTTTATGTGTTTTTTGAATTTTTGAACACACCCAAAACAGAACAGGAAAATAAAGATTAACAAAGACAACCGGTACAAATCAACCAGACAAAATAACAACAGTAAAAATAGAGCAATGCATGAAAAAGATGCAACAGCAAATGTCCCTAAACATTGAAAGAATTTATGCGTGGACATGTTATAATGCTTATGCATGAGTACCCCTTTTCACCCACACGTCACGTGCGTTTGGGGTGATATCCTTAACAGATTGGGTACGAGAATTTGGACTATCAAACCTTCTGGTGAAACTCTCCAAGCAGGTGGTGAAGGCACCAATCATTTTCATCACGTCCATCATGCCAGGATCACGATTTTGACTTCTCGGTTGTTCACCACCCCAAGACCTCATGTCATTTCTCCTTCCTCGTGACCGAGGTGCGCTTGAATTGTTGTCTGATCTCAGCTTTTGACAGTTGGGTCTGGTATGTCCTTGCATTCCGCAGTAATGACACACATAGTCCGTTCTAGGACTCCGTTGTGATCTTGGGAGAGATCTTCCTCTGGTTTCATGTCTACCCATGGAATGATTTCGGGGCTTATTCACCATCCGTTGCTCACTCACATTCTTCTTCTCAGCCTTAACATTCTCAGAGATGATTTCTTCTACCATAGGCTCTATGGCCTTCACAAATTTCACTTCTTTGGTAGCTTTGGCTGACGAGCTGCTTCCTCCGGTGTATCCCAACCCGGACTTGTCTGAAGAAGGTTTTTGAGATGAGATAACATCATCTAACTTCTGGGAGGAGACTCTCTCTATCTTGGAATGAGCTTGCACTACCTCTTGCTCAAGAAACCTCACCTTCGTGTAGGCTTCAGACAACTCGCCATTTAATGTCTCAATCTCAATCTTAGCCTCTTTATATCTGACCATGAGACTTCGGTAATCTTCCTCAGCCTTCTTCATTTTCCTTACAGCTGCCTTGGCTATTCTGGTATACTCTCCAAACTTCTCAAGAAGTAAAGAGTAATTTTCTTAAAGATTAGCTGTATTCTCTTCTTCTTCTTCAGCATCTGATTCTTCTACATTCCCAATAGACTCTGAATCAGAATGCTCACCAAGCTCCTTCACAAGAGCACCCAAATCATCTGATGACTCCACATGAGCAATGGTCATGAATGCGGAGTAGTTTCCCTCTTCGTCACAGCTCTCTTCCGAGTCAGAATCAGAGGAGTCTGAATCACTGAGTGTCGTGGCATAAGCTTTGCCTTTTCCCCTCAGAAAATTTGGACACTCATTCTTTAGATGTCCGTGGCCATTGCACTCATAGCATATAATTTCTGAAGAAGGTTGAGACTCCCTCCCTTCTTTTCTTGTAAATTCTTTCCTATCACCTCTTGAAGATGAAAATTTTCCTTAGTTGAATGGTTTCCCACTGTTCTTCATCTTCAGAAATTTGCGGAAGTTTTTCGCAAGAAATGCTACTTCCTTCTCCACCCCATCTTCTTCGGAGGAATCACCCATCCTTTCGGTGATGGTTTTAAGAGCAAGTGATTTACTCATCTTATGGGAAGGTAGTCCCATCTGATATGTTTGGAGAGACCCAACTAATTCTTGAATTTTAATCTCATCCAAATCCTTGCTTTCCTCTATGGCTATAACTTTTGCTCTAAAACTTTCAGGCAAGGAACTCAATACTTTTCTCACCACCTTAGCATCTTCAATCTTCTCCCCAAGATTGAGTTTAGCAATTACAATTTCATTGAGCTTCCCATAGAACGAATCAAACGGTTCATCATCACCCATCTTGAGCTCTTCAAATTTGGTGGTAAGCATCTGAAGCTTTGTGTCCTTAACTTTCTTTGTACCCTTATAAGTGGTCTCCAAAATCTCCCAAGTTTCTTTGGCTACTGTCATGTGAGAGATCCTGTGGAATTCATCAGGAGACACAGCACAAAATATAGCATTTAAAGCTTTACTATTAGCATTGGCTGCTGCAAGAGCCGCCTTATCCCAATTAGCCTTAGGAGCTTCCGGCTTAGTCCAGCCGAGCTCTACCGCATCCCAAACGGTATCTTCTATAGAGCATAGAAATGCTCTCATTCTGACTTTCCAGAATGCGTAATTGTTCCCATCAAAAAATGGTGGAACATTGAGCGATTGAGACCGGTCCATCTCAAATAGGGTCAAGGATCACACTAAGGTATTTAAACCAAGCAAGTGTACCCGCTCTGATACCAATTGAAAGCTCGAAAACGTGTTGAAAACACACGAGTTGTTTAGACCCCCTAATTAAAATTACGGCTTGGTTGATTTTACACTAACTTAATACAAGTGCGGAATAGTGTAAACACAAGCGTATAAACAAGAAGCTACTCTAATTCATAATTAAAGCAACACAGCAGTAATAATGAAATTAAACAAGAGTAGGGAAGAAGGATGCAAACACAGAAAACACCGAGACGTGTTTTCGAAGAGGAAACCGAAGAACTCGGCGAAAAACCTCTCCGCCGCCCTCCAAGCGGAAATCGATCCACTAGACAATCAGTTGGGATACATGAGTAAGCAAGAGACCCTCCAAGCCTAATCTACCCGATGTACCTAAGCCCTCCAAGCTCCTACTCCAACAAGGCTTCTCGGAACCGTGTCTTGTCTTAGTTCTCCGGATCCCGCAACAAGCTCCATTTTGCATTTGCCATTCCAGGCTTCTTCCAATGCTTCCCAGCAGCACCAAAACGTCACTCAACACTCTCAAAAGGTGTGGTAAGTGTTTGGGCTATCAACCTCTCAATGGTGTGGAAATGGAGAGGGAAGGGTTGAGGAGATACCACAAGCAAGTGTATAGAGAAAGGTGGGGATGACAATCTCTAATTGCAAATGTGTTTGGCTAGGGTTTTCTCTCTAAAGCATTCCTCAACATTTGTGGGTAATGAGGGTTTATATAGGATATGTGCAAAATGTGTGAGTCAGTCAGTACAGGCTGGCAGAACAGAATGTCTCGCGGGTATCTTGCGGGAAGGCCTTACCCGCGAGATACTCGCGAGAGACAGCTGTCTCCACCTGGCCTGACTCTTAGCATTCCAGCATGTGCAGGGCACATGCCTCACTTCGCAGGAAGCTTAGTCGCGACATACCCGCGAGATTCCTTTAGCTTCCAATTTGCTTGAGTCTTCACACACTCTCTATCACACACCCCTTACATCAATTCCCACAACAAATACAGGGTATACACAATTGGTAGTAATTACAATCAAATTTGGCACGGAATAAAAGCCAACAAAACACATAGTTGTAAATCACAACTTTACAGTTTCTATGGAGGAATTTAAGAGAATCTCTAATGTTGAGGTTGCTCACACTGCTTGGAAAATCCTCTAAACTGTGCATGAAGGCACAAAGGCAGTTAAGATTAATAAACTGCAGCAATTGATTTCTAGATTTGAAAACATTAGAATGTCTGATGATGAATCTTTTGATGAATTCTATGCTAAATTGAATGATATTGTTAATTCTGCTTTTAATTTGGGTGAAATCTATGAGCAACCTAAAATTGTTAGGAAGATACTTAGATCTTTAACTGAAGACTTTAGACCCAAAGTGACTGCCATTACAGAGAGCAAGGATGTGGACACCATCCCTATTGATGAGCTTTTAGAATCTCTTCAGTCCTATGAGTCTGACCTACCCAAGGCAAACAAATCCAAATCAATGGCTCTTAAGTCTGTTGATGATGTTGATGTTGGTGGATTTGATGATAAGCTCTCTACTACAAAGATTGCGTACCTTGCCAAGAACTTTAGAAACTTTCTTAGGAATAACAACAGAAAGGCAAGAGGTACAAACACTGCTGAACCTTGAAACTTTAGGAAGAATGATCCCACTAAGGTTAATAACTTTGAAAAACCTAGAGAAAAAGTTGGTCAATCTTCAAACAATCCATTGGGTGCTTAGTGTTTTGGCTGTCAAGGGTATGGTCATGTTAAATCTGAATGTCCTACATTCTTGAGGTCTAAGGGTAAAGCTATGGCTGTAACCCTTAGTGATAATAAGGTTTCTGATGATGAGTCTGGATGTGACAAGGATGGAAACTTCATTGCTTTCACTACTACTACTGTAGCCAATGAAAGTATATCTATTGAAAAGAACCCTTCTGACGGGGAACTCTCTGAGGATACAGATCTTCAAGATGCCTATAATAAACTTTGCAAAGTTGCTGCAAAGGATGCCATGAATGTTGTACTTGGCCTGAAGAAAATTGAATCTCTTGAGCTTGAAAAGAAGAAATTGCTTGTTAAATTGTTTGATGCTAATGATCTTTTGAATAATGTAAAATCTGAGAACACGCTCTTGCTTGATAAAGTTAAAACTTTGGAACATGATTTATCTGTTGCTAGATCTGCTAGTTCTAAACTTAATCAAATGTTGAATGTTCAAAAGTATCCTTCTGACAAATCTGGTTTAGGATATGTTGAAAGCATCTCTGATTTTGCACCACATTCCATGAACTTTGTTCCTTTATCTTCTTCTGAACCTTCCGTGAATGAGGTTGTGAGTGAAACTGTCAAACCCCCTGTGAGTGAGGTTGTCAAACCTGTAGAAGTTTCACCCCCTAGGAAGATTAGGGTTGATCTTGGAGAGTCTAAACCTAAGGATTCTACCCTTTTTAAGGACAAGATGCATGGTAAACTTGCTTGGGTTTGTCATTTTTGTGGAAAGTCTGGACACATTCGTCCTAACTGTTACAAGCTTCAAGCTACTAAGAAAGCAAACAAACCAAAGGTGCCTGTGCCTCAAGCACAAGATCCTATGGCACTCATTGGTGAATTGGTAAAGGCGTTGAACCTTTATTCCAATCCTGGAGTTGGAAATCACTCGAATGTGAATAAGAACTCCAATGCTCATAGTGCATCTAAAAGATTTTGGATGCAAAAGACTCGATCTAATTGAGTCTTTCTGACATTGTCCTTGTACTTTATTGCTCATTCCTCTGTGACCATTGTTCTTTGGTATTTGTGTTTTTATGTTTTTTTCTAGGACTTGCATTGCATTACATTCATGCATTTCATTCTAGGATTTATTTGTTTTCTTTGTTTAATAAAATAAAATAATAATAAAAAAAGGAGAAAGCAAAATTATGTTTAACATTATTTTTCTTGGTTTTTGAAAACAAGGTTGGTCAATTTATTTACACAGAACATGTCTTGTGTACCTTGTTTAGCTTTAATTAGCTTATTTATTACACTTTACTAGTTGAAGCTTTGTAGTGCATGTTGTGTGGGAAAGATGTTTATGATGTTTATCACTTTGTCTTAATCTTGAAGTCACATGTTATTTGACTGTCAGACTTGATCCTTTTGAGAAATGCATAAATAACCATCTCACTACTGTTCACTAGCCAATCATGAACATCTTAGTGCATATCATAAGATTTTGTGCTCGAGAAAGTGTAGCACATGCACAAAAAGAACATAAGGTGTAGCCTCGGTTTAATTGCTTAATACTTAAAATTGGTGTGTACTATTAGGCTTGATGCCAATTCACTTAATTAAAACTGGTGTGTACTATTAGGCTTGATGCCAATTCACATAATTAAGAGGCTAAATTCAAGAAACTTACATGATTGTAAGCTTATGTTCTAGGAGATGTGAGAGTTATATGATGTAACTCTTTAGGTGATAGTCTCTAGGAGATTGTGATGAATTTTGTAGATTTTGTGATTGATCTCTATTCACATATCACCTCACATGTATCTCAAGCTCTTGCTAGTTGCATACACTACACAAGTTACTCTTTGCTATATATTGTACATGTTATTGTGTGTGTTTTTGGTCTGACCAACCAAGTTTGAAAATACCTTGAGTGTTATGCACAACATTTTTTTTGCTTGAAAATTTAAAGGGAGATTGGCTAAAACTTTCTTTGGAGAAACTGGGATTAAAATTTGGGTTTTTGAAAAAAAAAAAAAAAAAAAACACATTCATTTTTATCTCATACTCATGCATTTTGTTTCATTGATTTTAATGCTTTGAGGAGTTATTTTCAAAAATTGGTTTGAGTTTTTCAAAACTGTAATTTTTCTCAAAATACTATGAGCCACTGCCTGTTTCGATCGATCCAATCTGTTTTTCGATCAATCGAACATACTTAAAATTTCTTTAAAAATCTTGGATTGATTGGATCGATCGAATGTGATTTTTGATCAATCGAAAGTCGCGGATCAGGTTTTTTAAAACACTGTTCTTGACTGATTCAAACACTTTTTCAAAAAGTTTTTCGAACTTTTCTTCTTTCTCCGACTAGGCAAGGCTCCACAGTCAATTTTTTGTCGTTTTCCTCCGGATTTTTTGCAAAGTTTCTCTTTCCTCAAGCCGGTAAGTCTCTTTTGCCCTTCCTTTTTTAGTTTATTTTCATTTTTCATGCATTTTTCATGCATTTTCACTCAAATTTTTGGACCTTTTTCTTTTTGGGATTTTTGTTGATTCAAGCCCTATTTTGGGCAATTGATCAATGGGTTTTTATGGGGACATGATATAAACATGATCTTGATAGTTTAATTTGATTAATTTTGGGTTTTGTGAAAAATTGAATTTTCTAAGGTTTGTATTGAATTCAATTTGGGGTTTTTGTTCAATTAGGTTGAAATTGATGAAATTGACTTGTTGTTTTGATGAATTTAGGCATTATAATCTGTGTGTTGTGTTTTGTAATGCTTAATTTATCAATTTGCTTCAAAATTTTTCAAGTGGTTTTCAAATTTTTGGGGTTTTTGTTAGAAACTCTATGCTTAAGCCAATTTTGTACAATTGAACTTAAAATTGAACCTTGTTTACTGCATTAGTACATGCATCATGACATTGTTATTGTTCATGCATCATATAGATTTTTGCTCTATATTTTTTTTTGTGCTAACTTGTAGTCTGCCCTTGGTTTTTTGTTTTTTTTCTTTTGGTCCTTCTCTGGGTGTCTCTGTCTTTTCCTTAGCATCATGCCTAGGAAGACTAGGGTTCATAGGTCTGTCCCCACACCTACTCCTTCCCCTCCTCCTTTTGACCGAGACAAATTTCCTAGTGAGAAAAATCAAGAGATATATGATAAGCTGAATCTTAGGAGAAAGATATGGTCTGAGCGGTCTGTCATTTTAGATGAGCTAGATCCTGCCATTAGGGCAAACTTTGAGCGTAGGGGCTGGTTACCCTTGGTGGATATTTCTGATCCTCCTCCACCTGCTACCTTAATTAGAGAGTTCTTTTCGAACATCTCTATCCGCGTCTATAATTCCAACACTTTAGTAAAGAGTTGGATACGAGGCGTAGAGTACACCATTACTCCTATAGTAGTGGCTGATGCTCTAGGGGTACCCTTGGTCTAGCACCCTGTCTACCCTTACGATGAGTCTCCTTTGCTGAGTGATGTCATGTCCTACATCACTGGGTCTTCTATCCAGTGGGGTTCTGATCCTAGGATCACCACTGTTGAGCTTTCTGAGTTACAATTCCTTTTCTTTAGGATAGCTTGTCATTGTTTTTGGCCCATTTCTCATCTTCACACCATTCCTCTCGAGCAGTGTGTATTTTTGTACGCTCCAGTTACTGATGCTCCTATCAATTTTCCCCTTTTGTTCTTTCGTTCCTTGAACGAAGTGTATAGGAGTTCATCTTCTTCTCATGCCCTTGTTCATCCTATCTTCATCCATAGGATTCTTCTTTATCTAGGTTTAGATGATTTCCCTTCCTCGGAGCCTGTGCATGTTATTGGTCCTATAGGTGCGTCTTTTCTTAAACAGAGGGCTGCTCACCTTCGAGCTGACTTTAAACACCCTAGGTTTGAGCCTTTTGGGTCCGCACCTCCTCCCTCTTCTTTTACAGGTCCTACTGGTGAGGATGTTCTTGATCCTGATGCTGCTGCTGCTGTTCCTCCACCTCCATCGGATGACTTTGATATCCGTCGTACTTTGGAGACTGTCATGACCGTTCAGGCGGCTCATGGTCAGCTTTTGGTGGACTTATTTAACGAGATTCGTGCGTTGCAAGCTGATTTGGCACATCTTCGTTCACCCTCAACACCTCCTTTTGATGATGGCTTGTGATTGCCCCTTGGCATTCCGTCACAAAAAGGGGGAGTAGAGTTTGTAGAGGAGTTTTGTAGTTAGGGAGAGTTTTTTTTTTGTTTTTGTTTTGAGGAGCTAGTGGAGTTGTTAGATTGTATCTAAGCGCTTCACCTTGTATATCATTTTTTTTGGGATATTCATGTTAGAGGGAGTAACATTGTTTTTGATATACATGATTTATACTTGATTCTTGTTTCTTTGGATTCACTGTTTATTGATTTATATTTATGAGTTATTCATTGATATATGTCTTCATTATGTGTTGTGTGAATCATACAAGAATGTTATACCTGTTTATTTACTATTTTCTGTCACACATGCGTTTATGCGTTTGTTGAGTATTTCAGGAATATACAGGTTAATTCAATTGAGTTGCTATCTACACTTGCAACTGATGGATAGTAGTTAGGATTGAATTTTGGTTTTATGAGCATTATTATTGTAAAGGGCTTTTACTTGTAAACTTTGAGCTTTGTGTTTGTGTTTTGTCACGGATTGCCAAAGGGGGAGTTTGTTAGGTTCTAAAGATTTAGGAATTTATGTATTTAGAACTCTAATGTGTAATGTTGGAAAATCATGATCAAAACAGGTTGTTTAGTCTTGTTTAGGCTTGCTCAAAGTTGAGTCTTTCATGTAAAGTTGGAATCGAGAGGCTGTAGATGCATTGGTGCATTTCGGCCTGACTCGATCGATCGAATCTCTAACAGAATGCTTTTCTGCAAAATTTTCTAGCTCAGCCCTAACTCATTAAACGTTTTGGGTTTTCTGTTTTTACCCTAAGTATAAAAAGCAAAACTCTAGCCACGTTTTTAAGAGTTGCTCCAGTTGTATTGTTGCTCATACTTTTCTGTTTTGTGTAAATCTCTTGTGAGATCTAGAGGAGCTTTCCTTTACACAAAGCTTAGAGTTTTCAAGGTAGAGATAATATCAACATCTTGATAATCAACTCGGTTGCTGCCATTGAAGCTTAAAGAATAACAAGCGTGAGTGCTTGTAGCTGATTGGAGAATTCAAGAAAGAAGGAGTCCGTGGATTTGGAGCTTGCACATGGTCGTGTCAGTAAGTTCTACTGGTGGGTAACATTAGGAAGTCAAGCGGGAAGCTTGTAAGTCCTTTTGCATGAACTTCGATTCTTTCATAATGGATTCAGGTTTACCTTGAGGATAGCTAGGTCAAATCCTCCCTAGGTTTTTACCGTGTGGTTTCTTGGGTGATCATATCATTGTGTCGTTTATATTTCCACTGCTTTATACTTTTGATATGATTGTATGTTTGTGATAACCTAGAATTGCTTAAATTGACTAAGTTAATCACTTGGCTAATTAACTAGGTTAATCTGATTGGTTTAAGGGGTCTAAAACCGTTCATACCTGTATATTTCCTGAAACACTAAACAAAATGCATAAACGCATGTGTGACAGAAAAGCAATAAATCAACAAATATGCAAACTAACTCTCCCCCTATGTTAGATACATCAAAAACAATGTTAACTCCCCCTAAACAGAACACTTGTATTTTATATTCTCTCCCTAAACAAAACAAATTGGTCAGTCATCTATGTCTCCCCCTTTTTGTCACGTATTGACAAAGACTACCTAATCAGAAGGTAGATAGAAAACATACGCAACAGAGTAAGAGAAAATAGAGACAACTCCCCCTATGAAGAGCAACAACTCCCCCTAAGAATTACAAAGGTTAAAAAAAATTTCTCCCCCTATAAAAATAGGAAAAACAAAACAAGTTTTGGGAAAAACGGTTTTGGGGAAAAATAAAGGGGGTGAGGATAAATAAAAAGACACAAACCAAGTTTAAAAAAAAACTAAGTTGAGGATACACATGAAGAAAAAATATTATCTCTTTCAATAAAATGCAAACATGGCACTATGTGACCCATAAACAGTTGCATGAGTAGAGAAAAATATTTGCACATTGATTATCCATCATATCTCTTAAGAAAAATATTTTCTACAGTTCACACATAAAAAAAAGGCATATACTAGAAAGTACATAGCTCAAAAATTAATCAATCAATTTTTTGATCAAGTTGAGTATCCAATGTAGCAAAGTGTATGCATGTTATGTGTGAAAACAATGAGAGATATGACTGAAAAATTGCAAGATGGATACAAAAACAATGCAAGGCATGTAAATCCTAAACACAAATGATGTATGAAAAAAATTTGGTCAAAAACATAGAAACTGAAAATTTTTCAGTTGCGATCGAACATTAGTCAAGTCAGGCAGACTCAAACCAAAAATTTTAATCGCAATTTTGATTGATCGAAAAACAGGTTTGATCGAAAGTCTAGAAAAATCAAATTTTTGAAAAATAGAGCATTTTAATGTAGAAACTCCTCAAAGCACATTGTTTTATAAAAAATGCATGAGTATGAGATGAAAAGTTTTTCAAAAACACTTGAATTCAACCTAGATCTTCCAAAATCAAGATTTTCAATCAATTTGTCCTCAAAGCGCAAACATTAAACACATTTTACATTAAAATCAAGGTATTTTTAATCTTGGATGGCCACAACAGAAACACACACAATATAATGTACCAAGTTTAGCAAAGAGTAACTTGTGTAGTGTGTGCAACTAGCAAAGGCTTGAGATACATGTGAGGTGATATGTGAATAGCAATCAATCACAAAGTCTACAAAATTCATCACATAGAATTTAAAAGAGACTATCACCTAAAGAGTTACATAATATAACTCCCACATCTCCTAAAACATAAGCTTGCAATCATGTAAGTTTCTTGAATTTTGCCATATAGTATACAAACCAATTTTAATTTATTTAAAAACTTATTAAAAAGCTAGGATAATGTACACACCAATTTTAATAGTACACATCAATTTTAAGCATTTAACTAAGGCTACACCTTATTTTCTTTTTGTGCATGTGCTACACTTTCTCGAGTACAAAATCTTACGATATGCACTAAGGTGTTCATGATTGGCTAGTGAACAGTGGTGAGATGGTTATTTATGCCTTTCTTAAAAGGATCAAGTCCGGCAGTCAAATAAAATGTGACTTCAAGATTAAGATAAAGTGATAAACATCATAAACATCTTTCCCATACAACATGCACTACAAAGTTTCAACTAGTCAAGTGCAATAAATAAGCTCATCCAAGCTAAACAAGGTACATAAACTTGTTATGTAAAGATAAGGTGGTCAATCCTTGATTATAAATCCAAGATGTGAAATACAAAACACAAAAATCTTTTTGGTTTTAAAAACTATATGAACAAAAACAAAAAAACACATATTATGCTAAATGAACAATGCAAAACTATGCATGATAGTGCTAAACTAAGCTATAGAGGGTACACAAACAAGAAATATCAATTTCTTAATTAACCCATGAGTACATGTACAAACTAGTACATACTCATACAAAATCAAAAATAACTTAGCACTTATATAACACTTACTATTCAAGTATCTCCACAATGTCAAGTATCTCCACAATGTCAAGCATGTTCTAAATCAAAAGAGAGATATCATAATTCATGTAATCCTCAAAAAGAAAAACAAGACACAAAATAAAATATTTTTGTCTTTTTGAAAATTTTCAATGTTTTTGGATTTTTTAAAAAACAAAAAATAGCCTAAAAAAAACATGACCAAAAACAGAAAAAAAAAAAAACATGTCCACAATTAATTGAAAGAATTAAATCAAGGAGAAGTTAGCAACACTCACCTTAGAGAACCTTTTCTCACCCATCTAGCACGAGTCTTCGGCTTTGTAGGTGAAAAACCATGAGAAGCAGAGTGTATTTGAGGGATTACACCAATTTTCTGAGAAAGACTGAAATCCTGCAAATTCCTTTCACAAGCCAACAAGCTTAAATTTTTCAAAAGCATATAAAATAATTTATTTGGACTTATGGCAGAAGAAATATCATCACATATCCTAGATTGAAACACAGAATGTTTAAATTTTAATTTATGACAATTAAGATGAATGTGACCATGGACACCACAAAAGTGGCAGACATGAACAAATTTAGAAACATCAGTATTCCTAACAACAAATCTAGTCTCAGATTTTGGTTTTTGCCTTAACAAAGAACAATTTGGTCTAATATGACTAACAACACCACAAGGTGACAAGTAGACACAAAAACAGATTTATTATGCTCTCTAACAATAGGTTTAGACTTAGGTTTAGAAACTTCAACGTCTACATCAGAACCTATACCTTTATCTAACCTAGCAAAATAAGTCTTTTCTTTATTATTCCTCTTGAAAGGAGAGATATAAACTTTTTCAACTTTAGGCTTAAGAGAAACAGAAACACTTCTGTTATCATCAGTAGGCTTGATACTAGTCAAATTTTCAATTTTAGCTTTAGATTCAACTAACTCTTGTTCCAAGCTTTTCATCTTCTCATCTTGAGAGGAAATTTGATTTCTCAAAAATTCATTCTTTTTATTAGATTCATCTAATCTAACAACCAATTCCTCTTTTTCAAGATTAGCCAATTTTAAATCTTCCTTGAATTTCTTAGCAATTTTCATAGATTTCAATAATTCCTTACGAAGAGTTTCACAGGCATTAATAAAATCAACAGAAGCATGAGTAGAAACATGATCAGAAAGACACTTCAAATTATCCATGACAGCAAGGATCAAGGATCAGCTCTTAGATCAGAAGATCTAAAACAAAAGAGCTACCCACTCTAATACCACTTGAACGGTTTTTAGACCTCTTAACACAACCGGATTAACCTAGTTAATTAGCCAAGTGATTAACTCAGTCAAAATTCCAAATCTAGGTTATCACAATCAAACAATCATATTAAGTAAATAGCAGTAGAAATATAAATAACACAAAGATATGATGACCCAGGAAAACCACACGGTAAAAACTTAGGAGGATTTGACTTAACTATCCTCAAGGTAAACTTGAATCCACTATCTTGAAAGAATCGAAGTTCATACAATAAGACTTACAAGCCCTCACACAAATTCTTATTGCTATCCACCAGTAGAACTTACTGACACGATCACGTGTAAGCTCCGAGACCATGGACTCCTTCTTTCTTGAATTCACCACTAGATACAAGCACCCACGCGTGTTTTTCTTTAGGCTTCAATGATAGCAACTGAATTGATCATCAAGGTGTAGATAACATCTTCTCATTGAAAACTCTAAGCTTTGTGTAAAGGAAAACTCTTCTAGATCTCACAAGAGATTTACACAAAACAGCAATATGAGTGACAGTACAACTCTCAAGCAACCAAAACTTTAGAGAGGTTTGGGTACAAAACTCTAAAACCAAAAGAGGCACGAGAGACACTCTAATCTCTCTCTCTTTTTTCTCAAAAACGTGGCTTAGGGTTTTCTTTATATACTAGGAGAATTAGATCTAAAACCTTAATCCTTAATGGGCTTAAGTTGCTGTTTGGGCCGACTTAAAATTCTATAGATACGATTTTCTATTGATCGAGCTTGTTCTTCGATCGATCGAACCAGGCAGAATATGAAGTCTTCTTCCTGCAGCTTGTATGTTCCTGAATCTTGACTTGAATCACCTTAAGTATTGTCTATAAAACCTATAGACTCTAAGATCTATATCTAGACAAGTTTATATTCATGATTTACCAATTGTTCTAAACATTTAGAACCTAACAAATCTTCTCCTACAACTATACTAGTAATAGGATATAGCTCTCCCAAAAAATTATAACTGGCCCCCCTAATTATTTCTAAGATTTCTAGTTAGTCTGATGGATTTCTAGTTGGCCTCCTCAATTGTCCAAAACTTTATTACCAGTCCACCCCAGTTATTCCTAAGATTTATAGTTAGTCCAAAGGATAATGACTAACAGTTGATCTTCTCAATTGTCCAAAATATTTATAATTAATCCAATGGATAATAACTCACTCTCTAGCATTATTGACAACCCGTTTCCTAACATAATTTCAATTTTTTTTTTCATCTTTAGGTACCTACGGAGCTTTGTTGCAGCTGCTGCTAATGCCAGCCCATTGCACCATTTTCTTTCTTCTCAAAACAAAAACTCCTATCTCAACCAAAACTATTATTCCATTTTTTTGTCTAGGTGCAACATCATCTTCTTGACTCTTTGAAGAAGTGAATATGCAAGTGCATTTTCTTCCCTCTCTCTTTTATCAATCATCGTTATTCTTTTACCATTAGCATTATTTTTGTTTCTTTCTTTTGCCATTGTGTGTGTGTGTGTGTTGATATGCATATAGGTATTTAAGATTTTGTTGTTCACTTTTTTGTATTGCTATTTTTATTCCATGAAAGATCGTTGGACATAATTTTGATGCTAAATGTTCTTTTATTGGATTTTTTTTTTTTTTTTTTTTGTATTTGTATTTGTCTATAATAAACTACATAATTTTTGTATGTTCATTAATATTTAAAAATATGATAATATATCAAAGTTAATAATTTTGTATTCAGTATGAACTATGTGGTTAATGTATCAATGCTACTATTCGGCCCCTTCAAGTAAAATTTCCTGGCTGCACCCCTGGATGCTACGAAAGTGAATCAAACTAGCCTTCTTTTCATGTCTTAGATATTGACTAGAGAGCAAACGAGGAAGAGAGAGAAAGAGAGCACTAGTTTCTAGTTAGCAAGAGGAGAGCTTCTCTCTCTCTCTCTCATCTAATGGATAGGAAAAATAAATATCTCTATAGTAGGCCACCTAAAATTTTCTTTTGGAGAGGCTAATTCTATAGATTCCAATCTGTGATCTTTCTAATTTATTTAAAGACTAACATGATGTAATTTTTTGTTAGATATAAAATAACATATATTAAATCAGTTAAGGCATAAAGAGATGGAAGTGGTATAGTTTCCTCAACCAATACAAAAACATGCTTTTATTATGGGGGTGGCTTACTTTAAAAAATAGATTTATGTAGTGGGGTTTTTCCCGAGGATAGTTATTGGGGGAAAATGGGTAAACACCCTTAATTTTAAAACTATATAGCAAAATACCACTCTTTCCAAACTATTTAGCAAAAGTTCCCTATTTTTGGAACTTGATTTTAACAAAATCAAGTTACAGGTAGAACTTTACATTAGTAATGTCGAGTTCTATGCATCTTTTGCCATTAAACTTTTTTGAAAATTTAAGGGGAATTCGATATACTAATATTAAGTTCTGCTTAAAAATAAATATAGAACTTGATTCAGGGGATATCGAGTTTTACACAGAACTCAATTTTGTTAAAATTCAATTCAAAAATAGGGGCATTTTGCGAAATATATAATTTTGAAATAGGGGTATTTTGCTACATAATTTTCAAATTAAGAGTATTTATCCATTTTGCCCATAGTTATTGTGCATTATGTAGAAATAAAATAAAGAGTAGGGAACATTTGTATTTTGAGTGCTCCTTTACCAAGTGAATTTGGAGCATGTTATGGGGGTTTGCCGAGTAACTGATGTTCCTATTATTTGTTATGAAATAGTCCAATGGGGAGTGACCAATTTAAAGGGCAAAGGTTTTAGAGCTAACTTCTGCAAACTAGTATGGTGGGCCACAATATATCATATATAGTTGCAAAGGAATAGCGTCAGGAGTTGTTTTGACAGATGAATAAATTATAAAGATAATTAAATCGGATATTAGAGCCAAAATGGAGCACGTTGTTATGGCGTGGAAGTACCATGCTTTACAAAGTTCTAAGCTCTAGATGAGATGTACTTCTTTGATATGCTAATGGCTCTTAAGGCCAATTATGTTTACTAATGCTTTCTAGAGATTAAGCAGTTGCTTTAGTTAGTCTGTAATAGGAGTGCTATTGAAATTTTGTTGTTCTCTGGTTTGCAGGTTGTAGCCAGAAAATTTGGCTCTGTTTTTATCAGTGTGTAGACTTACTGTCTTTTGTTATATGAAATTAGGGAATTCTAGCATTTTACTCTTATTTTTCAAAAAAATTAGCAATATGCCCCTGTTTTGAAACTATATAGGGACATGCCCCTGTTTCGATACTCGATTACCTTAAAATTAAGTTTCAATGAAATCTCGATTCGTAGAAATTCAAGTTATGCCCGATCAAACTTAAAAAAAATAAATAAATAAATAAAAATTTGCATGGAACTCGAGTTCCATTAAAATGCCACTATAGGACGATAAAAATGTAGCTATAGGCTCTGCCCGATCAAACTTAAAAAAAAAATTTGCATGGAAACTGTTAGGGTCTAAAGATTTAGGATTTTATGTATTTAGAACTCTAATGTGTAATGTTGGCAAACCATGATCAAAACAATGTGCTTAGTCTTGTTTAGACTTGCTCAAAGTTGATAAAATATTGTAAAGTTGGAATCGAGTGACTGTAGATGCATTGGGGCATTTCGGTCTGTCTCGATCGATCAAAGGAAAGGCTCGATCGATCGAATCACGGACCAGATGCATTTTCTGCAGTTTTTCCAACTCAGCCCTAACTCATTAAACGTTTTGGGTTTTCTGTTTTTACCCTAGGTATATAAAGAAAAACCCTAGCCATGTTTTCAGAGTTGCTCCAGTTGTATTGTTGCTTATACATTGCTGTTTTGTGTAAATCTCTTGTGAGATCTAGAGGAGCTTTCCTTTACACAAAGCTTAGGGTTTTCGAGATAGAGATAGTATCAACATCTTGATGATCAACTCGGTTGCTACCATTGAAGCTTAAAGAATATCAAGCATGGGTGCTTGTAGCTGATTGGAGAATTCAAGAAAGAAGGAGTTCGTGGATTCGGAGCTTGCACGTGGTCGTGTCAGTAAGTTCTACTGGTGGGTAGCATTAGGAAGTCGAGCAGGGAGCTTGTAGTCCTTTTGTATGAACTTCGATTCTTTCATAGTGGATTCAGGTTTGCCTTGAGGATCGGTGGGTCAAATCCTCCCCAGGTTTTTACCATGTGGTTTCCTGGGTGATCATATCATTGTGTCTTTTATTATTTCGCTGCTTTATACTTTTGATATGATTGTTTGATTGCTTTAACCTAGAATTGCATAATTTGACTAAGTAACAACTTGGCTAATTAATCTAGGCTAACCAATCTGGTTGTTTTTAAGGGGTCTAAATTTCCATCAAAAACCATTAAAAATGCCACTATAGGACAATAAAAATGTAGCTATAGGTTATGTCCGATCAAACTTAAGAAAATTTGCATGGAAACCATTAAAAACGCCACTATAGGACAATAAAAACGTAGCTATAGGTATGGAACTCGAGTTCCATGCATTTTTTTTTTTTTTAAGTTTGATCGGGCATAACTTGATTTTCTACGAATCGAGTATTTCATTGAAACTCGATTTTAAGGTAATCGAGTATCGAAACAGGGGCATATCCCTATATAGTTTCAAAACAGGGGCATATTGCTAATTTGTTTTTTTAAAAAATAAGGGTAAAATGCTAGAATCCCCATGAAATTATTGACTTAAAAAAAAAAACATATATTAAATCATTTTAAAAATATTTTTTATATTTATATTATATATATCATTATTAATTTATAGGTTATTTTTTAAATTTAAATTTTGATATATTTACCTTCGTCTCCTAAAGAATTTTCTGACTCCAATCCATTGTTGTTTATTGAACACCAGGCTTGCCTTAGTAAATGGTGGAAAAAATTAAAATAAAATTAACTGGTTCGTGCTCAAGCACAGCTTCGTTCAACTTGAGTTATAAAACAAGTTAAAACTTCACAAAAGTGTGTACCCTTGATTAAGTCTAGTGATATATCAATAAGCTCAAATTAAGATTCTAAATTCTTCAAGCTAGAGTTTCAATCCGTCACAATCAATCTTCCATGTGTCACTATCACATTTAACTCGTATTGTCTGAAGCCCGAATGGCATAATATTGTTCTACCCTTTTTTTGTGAAAAAGTTAACCGTGAATAAGAAGCATAAATAGTTTTTCTTATGCTTGATGCAAAAGATACAAATATAAACAGTTTTATGGCAAAAGTTTATACGAAACTTGCTATGTAGGTAAGGACTATTTCACGTGTATCACATTTTCACTTCTTATTGTTTGTAGCACGATACATTGCATAATTAATCTGATCGAAATCTCCTGGCCGGTTCAACCAATTCCTGTTTAAAATCTTGAAATAATCTAAATATAATTCTAAATATATACGTTAACATTGCACATTCACGTCATTCATACTTCACTACCAATGAAATCCTTGTAATTAATCACAAATGATCCAAAATTCTAGCGGATGGAAGAACAAAATTTACAACAAGAAGTGAAATAAAAAATAACGTATCTATAATTATGAACCTCTACTCGCTTCTTTCATTAAAAGGGCCATTGAACTACTCTCTTTTTTTTTTTGGGGGGGGGGGGGGGGGGGGGGGGGGGGCGTAGGGCTCCTATATTTTTGTAAACCAAACATTTCAATTGCCCTAGGCATAATATAATTTTTTTAAGCCCGTATATATGTAAAAGATTAAAATTAACCACAGCAAGGTTTATAATTTAGTGGCATAATCTACTTTCCTCTATTAGGAGAGTTGGTGTTCGAGTTCTCTCTCCCTACTGTTGTAACTAGGACTATAAATGAACTAAATTATTTATGAATAGTTCAAGCTCGATTTGTGAAAAAAGCTAAGTTTAAACCCAATTTTTAGCTCGATTATTAAACAACTAAATTTTAAACATAATAATGTTGTTAGGTTCTAAAGATTTAGGATTTTATGTATTTAGAACTCTAATGTGTAATATTGGCAAACCATGATCAAAACAATGTGTTTAGTCTTGTTTAGGCTTGCTCAAAGTTGATTAAATATTGTAAAGTTGGAATCGAGAGGCTATAGATGGATTGGGGCATTTCTGCCTGGCTCGATCGATTGAAGGATAAACTCGATCGATTGAATCTCGGGCCAGATGCGTTTTCTGCAGATTTTCCAACTCAGCCCTAACTCATTAAACTTTTAGGGTTTTATGTTTTTGCCCTAGGTATATAAGGCAAAACCCTAGCCACGTTTTCAGAGTTGCTTCCAGTGTATTGTTGCTCATACATTGCCGTTTTGTGTAAATCTCTTGTGAGATCTAGAGGAGCTTTCCTTTACACAAAGCTTAGGGTTTTCAAGGTAGAGATAGTATCAACATCTTGATGATCAACTCGGTTGCTGCCATTGGAGCTTAAAGAATAACAAGCGTGGGTGCTTGTAGCTAATTGAAGAATTCAAGAAAGAAAGAGTCCGTGGATTCGAAGCTTGCACGTGGTCGTGTCAGTAAGTTCTAGTGGTAGGTAGCATTAGGAAGTCGAGCGGGGAGCTTGTAAGTCCTTTTGTATGAACTTCGATTCTTTCATAGTGGATTCAAGTTTGCCTTGAGGATAGGTGGGTCAAATCCTCCCCAGGTTTTTACCAGTGTGGTTTCCTGGGTGATCATATCATTGTGTTATTTATTATTCCGCTGCTTTATATTTTTGATATGATTATTTGGATTGTTTCAACCTAGAATTGCATAATTTGACTAAGTAACAACTTGGCTAATTATCTAGGCTAATCAATCTGGTTGGTTTAAGGGGTCTAAATTTCCAACAAGTGGTATCAGAGCAGGTAGCTCTTCTGTTTTAGATCTTTTGATCTAAGAGCTAATCCTTGACCCCTATTATCATGAATAATTTGAAGTGTCTTTCTGCTCATGTTTGTGATGATTTGAATAAAAAGGACATTATTGTTTCTATTGATTTTTTTTTTATACTTTTGAAACTCTTCGTAAGGAATTATCTAAATCTTTGAAAATTTCTAAGAAATTCAAGGAAGAGTTAAAATTAGCTAATCTTGGAAAAAAGGATTTGATTGTGAAATTAAATGAGTCTAATAAAAAGAATGAATTTTTGAAAAATCAAATTTCCTCTCAAGATGAGAAGATGAAAAGCTTGGAACAAGAGTTAGTTGAATCTAAAGCTAAAATTGAAAATTTGACTAATACCAAGCCTCCTGTTGATAACAGAAGTGTTTATGTTTCTCTTAAGCCTAAAATTGAGAAAGTTTGTATCCCTCCTTTTAAGAGGAATAATAAAGAAAAGGCTTATTTTGCTAGGTTAGACAAAGGTAAAAGTTCTGACGTAGACGCTGAAGTTTCTACACCTAAGTCTAAACCTACTGTTAGAGAACATAAGAATTCTATTTTTGTGCCGACTTGTCACCATTGTGGTGTTGTTGGTCATATTAGACCAAATTGTTCTTTGTTGAGGCAAAAACCAAAATCTGAGAATAGATTTGCTGTTAGGAATACTGATGTTCCTAAATTTGTTCATGTTTGTCACTTTTGTGGTGTCTCCGGTCACATTCGTCCTAATTGTCATAAATTGAAATTTAAGCATTCTATATTTCAATCTAGGATATGTGATAAGATTTCTCCTGCCATAAGTCCATATAAATTGTTTCATATGCTTTTGAAAAATTTAAGCTTGTTGGCTTGTGAAAAGAATTTGCAGGATTTTAGTTTTTCTCAGAAGATTTGTGTAATCCCTCAAATACACTCTGCTTCACATGGATTTTCACCTACAAAGCCGAATACTCATGCTAAATGGGTGAGAAAAGATTCTCCAAGGTGAGTGTTGTTAACTTGTCATTGATTTAATTCTTTCAATTAATTGTGGACATGTTTTGTTTTTGGTTGTTTTGTTTTTTAGGTTGTTTTTTTTTTTTTTATTTAAAAAAAAAATACAAAAACATTGAAAAATTCTCAAAAAGACAAAAATATTTTATTTTGTGTCTTATTTTATTTTTCTTGAGGATTACATGAGTTATGATATCTCTCTCTTGATTTAGAATATGCTTGACATTGTGGAGAAACTTGAATAGTTTGTGCTAAGCTATTTTTGATTTTGTATGAGTATGTATTAGTTTGTACATGTACTCATGGGTTAATTAAGAAATTGATATTTCTTATCTGTGTACCCTCTATAGCTTAGTTAAGCACTGTCATTCATTGCTTTTGCATTGTTCATTTAGCATAATATGTGCTTTTTGTTTTTGGTCATAAATTTTCTTTTAAAACCAAAAAGATTTTTGTGATTTGTATTTCACATCTTGGATTTATAATCAAGGATTGGCCATATTATCTTTACATAACAAGTTTATGTACCTTGTTTAGCTTTAATGAGCTTATTTATTGCACTTGACAAGTTAAAACTTTGTAGTGCATGTTGTGTGGGAAAGATGTTTATGGTGTTTATCACTTTGTCTTAATCTTGAAGTCACATGTTTTTTGACTGTCGGACTTGATCCTTTTGAGAAAGACATAAATAACCATCTCACCACTGTTCACTAGCCAATCATGAACACCTTAGTGCATATCATAAGATTTTGTGCTCGAGAAAGTGTAGCACATGCATAAAAAGAACATAAGGTGTAGCCTCGGTTTAATTGCTTAATGCTTAAAATTGGTGTGTACTATTAGGCTTGATGCCAAATCACATAAATTAAAATTGGTGTGTATATTATGAGGCAAAATTCAAGAAACTTACATGATTGCAAGCTTATGTTCTAGGAGATGTGGGAGTTATAGGATGTAGCTCTTTAGGTGATAGTCTCTTTTGAATTCTATGTGATGAATTTTGTAGACTTTGTGATTGATTGCTATTCACATATCACCTCACATGTTTCTCAAAGCTTTTGCTAGTTGCACACACTACACAAGTTACTCTTTGCTAAACTTGGTACATTATATTGTGTGTGATTTTGTTGTGGCCATCCAAGATTAAAAGTTCATTGATTTTAATGCAAAATGTGTATAATGTTTGCGCTTTGAGGACAAATTGATTGAAAATCTTGATTTTGGAAGATCTGGGTTAAATTCAAGTGTTTTTGTAAAACTTTTCGTCTCATACTCATGCATTTTTTATAAAACAATGTGCTTTGAGGAGTTTCTACTTTAAAATGCTCTGTTTTTCAAAAATATGATTTTTCCAGAATTTCGATCGATCGAACCTGTTTTTCGATCAATCGAAATTGCGATTAAATTTTTTGGTTTGAGTCTGCCTGACTCGATTGATGTTCGATCGATTCTCGATCGATCGAAACTGAAAAATTTTCAGTTTCTATGTTTTTGACCAAAATTTTTTTTCAAGCATCATTTGTGTTTAGGTTTCACATGCATTACATTGATTTTTGTATCCATCTTGCAGTTTTGCAGTCATATCTCTCATTGTTTTCACACATAGCATGCATACACTTGCTAAATTGGGTACTCAACTTGATTTAAAAATTGATTGATTAATTTTTGAGTTATGTACATTCTATTATATGCTATTTCTTATGTGTGAACTGCAGGAAGTATTTTTCTTAAGAGATATGATGGATAATCAATGTGCAAATATTTTCTCTACTCATGCAACTGTTTATGGGTCACATAGTGCCATGTTTGCATTTTATTGAAAGAGAGAATATTTTTTCTTCATGTGTATCCTCATCTTAGTTTTTAACTTTGGTTTGTGTGTTTTTAACTTTGGTCTTGCTGGTGACGATGTTCTTGATCCTGTTGGTGATGCTGCTGCTGCTGCTGATTCCCCCCCCCCCCCCCCCCCCTTCCTTTATTTTTCCTCAAACTTTTTTTCCCAAAACTTGTTTTGTTTTTCCTACTTTTATAGGGGGAGAAATTTTTTTTAACTTTTGTTGTTCATAGGGGGAGTTGTCTCTATTTTCTATAGAGTTGAATTGTTTTGTGTTCCCTTGATTCTCTATTTTCTCGTATCCTTTGTTGCGTATGTTGACTATTTACTCTTTGTATGAGTTGTCTTTGTCAATATGTGACAAAAAGGGAGAGATTTATTTGAAATGTGGGAACATGTGTGGAAAATACAAGAATGTTCTGTTTAGGGGGAGTTAACATTGTTTTTGATGTATCTAACTTAGGGGGAGGGTTAGTTTGCATATTTGTTGATTTATTGTTTTTCTGTCACACATGCGTTTATGCATTTTGTTTAGTGTTTTAGGAAATATACAGGTTGATTCAATTGAGCTGCTGTCTATACTTGCAACTGATGGATAGTAGTTAGGTTGGATTTGTTGTTATGAGCATTATTTTTGTAATGGGCTTTTACTTTGTAAACTTTGAGCTTTTAGTTTGTATTTTGTCACGGATTGCGAAAGGGGGAGTTTGTTAGGTTCTAAAGATTTAGGATTTTATGTATTTAGAACTCTAATGTGTAATATTAGCAAACCATGATCAAAATAATGTGTTTAGTCTTGTTTAGACTTGCTCAAAGTTGATTAAATATTGTAAAGTTGGAATCGAGAGGCTGTAGATGCATTGGGGCATTTCTACCTGGCTCAATCGATTGAAGGATAGACTCAATCGATCGAATCTTGGGCCAGATGCATTTTCTGCAGATTTTCCAACTCAGCCCTAACTCATTAAACGTTTAGGATTTTATGTTTTTGCCCTAGGTATATAAGGCAAAACCCTAGCCGCGTTTTCAGAGTTGCTTCCAGTGTATTGTTGCTCATACATTGCTGTTTTGTGTAAATCTCTTATGAGATCTAGAGGAGCTTTCCTTTACACAAAGCTTAGGGTTTTCAAGGTAGAGATAGTATCAACATCTTGATGATCAACTCGGTTGCTGCCATTGGAGCTTAAAGAATAACAAGCGTGGGTGCTTGTAGCTGATTGAAGAATTCAAGAAAGAAGGAGTCCGTGGATTTGGAGCTTGCACGTGGTCGTGTCAGTAAATTCTACTGGTAGGTAGCATTAGAAAGTTGAGCGGGGAGCTTGTAAGTCCTTTTGTATGAACTTCGATTCTTTCATAATGGATTCAGGTTTGCCTTGAGAATAGGTGGATCAAATCCTCCCCAAGTTTTTACCGGTGTGGTTTCCTGGGTGATCATATCATTGTGTTATTTATTATTCCGCTGCTTTATATTTTTGATATGATTATTTGGATTGTTTCAACCTAGAATTGCATAATTTGACTAAGTAACAACTTGGCTAATTATCTAGGCTAATCAATCTGGTTGGTTTAAGGGGTCTAAATTTCCAACAAATGTAATCGTGAACATAAAATAATTATAGTTTAATATGTATAATTATCTAAAAGGTCCAAACTTGGCAGTCCTATCGCAATGTTCAAGAGCTTTGAGCAGCAGGTATTCATGTAGAACGTAGTAAAAAGAAACAAAGTTGCTTGAGTGACATATCTTTAACTAAGTTCTGTTGTTTGGGATACCTTTGGCTTCCTCCAATAAGTGTGGACGACTCAACGATGCCGGAGTTCTTGAACTTGATTGCCTATGAGATGTGTCTAGATTTCAAAAATGATTTCAGGATCACCTCTTACATATCTTTTCTTGATTCACTGATCGATGAATCCATACTGACTTTGGCATCGGAGGCGCTGTGGCAGGCACCACACCGATGACCACCTTTGAAGGTTGGAGGTTGCTTTCATCTGACGATCTTTACTGATGAACTTACGCTTCATTAGTATCATTCAGACTAATTATGCTGTCAACTCTCCCCCAGGACCCTGCGATAACTTCTGCAAGAATTTCACACGAAACTAAATATGGACAAGGTAAAAATTTATTTGCTGTTTTCTGTCCAAGTGTGTCTAGCTAGCTGGGAATTAATTTCATGGTTTCCATGATTATTGTTTCCAAATATAAAAGGCCTTACCGCCTTAGGAATTCTACGGGTCATGATTTCGCATGGGTCATATCCCAAGGCCCCATCATCTTATTAATTTGTTTACCTCGGTGTTGAAGTTTTCTTGCAAGTTCAAAATAAGTCAGGGTGATTGTACTTTCTAATTTGATGTAATGTGTGCAGATTGTCTCAGAGTTTGTGCGTGGTGTGTGTTTAGTTTTATATGTAATCAAGTTTAAAGAATCCCCCTAAAAAAAAAAGTTTAAAGAAGAATATATATAGTTGATCCAAATTCAAATATGTCAACCTATTAATTAATCTTGCGAAGCAAGGTCACCGTAGACACAATTTTCTCGGTCTTCTCTATTTTGCGACAATATTGGTACAATGCAAAGGCAGTTTCATTGGCCATTGTTGATTCACTGATTATTGTTGCATACTCTGAATTATATACATAACAGCTGAAATCAAAATATAATTTCAATTGTGTCCTGTGCACATCCTATGTAACTGTAATCACTCATTGTCAATTGCATCAACTTAATGCCACATTCTCGTCGTTGCACAAAAGTGGAGACAGTTTGAGTAATGGGAGAGGATTATCTTCATTTTTGTGGCCCAATATATAAGCTCAATGCCTTTTTTTTTTTTTTTTTTAACCTTTTCTTTTTTAGAGTAAAGGAGATGAATAAATAAAGCTTATTACTTAAAAGAAATGTTTTGAATTATTTCAACTATTTTTTTTTTTAGAATTAATTACAACATGCTATTAACCCTGCAGCTTAAACCCTTTCCCCCTAGACTCTCAAGAACTTTGTGCATGAGAATGTGTTAATTCAACTATAAGGCCTTTGGTTTTCAACTAAAAGTTCAAATAACAGAAAAAATAAATAAATTTTATGTGGACTATGATGATACGAGTAACAAATAACATAAAACAAATAAATAACTGCTTATCCTTGTTGACATTCCAAGCTAGCCCAAGGGTTTAATGTCATTTTTTATGCCATCATTTAACTCAAGAGTTGGCCCAACACCAACTTTTATAACAAACTAGTCGCAGACCCGCGCATTGCGCGAGATAATTTTTTTTTAGGGTGATCTTATTAAATATATTTGGGGGTAATAAGTAATAACACTCTCCCATTTTGTTTATATTAATAACAAAATATTTTAAATTTATTTAAGAATTTGTTTATAAATGTTTAACCATGGTTAGTAAAGACATTACTCATAAGTTAAGAATTAAAATACAAATTTATAAAATATGAAAATATTTGAAATGACAAATCTCTCCATAACTCATTGGGAAAATAAAAGGGGAAAAAAAAGAAGAAGCAAAAGACATTACTTAATATTTTGAAATACACTTTAATTTAAAATTTTAAAATAAGAGAATTTAATTTTAAAATTAAGGATAATTTTGGAACCTATCTTAAGCACAGGCAGGTTAATACACAATATTTTAATATTAATTAAACAAAGTTTGATTAAACAAATGTAAAGAGTGAAAATATTTTTTCCTTTCAAGTTTGGGGTAGAGTGTCATTTCTTCAAACCTCAAGGAAGGAGAATGTAATTACCCCTATATTCTTCTTCTTCTTCTTCTTGTTAATAATTGATTTTTCATTTTCTTTTAAGTTAATAAAAACCTTACATATACCTTTTTATTTATTTATAGAATATACATTTTTTAAAACTTTACATATCTTTTTTTTTTTTAATGTGAATCTTTACATATACCTTAAGTAAACTCTATATATTCCACTTCTTTAAATGTGTAAAATCATAGACTACTACTTCATAATGATAGTAACTAATTAGTTTTATCACTTTTTTTTTCATAATTTCATTTATAACATTTTTTACTATTATCATATATTTACTGGCTAATGATTTTCATAACAGAGGTGTTAAATGAGATGTAGCATTGTTTATTAGATTTTTAAATGCAATTTTGTATGAAGATTACATATATATATATATATATATATATAAAGTTAAATGAAATGTCAAAAAAGGGATTTTAAAATTTTCTAACTTTATTTCTTATGTAATTTCTATTATTACATGAGAACATCTCCTTTTAGCTATGAATTAGAGTTTGATTAGTTTTTAGTTTAAATATATTGCTATGATTGTGTATAATTATTGATTATTGATTCAATTTTTTAAGTGAATGTAACAGTTGATTTTATTGCACTGTAAAGTTTTTAATGTTCTCCATATTGATCGTATTTATTTTTTATTTTTACTTCTCCTTACAACCTCTTTGTTTTCCAATTAATAGTTACTAATTGACATTTGATTTTTTTTTCTTTACCATCTCTCTCTCTCTCTCTCTCTCTCTCCATAGGCAACCTACTATTTTCCAAAATTTGATGATGATTTTATTACATTAAATTTGCATTGTAGTTTTTTTTTTTTTTTTTTTTTTTTTTTTCATTTAATTTTGCTACCCTTAATTTAGTATATCCATAACTATTAGTTTCTTTATATTATATTTGGTTTGATATCCTCATTATTATTATTTTTTTATTTATTTAGTGTTTCCTAATTGGCATTTGTTTTGTATTATATTTTTTCTTTGATGTATTGGGTTTGAGAATGAGTGTGTCCCTAGTATTACTCCACTTTATGATGACACTTTTATTTATTAAATATAAATAATTTAATGATATGGAAGATGTGAGGAGATGAATAGTGATATTAAGGTAGAAGGTAGTGGGGAGATGAAAAGAAAAAGGTAAGGAAAAAATTTGGACAAAGTGTAAATGTAAAAAAAAAAAAAAAAAAAAAAAAAAAAAAAAAAAAAAAAAAAAAAAAGTACAATTTTTTAAGGATAATTTTATTATTTAAATAAAATATTCCATGTTTAATTATTAAAAATAAAAAAGAGAGAAAATATAAATAATTTAATGGTGTAGAAGATGTGACTGAATTTAAATGTTGAATAACATAAGATGAGAAGAAAAAAAAGTAAAAATAAAATATATAACAATAAATACCAATAAAGAGAACAATTGCACATAAAAGATTTTTGTTCTTTCTTATAACTCAAATTAAGATTGATGGGTTTTTTTTTTTTTTTTTTAATATGTGTTTTAGGATTGTGCTTTTTTTTAATTTCCCATAAGAAAGTCTTTTCTTTCCCTTTTATAATTTTGTTTGAATTTTGGTTTGGATTAATACTTAGTTGTTTTTTGAAATAGAAATTTGAATATGCCTCCAATTTTTTGACTAATAAATTATTATAAAATCTATTTTTTATTTCTCTAGTTTTATTTTAATTTTGGTTAAGTTAACTGTAACTTTGTGATGATTTTTTATTATTATGATAATTTCCTTATTCTTTAAGAGTTGAGTTGTATATTAAGCAAATGTAACACACTACAACAAAGTTAGAAGAATATGGTTTACCTTAAAAATTATTAATAAAATACAAATATATATATATATATATATATATATACTTATATATTAAAATGATATATTTGTAGAGATAAAAAGATTAAAAAAAAAAGTGTAAAAATCTTTTCTTTTTTTTTTTTTTGGAAAAAAAGACAATGCTTGAAGTAATTGTTACTTTTTATATATTACATTTCACTGTATAATATTTATATTCCCACGCATCATGTGAGTCTGTGGCTAATTTCCTATAAAAATTGAATGATTCTACAAGTCTTCTATTGGGAATAAATTCTAATCTTAGGTTGCTAAATGCAAATGTAGTAGAAACATGGTGAGAGAGAATAATGGGTTGTGCTCATGGTTAGTGTAATAAGCATGTGATATGATTGTGGGCTTCCCTTTATAATAGGATCTTTTGTTACTCTTAGAGCAAACAAAATGACGCCCTTATACCCACCCAAAATGTTTTCCTATAATGACAAGCTTTATTTTTTAACCTCTAAGAAATGCAATGCAATGGCCAAAGGATATGCCCCTTTAATATATTGTCTCTAATCAAATAAACAAAGGCTCTTGTCCCCTTTAGGTACAGGTTTATACAGAATTCAATTGTTTTCAATTTTTTCTTTTCTCTGTAAGAAAGAACCATTAACCTTAACTAACCAAAAAAAAAAAAAAAAAAACCATCAACATTAATTAGAGTTATAAGAAAGAGCAAAAAAAGGGTTACATTTAACAATTAAAGAGAAAAAAAAACAATTTAAAAAACAAATCTAAATGGCATTAACCAATGTGGAGTTTTAAAGAACTCTTGGCTTACCTAGAATATAATAGAGAAAATAAAAATGAGACTACTACTAATTCTAGGAAACAGATGTAGAGAAATAGAAATAAGGATGCTAATTAAAGAGGCAATACCATCAATCCCGTTTGAAGCTTAATCATAGCTCCACTAATTTGCTAACTTTCAACTTTTGGCTAGTATATATTTAGGCGTTCTCCAATGCTGTAAAATTCCTTATTGTCTAATTTTACTTGAATTCCTGCAAACTACCCAATTAAATTAAGTGAGAAAATGAGCATAATGATTCTAGTGTAGAAAAAAAAATTCCCAAAAATTAGTAATTTGGCACAAATAGAAGAATGTATAAAAAATTCATTGAAAAATTGAGTGAGAAAGAGAGAGAGAACCTTTTTTTGAACTCTGACAAACTACCCGATTAAATTAAGTGAGAAATGAGCATAATGATTCTAGTGTAGAAAAACAAAGAAGAAAAAGAAAAGAAAAGAAAGGATTCCCAAAGATTAGTAATTTGACATAAATAGAAGAATGTATAAAAAAATCATCGAAAAATTGAGAGAGAGAGAGAGAGAGAGAGAGAGAGAGAACCTTTTTTTGTGAGAGAAAACCATGCATAGAATGGAATAGATAGTTACCAATTTATAGTAAGAAAGTGTGAATAAGAAAAGACAAAATAAAGGAAGATGAAGAGAAATAAGAATAATAATATTTATGTAGAGGGTAGTGGGGAGATGAAAAGAGGAATAATAATATTTATGTAGAGGGTAGTGGGGAGATGAAAAGGCAAGGATGAAGAAAGGTTGAAAAAAATGCAAATATTAAAATAAAATAAAAAGTAAATGTTAAAAACAATTATAGGAAAATTGGAAAGAAAAAGATAATGAGGTGAACGTTGATGTGGCTCAACTGGAGCGTAGCAACAATAAATGCTACACTTCAGCTTTTAGAAATATATAGATTATAGTAAGAAAGTGTGAATAAGAAAAGACAAAATAAAGGAAGATTAAGAGAAATAAGAATAATAATATTTATGTAGAGGGTAGTGGGGAGATGAAAAGAGAAATAATAATAATTATGTAGAGGGTAGTGGGGAGATGAAAAGGCAAGGATGAAGAAAGGTTGAAAAAAATACAAATATTAAAATAAAATAAAAAGTAAATGTTAAAAACAATTATAGGAAAATTGGAAAGAAAAAAATAATGAGGTGAACGCTGACGTGGCTCAACTAGAGCGTAGCAACAATAAATGCTACGTTTCAGCTTTTAGTAATATATAGATTCTTGGGAAAAGAAACTTTATTAGAATTAATTGTTGAAAGCAGTTGGTGATTTTGTTGCATAGATGTGAATTTCTTATAACCCACACCAAACTCTTTTAAGTAGGGGCAAATTATCACTTTCAAGAAAGTATTTTCATCACTCCCTAAAGTTAAATTATGCTTTTTTATCATTATTTTCTACTCAATTTCTTCCATACAACATTGATCTTAGATCTAAGTATATAATTATGTGCTTTTTTGAATGCATTTCCCCTGTAGTTTTTATTATTTTTATGTTTTTCTTGTATTAACTTAAATTCTATATGTTGCAGATATGTAAAGTGGCATTTATTATTTAATTTATTTTAAATTAAATAAATTTATATATTTTTTGAAAATTTTAAAACTATCATTATAATCTCAAAGTGTAATTTCTTAAGTCTTGTTAGAGAATGGGTCTTACAAGAAAACATCCTAGCAAATTAAATATGGCCACAGTTAATAGGATTCATGCCAATAAGATTGAGAACACGAATTGATATAAATAACGCTCCTCAGTTAAGTCCGAGTATGATATGTTCTTGTATTTTATCAAACTTATCTAAATACAGTGTGTTCTTCTTTTTTTCTTCCTTCTCTGATTACATGCCCCATTTTTTATGGTGGCCATTTCCTTATATAGTCCTTCACTTCTACATCACAGCCTTCCACCTGTTGAGTTTTTAGGAAATCCCTTGGATGCTTGTCCCATCAGGACCTTTTGGAAGCTTTGTGAGTAGTTGTAAGCTGGGATGACACTATTTAGGTGTCATTTCTCTATAAATGCGGTCAGTTCATTTGGTGTAGTGCATTTATGTGGTGGTGACGACCTTCTTCTCAGATATTTCTTCTTTTGTTGTTGGCTTAACTCTGCTACCTTCCTTGAGGCTTATCTTTCCAAAATGGTTACCTCCCTAAAACTCTCCCAAGGTGGCTCGGCTCCTCAAGAACCACAGTTGATCCGTCATTCTCTTCCTTTCTCCTCGTTCCATTGACTTAGGCTTATACAATCCTTTTGACCATCCTCGAGCTTTTGTTCATTCTCGAGCATGGCCCATAATCCAATATATGTGCTCGGTCTTCTTGTTCTCACAATTACTATTATGAAGATCATACTCAATGCATAAATCTTGTAACTATTATTATTTCCAATTTATTACTATTATGAAGATTGTGTTCAATGAATGTATAAATCTTCCACTTTTCAAGGTTTCAAAGAAGTGATTAGTAGGTTGCCCAAATTTATTTTTTGGAAAGACTAATTCTCTACATACAAACTTGCAAGCTTTCTAATTTATTTGAAGACTAACATGATGTAAGAGCACCCTCATCATTTTTTGAATAAAAGAAAAAATATCACATTTTGGTCAACCAGGTTTAAAATTCACCCACGTCAATCAATGTAAAATTGCATAAAAATACATGGTTACTATATGGTTGCTACAATAAGCATGTAAATTTAATCTTACATTCAGTTTTTTATTCTTTCTTTACATATTCCAAAAATAAAGGAAGAGAGCAGATGATGATTGTTTTGTGTAAAAAAAAGGAAATAATTAAAAAAATTAATATTTTAATATTGAAATAGGTGTTTTGAAATAAATAATCTGATTTATGATATTTTGAAAAGTGATAATGTAAAATAAATAAAAAAGTAGGTTTTTGCACTAAAATAAATATAAAAAATTTGGCACAAATGGATGCAATTTGATTTATGATCAGACAGTAAGAAGTGTTTGTGGCCACTATTTTCAGCTTTTTTTTTTTTTTTTTTTTTTTTGACTCTTTTCCATTTGTAACTCCCAAAACAAAGTCGTTTTGATTTTCTAAATTTTCTTTAACTATAAAAAAAAATTCCAGAAAACTATAAAATAAAAATAAAAATAAAAAAACATTTTCCCAACTATCTTTTTTTTAGAATCATTTTCGCACCGTAGTTAAAAAAACAAAAGACATATAAAGACGAAAAAAGAACTAAAAAAAAGAGATGCTACGTTTACAATATTTTTATAACAAATCACAGGTGATTAGTTATTATTGGTTCAAATTTAAAACTAATATTAAGATTACTTTTTTGTCCTAACAAAAATAACCAGTAATAACCTACCACTTAAAATTTATTGTAAAAATATTATAAAATTATTGTAAACATATCATTTCTAAAGAAAAAAAAAAAAAGCTCCCCAAAAGCATCAAACTCATAATAATTAATCTATACACACAATTTCTGCACGTCCAAACCAAAATCCATTCGCAAAAGTCCAAAGCACTTGAAATTTTTTTTTTTCTCTACATCAAAAGCATGAGCTGAAATTTTTACGCTGAGAGAGTGGGAGGCGAAGCTATTGAACTTGACAAATGGGTCGACAGGAATGGGTTCGGATCTACAAAGCATACCGGAGATTTGTGTGTTCCTGTACCCGACTCCTTTAAGATTTGCAGCCAAGTGAGGTTGATCCAGGCATTTCAGGGTTCGGCGTCGTCGGATTCGGTGTGGGAAGCAATTTTTATTAAAAATATATATAAAATTGTTCTAGATCTGGGTTTCTTTGGCTGATTTTAGTATTGTTCTTGTTGTTAGATGGTGTTTCTTTCACTGGCGATGTAAATTTTTGTTTCTAAATTTTTTCGTTTTGTGATTTGATTTTTCTATAGTTTGTTTGGTTGCGTGGAAAGTTTTCTGGATTGCTAGGGAAAATTTGCTGGATATTTTTGGTAAAATATATCAATGTCTTTTTAATTCATTTATTCTGGAAAAAATATTTTTATTAGCTTTTTGGATTTATTTTAATTGTAAAACCTAAAATGAAGTAGTTTTGAGGTCACTAATGGCACAATTCTAACGAAAACTAGTGGGAGTATTGATTTGAATCAAGTTGAAATTTAGAATATTGAATTGAATAAAATTAAAAAGTAAAAAGTTAGAAAACTGTAATTAATTTTGGTCATATTTAGACCTGTGTTTTGCATTTTTGCTTAAAATAAATGTCACTTTACATATCTGAACATATACAAGTTAATATAAGGACAATATAGTTTCATCTCTAATTCTCCAAATGCAAAATAAAAAATGGGATTTTGCTTTTGAATTTTTTTTTTTATAAAAAATTTCAAAAAGTGAATATTTATAAGTTTATTGAAAATGCATTGTTTGAAATTGTTGTGCTTAAGGGAAAAAAAAAAGCGAGGCTTCAAAAACTGTAATTTGAAAAGGTGTAGCTTTAAACCACTGTATCAAGTAGGAATATAATTATATTTTTAGTAAATAAATGTTTTATCGAAGAAATTGAACAGAAAACAATGATCAAAACATAATTCAACTTGAGGGCGTGTTGAAAATGCTTTCTTCAAGGTATAATGTGCCCCCTGCTTAAAAGAGTTTTCTATTGGGTTATAAGAAATTCACCTCCGAAATCACCAATTGCAAACAACAATATATTCTGAAGTTTTTTTTTTTTTTTTTCCAAAGAATTCTTACAAGAATTGTATTAGGCCAACAATATATTCTGAAGATAATGCTCCCTCATTACTCAAACAGCCACGCTTACTGCAATGACGATAATGTAGCATAAAGTTGATGCAACTGACAGTGTCCTTTGCAACTGCCTTACAATGTACTAATATTGTTGCAGAAAAAGGACAGAGATAATTGTGTTTACTGCCACGTTGCTTTGCAAAATTAGACATATTTGAATTTGAATCAAGTATATTCATCTTGAAACTTTATTACATATGAAACTTTAACACACATCACGCACAAACTCAGACACAATTATTTCAAATCCACACATATTATATCAAATTAGAAAGTACAATCACCCTGACTTATTTCAAGAAAACTTCAACGCCAAGCTGTAAACAAATTAACAAATTAACGGCTGTCTGGAAGGCATAGAAATTAAACCATGTAATTCTCAGCAAGCTAGACACACTTAGAAAGAGAGCAGCAAATAAAATTTTACCTTTTGCATATTTACTTTGGTGTTAAGTTTTTGCAGAAGTTATCGCAGGGTCCTGGGGGAGAGTTGACAGCATACCAAGTCTGAGTGATAGTTAGAGCAAGTGCTAACAATGCGCCAAAGAAAGCAATGAACGTCCAGGGACTACTGAAATGGTCGTGAAAGACTTGAGCTATCCAGGTCATCCACTTGCTCCTATAGTGCTTCTGAATTTGTGATCTGACATCCCTGTATATTTCGATGTTAGGCACCAAGTCGGTGCCTATCTCATTGAAGAGTTTAGCCACTTCTTCATCGCTGCCAAGGAAATTGTGGAGTATCTGTGCTTTCCTTAGCCTCTTAACATCGTAGGCTTCATCGATTAGTGAATCAAGGAAGGATATATAAGAGGTGACCCCAAAATCATTTTCAAAATCCAGGCACCTTTCATATGCTATCAAGTTCAGGAACTTAGGCCTGGTTGAGTCATCCACAACAATTGGAGGAAGGTGAAGTTGTCCACGAAAAAGAAATTGTTTAGTGAATTTTATCTTACTCAAGTAACAATTTTTACCACGTTTCAAATGGATACCTGCCGTTTTAAGCTCCTGGACATTGCGATAGGATTGCCAGTACTCTTGGACATTTTGTATATTTTGGTTGATTTTACCAACCTTTCCATCATGAATGTACCCTTGTCCATGAAGCATTCGTGTCCTCAGATGGTCAAGAAGATGGACGGGCTCTGTAGCCACTGATATGGTATGATCCTGTGGCTTCTCCTCATCGTGGCTTTCTTCTTTCGCACTTTGTGCTTCTTGTGGCTTCGATCTTTGGCAGAGTCTCCACGATAACCAATTCGATTGCTGATCCTCTGGTACCTTAACGTGCGAGTCAATGTAAGTTTCAATTGATTTGCTCAATTCTTCTTTCTTCCCACTCCAGCTCATCAACCATGTGAGTAGACGATAGGGAAGTTGATTCTCCAGCAAGAACAAATCCTGTTGCCCAAATGCTACACTATCCGTTTTTATATTCAACTCTTTGAACTTCTTGTTAGTTGCACAATATATGTACTGTAATATTGCACAGCCATCCACGAACAAAATTGAAGTGAGAGCCTCATCATCATATGCCTTGGTCACCTCCTCCTCGAAGCATGTCCTCAATTCATAGATTTTCTCCTTAATCATGTTGTATACATCTTCCATATTCTTACCGCTACCTTCAATGAATTCATATGTCAACAGTAGCTTGTAATTCTCTCCTAGCTGGTAATTTGGATTACCATGATGGATCGGACCGAGTGATACCACTTTTGGCTCATAATTCTTGTGGAAATCGTCTTGTTCTCGCAGATAGAATATAACCTTTTGTATCTTTGGTGTTTGAGATTGATTCATCACATTTTTTTTTGCCTCCCTTATTTTTTCAAGCTTTGCCTTGAGATTAGTAATTCCGATTGAAATGTTGGGCACCTGGGGCTCCTCAGTGACACCCATGCTTGTTTCACCTTCTTCTCTTCCGGGCATTGAAAGTTCGCACCAAAGAAGGCAATTGAATTTTTAAGTTTGCTCCTAACCCGTATTTACTGTAATTTATTCTTGACATAGTACGTGAAAACTTTAGCTTGAGAAATTAGGACTGTCGCTCTTATTTGAATATAGACACTTTTCTAAAGCGACTATCTTTTATGATGGATTAACATATCAAGCTTGGAATATAATTTACAAGATATATCTAAAAAATGCAAAATAAATTGAAACTCGCTTTATGTCTTTATCCATTATGAAAGATTGATGTTGAACGACATGCGTAATTTCAACATCTTTTCTACTAATATACCAAGTCGGGGGACATGGATAATCTATTCTATTAAATTAAAGACAATACACAAATGTTGAATGATACAGTGAATAGGCTTGTTTCTTCTTACTTTATTTACCTCTTTAGTTTGGCATGGCATGGTGTATTATTTTGTAGCAAAGGTAGAGCTAGAAAATGTTTGTACTCATTAACTCACCTGACACGAAGATTAAAAAACTTATGTAGACACATGGTATAAGCTTAAGTGGATAATTATGGTGTAGTTCTCACATAAATTTAGACACATGTCGTAAAATTGAATTATAATTTCAAATTCTAATTCAATTTTCTCTAAGTTTTATCTATTTATATATATATATATATATATATATATATATATATATATAAATGACTTATAAATTTGATTTTTTTTAGTTATATGTTTATGTTTCTTATGGTTTATTATATTGGACTCCTCGTTTTCTACACTAAATTAACTAATTTGGCACAAAAATTTAAAAATTTAGATTAGATAGGACACGTGGTGCAAAATTAAACTCTAATTGAAATTCAATTTTTACACTAAATTAATCACTTGACACAAAATTCTAAAATTTTGGATTAGATGAGACACATGGCACAAAATTAGACTCTAATTGAATTCCAATTTGAAATTTAATTGGATTTTCTTCTACTTTACTTATTGTTATATATATATATATATATATATATTATCTTTATTAAAATAAATAAAGAAAATAAAGATAAATTTCCTATTCAAAATTTATGGATAATTATCTTTATTAAAATAAATAAATAAAATAGAGATAATTAATTATTTTTGTTGATAATTATCTTTATGAAAATATGATCTTTATCAAAATAAATAAACAGAGATAATTATCTCTAAGTAAAATTTGGGTCAATCAGAGTCTACTACATATCTTCAAGCATATCAATTTAAAGTGGAGTTTATCCTCTTAAACCCCTATAAATAGAGGACATCCCCTCTCATTTTTAACACCAAGTTTTCAAGAAGACCAAGTTCGGGAGAAATTCGGTCTCAAAGCTTTATTAAAGAATCGAAACAGTGTTGTTGGTGATTTTTTTTATTAAATTTCTAGATTCATGACCTCTTATTTTCACGCATGTGTTATGTAAGGTTGAATTTATTCAATCATGTGTTGGCTTTATTTCATGCCAAATTTGCTTGTATTTAAGCAATTAGATACTCTGTATTTAGGTGAGAATTATGTAAGAGTTGTATGTGAGAGAGTGTGAAGAAAACTCAAGATGTGTGCACTCAAAGGAGTCTTACGACTAGCAAGTCGTCAAAGTGGCACACATGTGAAACATGCACGGAGTTGAAGGGTCACGACAGCTGGAGCACTACAGGACAAAAAGTACAGTCTGGCCTGGCAGTTATCTTGGGACTCAGACTCGCGACTAGTTCCAGTCGCAAGGCCAAGTCGCCCGAATGCCCTGTTTGGATGAAATATGCCTTCTCACAATCCTTACATACCCTTCTATAAATACCCTTATACCCACGATATGTAGATAGTTTTCAAAGAGAATTTTAAGAGAGAAACCCTAGAGAAAAACAAGATTGATTCATCCACAATCTTAATCTTTTGATTCTCCAAATTCCTCTACTCTTATCTTTTCCATGGACATACCTTTAAGAGGTTCACTTGCCAAATCCTTATCTTACCGTACCCATATCAGTGAGGAGTTATTTTGGTACTTGGGAAGCAGTTTAGAGAGGACTAATTCATTTGGTTGATGTAATGGGCATATTGCGGGACCTGGTAAGCTAGAGAAGATAAGGTTCAGCGTAACCCTATTGGAGTAAGAAGTTTGGAGGGCTTAGGTGCATCGGGTAGATTAGGCTTGGAGGGTCTATTGCTATTCATGTATCCCAACTTTATTCTCTAGTGGATTATTTGACCGCTTGGAAGGCGGCGAAGAGGTTTGTCGTCGAGTACTTCGGTTTCCTCTTCGATAACACATCGCCATGTTATCTTTGTATTTACTTCTCTATTCCCTCACTCTTTATTGTTTAATTACTGCTGTGTTTGTGATTGATTTTGGTTTATAGTGTTTTACCAATTTGGGTTTAGCTTATATTCATCATTCCGCACATATACTGTCTATGTATAAACTTGTGTTGGTATTTTTGTATTTGGGGGTCTAAACGTTCATTGATGTTTTATACGCTATTTGAACTTTCATGTTATGAATAAAATCTTGAAGTAGGGCTTTGGTGCTTTCATACGCTTTCATATTAATTGAAAGCACAGATATGGACACAGGTCAAGTATGGACATAACACTTGTAAGACACAAGTATGACACATATACGACACGAGTACAGGCATACAACACCCAAATTACATTATCCAATTCTCTTAAAATTGCTTTCATTTAGTATTGCGCACAAACCATTTGTTAGAATGCCACGCACAAGTTCATATTGCATAAATCATTGTGTGAACTTCATGTACTCTAGCCTAGCACATGCGATGTCATCATACATGGTTAGGAGTGCATGGACTTGGCTTGATTGCCTTGCAACTACCTGTTCTGGAGACTGGAGCTGCTGTGTTTATTGATGATCTGTCAGAGAAGGACCTTGATAGACCTTTGTGGAAGGGTTATTCAGAAGCAGCTGAAGCAAAAAATACTGCAAAAATGCATATCAAATGGTGTCAAGTTTCACCAAGCTAAAGTTATTAAGGTTATTCATTAGGAGCCTAAATCTTTGTTGATTTGCAATGATAGTTTCACAGTTCAGGCTGCCATGGTTCTCGTTGTCACTGGCTTTTCTAGATGCCTTGTTCAGTATGACAAGCCCTATAATCCTGGTTACCGAGTGGCTTATGGGATTTTGGCTGAGGTTGAAGAACACCCATTTGATGTAGACAAAATGGTTTTCATGGACCAGAAAGATTCAAATCTGAACAACGAGGAGCTGAAAGAGAGAAATTGCAGGATCCCCACTTTTCTATATGCAATTCCCTTCTCGTCTGACAGGATATTAAGTTTTTTAGGAAACTTCCCTAGTTGCTCTGCCTGGAGCGCATTTGGAGGATATCAAGGAAAGAATGGTGGCTAGATTAAGGCACCTGGGCATAAAAGTGAAAAGCATTGAAGAGGATGAGCGTAGTGTCATTCAAATCTATTAAGGTTATTTTCAGTGGCCTTTTCTCTTTTGGCTACTCATTATGTTATAAGAGGAAGAGTTCTGTTATGCCGATTGAAACCTGCCAGATTTTTTTGTTTTTGTTTTTTTTGGTTCAAAGAAAACTTCTCAGATTATGTTGGTAATAATAACACTGGAATCAAGCCAATAAATTTAATTTCTTTTACCCCTTCTTCCTATTTGATGGGATTGATGAACACAACCTGCCTGGACGGTCTCATTTGGACCAATGAGGCAGAATTGACAGACGAGCCAACCAGGTCCCTCTGATGAAAGTAACCACATTACTGACGAAAAAAGAGAAGCCATTCAATGCAGTCAAATAAAAGCTTCAAGCAGATACAAAGACAACTGTATAGACCGTTGGGAGTCATCAAAGCTCACATAATGGACCATGAAGCGTTACTAAAAGAGGCATAACAACCACCATAACAGCCACAACAGCTAGGAGCTGAGGGAATGTATATATACGACCTTCCCAACACCGACATGAGGTACATATACACGCTCAGAATTATTTCTTACTCTGTTACATTACATGATTCTTTCCCTAAGAGTTTCTTTATACTGACTTTAGCATCGGAGACATTGTGGCAAGCACCACACCAATGACCATCCTAAGAAAACTGCTCTACCATTTCTACAATCATAGAAACAACATTTTGGCTCCATCTGGATGCATTCACTTTGACTGACGAATTTGCACTTCATCAGTTTGGCGCCGTCTGTGGGAACAACATTTTTGCATTCAAATTCGAAAACGTAGTTTCCATCAATTTCTATATTTAGATGGAGTCCAATCAAGATTCCGTAGCCTTGGCTCAGCAAGTCCAAGCTCTTGCGGCCACCATTAAAGAGCTTACTAGGTAAAATCAGGAAATGAAGCTACAGCTTCAACAGGAGGAGAATCGGTCTAAAGGCAACTTGGAGGATGAGGGAGATAGCCATAGAAGGAGTGACCATCGAAGACCTACCATTCGATGAACAGAATCTAGATCTTCTTCGAGAGATGAGGAAGGAGATGGACGAGTTGAGGAACGCCATCAAGGAGAAAACAGATCGGAGCGTGGACATAATGGTCAGGGCAACAGATTCGTCTTTCACTACGGCAGTCCTGGAGTGTTCGGTGCCGTCAAAATTTTGACTGCCTCAACTTAAGCCGTTTGATGGGCTTAAGGACCCCGAAGATCACCTCAACACCTTCAAGATGACGCTAGGCCTTCAATAGCCACCTGACGAGATAATGTGTTGTTCCTTCCCCCACCACTCTCAAAGGAGTGGCAAGAGAATGGTTCACCAAGTTGCCAACATCGTCCATCGATAGTTTCGAGCAGCTGAGTAACGCCTTTTTATGTCACTTCATTGGAGGACAACGCCCTAAGAGGACGGCGGACCATTTGCTCACCATTAGACAAGGAGAAAACAAAACCCTGAGGTCGTATGTACTTCACTCGGGAGACCTTGGAGGTAGACAAAGTTGACGACAAGGTGCAGTTGACGACCTTCAAAGCGGGACTGCGGTCCAGAGAGGTTATGGCTTCACTTGCGAAGAATCCTCCTAAGATGATGGCAAAGATGCTCCTGAAAGCACAGAAGTATATGAATGTTGAAGACGTATTAGCAGCCATAGAGAGGCCAAGAAATAAGGGAAGGAAGGAAGACGATCGTAGAGGACAAAAGAGGGAGAGCCCAGATCGTCGGACCAATGACGGGGGAAAAAGGAAAGACGACAAAGCACCTCGAACGGTAAAATTTACCCTTCTAGTTATGCCTGTTGAAAAAATTTTAATGCAGATTAAGGATGAGCACTACATCAAATGGCCGAGACCATTACATTCATCCCCTAATGTCCGTGATAAGAATAAGTACTGCCGATTTCACAAGGATCATGGCCACTACACAGAAGATTGTCGGGACTTAAAGGAGCAGATAGAGGAGTTGATACGACAAGGAAAACTGCAAACGTATGTGAAGAAAGGAAAGTATAGCAGGTTCAGGGACGGTAATAAAAACCAGTGCGATTCCTCGTCAAGAGACGAAGATAACACGTCCCAGCCTCCCTAGAATGTAATTAGGGAGATAAAGACGATTACAAGAGAATTATTCATGGGTGGGTCATTCAGATTCCTCAGGAAAGCATGTCAGCGGCAGGTGAACAGCGTCCATATGATACCCCCATTTAAGTAGAGGTGGACAAACCAAGACATGTCTTTCAACGAAGGAGATGCTAGGGGAGTGAAGCAGCCTCACAATGACCCCTTAGTCATAATGCTCACGATAGAAGGATTCAATACCAAGAGGATCCTTGTGGACAACGGTAGCTCCGCAGACATCATCTACCTTCCTGCTTTCCAGCAGTTGAAGCTAGATCTAAGAAGGCTCCGCCCGTTTGACTCCCCCCTCGTCAACTTTAGTGGGGACAGAGTATACCCCAAAGGCATAGTGATGCTAACAGTAATAGTAGGGACCTATCCGAGGCAGTTGACTCGTCAGTTAGACTTCTTGGTGGTAGATTGTCCCTCCTCTTACAATGTGATCATCGGGAGGCCCACACTCAATCGATGAAAGTCAGCCACATCCACTTATTGCCTAAAGGTAAAGTTCCCAATAGAAAACGGAGTTGGCGAGGTAAAAGGAGATCATGTCCTTGCAAGAGAGTGCTACCAGGCTGTCTTGGCCGCAAGGGAAAACCCTATGTGGATGATCGAGGAGAAGGAGGAAAATAAAGTAGAAGCCCTGGAGACAATGGAACTGGTCAAAGGAGAGGCAACCAAGACGAAAAGAATAGGGACGACGTTAAGTTCAGAAATGAGAACGAAGCTCATCCAATTCCTTAGAGAAAACCTGGACGTCTTCACATGGAGTCACAAGGACATGCCAGGCATATCCCCAAAGGTCATCCAGCATAAGTTGAATGTGGACCTAGAGAAAAAACCCGTCCAACAAAGACGACGAGTCTTCACTCTAGAATGAAACCAAGCAATTACTGACGAGGTTAACAACCTATTGTCAGCAGGCTTCATCTAGGGGGTCTACTATCCTGATTGGCTGCAAACGTCATCCTAGTAAAGAAGGCCAATGGGAAATAGAGAATGTGCGTGGATTTCACGGACCTAAACAAAGCTTATCCGAAAGATAGTTTCCCCCTACCAAGGATAGACCAGCTGGTGGACTCTACAGCTGGGCATAAGTTGTTGACGTTCACGGATGCCTTCTCAGGGTACAACCAGATAAAAATGGCTGAAGAAGATCAGGAGAAAACTGCTTTCATCACAAGTCAGGGGCTCTACTGTTATAAGGTGATGCACTTTGGGCTGAAGAATGCAGAAGCAACTTATCAGAGGTTAGTTAACAAGATGTTCAATAAGCAGATTGGCAGAAATATGGAGGTGTACGTGGATGACATGCTCGTCAAGAGTAGAGAAGAACTTACCCATCTGGATGACCTAAAGGAGATGTTTACCACCCTCAGAGAATACCAGATGAAATTGAATCCTAATAAATGTGTCTTCGGTGTAGCTTCAGGGAAGTTCCTAGGATTCATGGTGTCCCAAAGGGGAATAGAAGCAAACCCGAAGAAAGTACAGGCCATACTTAATATGACATCGCCCAAGATCGTCAAAGAAGTCCAGAAGCTCACAAGAAGGATTGCGGCACTCAATAGGTTCGTCTCTAGGGCGACGGATAAATGCTTAACCTTCTTCAAGACATTGAAGCAGGCTTTCGCCTGGACTGATGAATGCGAGGCAACGCTTCAGGAACTCAAACGTTACTTGAGCAATCCACCCCTCTTGAATCCATCCAAGGAAGGGGACAATTTGTATTTATATCGGCAGTATCAGCTACGGTCGTCAGCACGGCCCTGATCCGAGGAGAGGGCAAGACGCAGCTCCCAGTTTACTACGTCAGTCAAGCATTCCAAGGAGCTGAGGCTAGATACCCAAGAATTGAGAAGATTGCATTCGCGTTAATAGTAGCCTCACACAAATTGTGACCATACTTTCAGGCGAATCCTATCTTGGTGATGATGGATCAACCCATCAAGAAGTTCATGAACAAGCCCGAAGCAGCTGGAAGAATGGTCTAGTGGGCAATTGAACTTAGCCAGTTTGACATTGAATACCTCCTTAGGACAGCCATTAAGGCACAAGCCTTGGCAAATTTCATAGCCGAATTCACCCTCTCGGATGAGGACAACCTCACCAACGAGACAGAGCGGTGGACAGTGCAGACCGATGGTTCGTTAGCCTAGAGGAGGTGAGGAGTAGGGGTCGTCATAACCACCCTTGACGGAGAAGTTCTTAAATACGGAGTTCAACTAAAATTCCCAGCCACAAATAATGAGGCCGAGTACGAAAGAATACTGACAGGACTAAGACTCGAGAAGGAACTTGGAGCTAAGAACCTGCTAGTCTAGAGTGATTCAAAGCTGGTGACAGGGCAAATTAAGGAAGAATATGAAGCAAAGGAGGAAAGAATACATAAATATCTCAGGTTAACGAAGCATTTGATTTAGGAATTTGACGAAGTGGAGTTTGTGTAGATCCTCAGAAGCCAGAACATGGTAGTGGACAAAGTCGCGAAGCTAGCATCATCGGAGGAAGGAACAGCAAGCACAGGCTTGGTGATGGAAGTTCAAAAACATCCCAGCATCGAGGAAATCTCCACATTCACAATCCAGAACACAGGTAGCTGAATGACACCAATCATATCCTTTCTCCAGGACGGGCACCCACCTCAAGACATCAAGGAGGCTAGGAAAGTCAGGAAAAGAGAAGCCAGGTTCACGATTCTAAACGACACACTATACAAGAGAGGCTTTTCCATGCCTTAACTGAAATGTGTGGATGAAGAAGAAGCCAAATATATCTTTAAGGAAATCCATGAAGGAATTTGTGGAGACCATGTAGGCCCCAGATCATTGGTAAGTAAAGTGATCAAAATAGGTTATTTTTGGCCTACAATGTAGGTAGATGCAAAGGAAATCATCATGAAATGCGATAAATGCCAAAGATTCGGGAATGTCCAGCGCCTTCTAGCGGAAAAACTAATGACGATATCCTCTCTTTGGCCCTTTGCACAATGGGGAATCGACATCGTCGGACCAATGCCTCAAGTTAAAGGATAGGTAAAATTCCTACTGGTTGCCATTGATTATTTCACAAAGTGGGTTGAAGCAGAGGCACTAGTGACCATCACTAAAGCTAGAATCTAGAGCTTCGTGTGGAAGAACATAATTTACAAGTTTGGGATTCCACGGACATTCATATTAGATAATGTGTGGCAGTTCGACAGTCAAGGCTTTAGGGATTTCTATTCAGGCCTAGGAATCAAGAACTAGTTCTCATCCCCAAGACATCCCCAGGCAAATGGACAGATGGAGGTGATGAATTGGACACTACTCAAGATTATCAAGACCAAGTTGGACGACGCAAAGGGGGCCTGGCTGGAGGAATTGCTCAATGTCTTATGGGCTTACAGAACCACGGCAAGAACCCTAACAGGAGAAACTCCCTTCAGACTCACCTATGGCACCAAAGCAGTAATCCCGGTCGAGGTGGGAATAACTAGCATCAGACGAGAGATGTTCCATGAGGAGAATAATGACGACCAGCTACGAGTCAACTTAGACTGCCTAGATGAAGTAAGAGAGAAAGTCTCCGATAACATAATGAAGTACCAGCAAAAGATGGCTGAATACCACAACAAGAGAGTGAAGCTCAGACGACTCGACATAGGAGACCTCGTCCTGTGCAAAGTCACCCTCACAACCAGAGACTCTGCCCAAGGGAAGCTTGATCCCAATTGGGAAGGACCCTATCGGGTCATCAATTACTCTAGACAAGGCAGCTATCACTTAGAGACCCTAGATGGCCAGAGACTCCCGCGACCATGGAATATTGAGCACTTGAAGAAGTACCACCAATTGATGTAATCAACAATTGTATTCATTCACGAAAGCAATAAAAGGAGTTATTCAGCCACTGTCTTAACGTTAACCGATATTACAGTGTGAAAGTCACCCCAAAATGGCTAAGTAACAAGATTCCGCCTAGATGGATGTAAGTTACTGACGAGGCCAAAAGAATGACAAGATCTCTAAAAGGGTGCAAGTCACAAAAATAAAACCAAAAATGGCTAAGTAATAAGATTCCGCCTAGACGGATGTAAGTTACTGACGAAGCCAAAAGAGTGACAAGATCCCTAAAAGGGTGTAAGTCACAAAAAGAAAAAATGACTAAGTAACAAGATTTCGTTTAGATGGATGTTACTGACGAAGCCAAAAGAATGACGAGATCCCTAAAAGGCTGTAAGTCACAAAAAGAAAAAAAATGGCTAAGTAACAAGATTCCGCCTAGACGGATGTAAGTTACTGACGAAGACAAAAGACAAGAACCTTGCAACAAACCTATTCAAGAAAAAGCATCTTTTGAAAGAGGCTCAAGTTGAATTTGAACTCTCAAAACCGTCGACAAGAGCCCTTGAAAGGGTATGAGTTACGAGAAATTAACTAAGTAACAGAACCCGCACAGACGGGAGCAATTGTTAACGAAGAACAGGAAAGATCACAACTAGAAATTCTTTGCTAAGAAGCATACAGGAAAACTACAGGGACAGAAATCACAAACGAGTAAGTACGCAATTGCCAACTCAATCTAAGCCCAAAAACAGCGGGCAGTTACCATTGTTTTTACATCTAAACCAAAAGCCCATAAACATTGGGCCAAAGATATTGTTCTCAAAATAGATTAAAATCGTTCTAAAATTAGACTTACAAAAAAGCCCAAAACGTCACGGGCACCCAAAAAAAAAAAAAAAAAAGAAGGGAAATTTTTTACAAGTAATAAGGTCAGGCATTGGCAGCCACATCATCACTAGTTGAAGGAGGAAGGGCACTCTCGGGGGCATCACCATCAGGAGCAGCAGAGTTTGAAGCCTCGTCAGCTGCCATCTCCTTATCTACCTCCTCAAGGTCTAGGTTCTCCAGATCTACTCCAGAAGGGTGTTTGATGAAGTACCGCCTCAAGAGCTCGAACCCTTTGAAGTACCAGCTGAAGAGCATAGTATTGTACTCTTCCGTTTGTTGGAAATCCTCGATGGCCTTAGTAGCTATGGTTTTGATCTTCTCCTTGGCCACTAGGAGCTGCTCGTCCTTCTCCACAGTCAACTGCCGTTCAGCCCTAAGATCATCACTCAGGGTCTTGGCCTTTTCCTTGGCATGGTTAGCTTCCTCCATGGCAACTATCAAATCTTTCTTCAACTTCGAGTTTTGTGCCTCTAAGGCCGACACCCGAGACATAGCAGACTCGACCTTGGCCTCTTGAGTAAGATACTCCGAGGTAAGGTGAAGACTCTCCCCCAGCACCTAGGAGAAAAGAATCATAAAAAAAAAGAAAAAAAGGGATGAACTGGCACAAGTCTAATACCTGGACGAGCATATGGAGATGATGACCCATGAGCTTACTTGGTGACAAACCCGAGAGTACCTTCACCTAATTAGTAGCAAAAATCTCTTGCGCTCTAGCCATTGCAACCTCAGCATCGTCCCAGACACTAGACGAATGTGAATCAGCTTTCTCCTTTCCCTTATCCTCGGTTCGCTACCTCTTCTATTGGGGAGGGATCTCTTCAACCGAGGTAGCTGGGGAAGCCGTCCTCGTCGTCTCGGAGCTAGGAGTAACCGGGGTAGCAGGAGGGACGAAGGCACCCTTGTCCATCACTTTCACAGTCTTGGCCCCAAGATTGGACAAGGGCTTGTTCTTCTTAGCCCTCATTCGGGCGTACATACTTTGATTGAACTTTGACGTTATTCCTTAAAAAAAAAAAACTTGTGAGCAAAGGCATATATGCAAGAAAGTCAGCATTGACGAGGTTAACACTTACTCTTTTTCTCCTTTATATCAAGGTTGCGCAGGACAAAGGTAGATGGTTTTGGACTGAGACAGTAAAAAGCAAGAGTCCGTGGGTCTCCCAGGTCATCAAAGTCCTCGATTGTCCTCGCGTGCTCTATCGCTTTCTCAACATGTCCTTTGTACTTGCTTTTAAGTTTGAGCCGTTTCTTGACTGCAGGAGACAATGGGCAGAATGGGCTAGTGACGATAAGTGAACACAACGAAAATTAATGGACGAGGAGAAATAATGACGCACCTAAATTCGGGGTACTCCACCAACGGAGCAGCCTTGGGAGATCACCCTAAATTTCATTAGAGGACGTCTCCCAATCATCCCTGGACACAAAGAAGAACCGGGACTTCCAGTATTTGAAGGACGAAGGCAGATTCCGAACGATCCTAGTCCTCCTCTCCCACGGCACCAGCTCTTAGTACTCGTGCTCCTTAGGCCTTGAAACGATACAGGTAGACAAGCTCATCCACTCTAATCATGTCACTGTCCATAGCAGCCAACCATATCCCCATTAGGCTGACTACTATCCTCCACGAATTGGGCATAAGTTGCCCAGGAGCAATGCCAAAATGGCCTAATAGCTCCATAATGAATGGGTGGATGGGAAACCTAAGCCCACACAGGAAGGCAGCCTCGTAGAAGCATACCTCCCCAGGGAAGAAGTGGCAGGCACAATCCTCTTCACTGGGTAAACGAACCCTAACCCTGTCCGGGAACTGGAATCTATGCTTGAATCTAGAAAGTGTGTCAGCATCCAAACCACACTCCTCGTCAAGGGCATAAAAAGCCCTAACCTCCCGAGGGCCAAAAACAGTAGTATCGCCCTCAGCCTCCACTAGGCCTTCATTAGAGGACAACCTAGTCTCTAATTCACTCGATCTCACCTCAGACATCATCCCTTGCTCTCTCACCAGATTCTCAAACCAATCAAGGGATTGACGAAGTAATGGCAGCAAATCCGCCAATACAACGCCTAGACTATTGCCCTCAAAGACAAAATTTTCAAGATGTGGGAAAACACCTAAAGACCCCCCTAAGCGCACAAAAAGGAAAGAAATTGAGGGGCAAACTATCCTAACCTCAGATGATGAACGACACAATTTACTATTTAATTATTGTAATTTATTATTTTTGGTATTTTTATGTAAAAAACGTTATTTTAGGTTTAGGTGATTTATTTCCTTGTTTTTAGGTGCATTTAATGCTTTTTAGGTCAAATTTGATTCCTGATATGGTTAGGTATCAATTAGGAGTTATTTTAGAATATATTTTCTTGTCTGTCAAGTTTTATGGAGCCCTTAAATAGGCTCCTAAGTCTGTAAACGTTTTTCAGATATTATTGAATAAAAATCAGAAAAGGTGAGGCTTTGCTCTTCTTTTGGTTCTTCAAGAACTGTGAACTTATCAGGGATTCTTCCTTGTGGCGTTCAAACTTTATACCTTTGGTTCGTGATTCAATTATAATCATTGGGTCAAGGTCTATTACTTATACCTTTGGTTCGCGTTTCGATTATAAACGTTGGGTCAGGGTTTCTATAAAAAAAAACTGAATTTTAGCTTTCTTGGGCAAGTATTCCAATATTTTTGTTGGGTCTCAAAGCGTGTCGATTGAGGTTCGCATCAATTCCAATATTTTTGTTGGGTCTCAAAGCGTGTCAATTGAGGTTCGCATCATCAGAGTTACTAACCATGGAAAACCAGAGAAATCACAAAGGAAGGAAATACAAGCTAAATCCCCAAGAAATAAAACAAACACAAAAGGAAAGGGAGAGAGAATAAAAAATTCACCATAGTTTACCCCTACACTGAAAAGAAAAAAGAAGCAAAAAGGAAGAAGAAAAACATACCTCAGAGAGAAAGGTAGAAAGTTCAGCCACACACCAATCCGAAGAAGAACCACAAAGAAAAGCCGGAGCAAAAAAAAAAAAAATACTCGGAGCAATGATTAGGAATTTTGGAAAAGTGAAAGAGAAGATGAAGAGTGGGGAAGTTTAAAAACCAAGGCATAAAGAAACTGAAATTCAGCAGGAAACCCCAAGTGTCTCACAATTGGAGCATTAACCCCACTAACCAAAATATGCCACGTAGCCATAGCACGTGTGGCGCCGCTATTATGCATTTAATACAGAGCGAAATCCCAAGAGCCACATACAGCCCATAGACCTTTCACCTTTTGTGATCGTCATGACACGTCACGACGACCACAGAATCGGGGGCAACTGATGGGATTGACGAACACAACCTACCTAGACGGCCTCATTTGGACTAACGAGGCAGAATTGACAGACGAGCCAACCAGGTCCCCGCGACGAAAGTAACCACATTATTGACGAAGATAGAGAAGCCATTCAATGCAGTCAAATAAACGCTTCAGGCGAATACAAAGACAACTGTACAAACCATTGGGAGCCATCAAAGCTCACATAATGGACATGAAGCGTTACTAAAAGAGGCATTAAAGCCACCATAATAGCCACAACGGTTAGGAGCTGAGGGAATGTATATATACGACCCTCCCAGCACTGACATGAGGTACATATACACACTCAGAATTATTTCTTGCTCTGTTGCATTACATGATTCTTTCCCTAAGAGTTTCTTTATACTGACTTTGGCATCGGATACGTTGTGGCAGGTACCACATCGGTGACCATCCTAAGGAAACTGCTCTACCATTTCTACAATCATAGAAACGACGTCTTGGCTCCATCTGGACGCATTCACTTTGATTGACGAATTTGCACTTCATCACTATTCATTTGTTTTGCCTCTTTGCATCGAGCCTGTAGGGCTTACATTTTCATAATTTTAAAAAAAATATATATAGTTGGATTTTTAATTGAAATAATTCAACATTTCTTTTGGATAATAAGTTTCATCTACTAATCGACTTCGTTCAGTTGACTGAAAAAAAAATAAATAAATAAACAGCCAGTGGGCTTAATAGGCCACATAAATAAAGATAAACCACCATCGGTATTCAGAGTGTGCTCCTACTCCTAGGATCCTCTCTATATCAAGTTTTCTCTATTTTTTCCATTGCACAATTTGATTTTTAGATTTAAAATTCTACAAATTGTCTTGTCATTTAAAATTTTAAGTGATAGATAATTTGTACACTTCTAAATTTATAAAATTTAATTTGAATCATAGATCAATTTCAAGTTGAGACCATCATTTTCCCCTTGATAAGTTGGATCAGAGCCCAAGACTTTTGTACAATGATAAGAATGTAGCATTAAGTTAATTGATGCAATTCACCTGACTCAAAATTTTGTTTTTTTGGTTGCAAGATTAAAATTATTAATAGGCAGCATTTTGGATAAGAATGTGTTCATCTATATTCATAAAAAGAAAAAAAAAAGTATATATATTCATCTTTTAGCTTGATTACGCACAAACTCTAGCTAACACAATTATTTTAAAAGCCACATGCATTACATCAAATCAGAAAGTACAATCACACTAACTTCTATTAGACTTGCATGAAAACTTCAAAACCAAGTTTGAGAACTTATAAAATGATGTGGCCTTGGGATGACCCATGTGCAATCACGACTCTCGGAGAATTCTTCAGGCCTTTTTTATGAAAATTTCTCAATTTGTTTTTTTATATTTTCACTTTTATTTATTTATTTATTATTATTATCATATTGTGTTCATTGCTAATAACAAATTCTCTTAAGAACCCTTTTTGAGACTTGGTTAATTTTTCAAAAAACTTATTATTATTTTTTGTGTTAACAACTAGTGCGTATATAAAGCTACAAAAATTTAAAAATAAAACAAAGAAATGAGTAGATAGTGTTAAATATATCGTTTCCGCTACCTCTGACAAACACATATGTCAATATAAGCTTGTACTTCTCTCCTAGCTGGGACTTTGGGTTTCCATGATGGATAGGACCGAATTGAATGATGCCACTCATGGACATGGTTCATAGTTCATCACGAAATTAATTCTTGCCATGTCGCAGAGAGAATATAACTTTCTGTATATTTGTGGTTGGATATTGATTCATCAAATTTTCCCCTGCCTCCGTTACCGTTTTAAACCTGGCTTCCAGCAAGCGTTTTGGGAATGAAACCCTCCGACTGTTTCTCCTCAGCAGGTTGGTCGTGGTCACTGCTGGTTTCCCCTGCTTCTCTTAGGCAACGTTCCATGTAGTTCTAGAATTTAATTTATATATACTTGATAGTGCGTTGAAACTTTGCTTGAGAAATTTAAGACTGTTGCATTTTTTTTTTCTTTTGATGAATAGGCAAGAATTTTTGGAACATAAATACAAAGATATTACAAAGAACAAGCAGCTTAAAAGATCAGCCGCAGACATTCCTTACTGTCTAGATACTGTCTAGATCACAAACCAACTACTGCATGTACTTTACGCCAACATGTTCTATTCGAATATTTAAAAGTTGGGAATAAATATACACACTTTTGACTTTTGTTAATCAACTATATTTTATTACTTGATAAAATCACAAGTTTAAAATTTAATCTACCAGATATGTTGAAACAGATATAAAAGACACTGAAACTTGCTTGGGGTCGTTTACCAAAAAAAAGGAAACTTGCTTGGGTTTCAATACATATACGGTACCCTTTTCTGAGTAAGGTATTGATAGTGACTACCTTTATGCCTTTATCCATTTAACAGGTCCAGTATTTAAACTTGCATAATTTTATTTTGGTCTTTGCTTTTATACCAGCTTTATGATACCCTTTTTCTCAAAATAAATAAATAAATAAATAAAAATTATGCAACTCTTCTAATATACAATTAGTTAACATGATTTCAGAGTAGGAGGTTTTGAGTTCGATTACTGCGTTCTCTACTCTACCTCCTATTTAAAATCTCAAGTATTGGGTCTCACTTATTAAAAGGTAGTTTGAGCCCACAATACACACAATACATAATGAGAAAAGCCAGCTACGAGGCGATGGACATATCTCCCATGCAAAGCCTAATAGGGACATGCAGCAGGAGATTGACCGGTTGAAGAAGGAGCTGTGCCATGCAAAAAGAAAGCAGGCTTCCCCTGACAGTGACATTTCTTATAACAATGGAAGAGACATCAGTTACAAACAGAGGTCTCTAACCCCTCCTAGTGAGTCTTTCTCTTACGAGGAAGAATTTCATAACGAGCGACAGTATAAAAGCCCGTCGCAGAGGGGCGTAGGAAATGATGCTATGAGTAGAGCTTTAGACCAAATCTCCAACTCTCCATTCAAGCGTAAGATTGAAGGAGCGAGACTTCCTCGGCGTTTTAACCAACCAATGTTCACCATTTACAACGGGCGAATTGACACTGTTGAGCATGTAAGTCATTTCAACCAGAGAATGGCCATTTATTCCAAAGATGAAGCCTTGATGTGCAAGGTCTTTCCGTCCAGCCTCGGACCCATTGCGATGAGGTGGTTTGATGGCCTAAAGGCAGAATCCATAAACTCTTTCCATAAACTCACTCAAGCATTTGGTTCACGGTTCGTGACCCGCAGAAGAGTTCTTAGGTCGTTAGCTTCCCACATATCTCTAAGCATGCAAGAGGGTGAGAGCCTTAAAACATACTTCGACAAATATTGGGAATTGTTTAATAAGATTGAAGGCGACTTTGACGACGTGGCCATCAGTACATTTACGCTCGGCCTTCCATTCGAGCATGGTTTAAGGAAATCCTTGACTGGTAAGTCTGTCACTAATGTGCGCTAGCTCATGGATAGGATTGATAAGTATAAAAAGGTTGAAGAGGATCAGCAGCAAGGGAAGAGAAAGGATAAGATTATCCCTCAGGAGAGGAGGGATTTCAGGTCGGAACGTTACAGTAATAATAAGTCGTGTATGGATTTCGCTGGGCAGTCAGGACCAACAAGCGCTCAAGCAGTCAATGCTGTTTTTAAAGAGCCAGTGCATCAAGTTTTGGAGAAGATTAAAAATGAACCGTACTTCAAGTGGCCGAACAAGATGGTGGGGAACCCCAAAAGGTGAAATCATAATCTTTATTGCCAATATCATCAGGACCATGGGCATACCACTGAAAATTGCAGAAGTCTGTGGGATCATTTGGACCAACTTGTCCGAGAGGGCAAACTGAGCAACTTTTGCATCATTCTAGTGGCCGAGGGAGTTAGGCAAACTTGGAGCCCAGAAGAGATGATTCTTCAAAACCCCCTTTGGGAACTATCAATGTCATCCTCGCCGTACCGGGGAGAACAGGATCCTGGCCATCTCGGGTAATGTCCGTTGCCCATTTACCCACCAGAGACGATAATTAGGATTCGAAGAGGGCTAAAAGGGAGAGCCTGTTGGTATTGGGCTTCTCGGATGAGGACAAGATTGGGACTATTCAATCACATGATGATGCATTAGTAATCACCCTTAGAATTGGAGGGTATGACGTAAAAAGGGTGATAGTGGATCAAGGCAGAGGAGCTGAGATAATGTATCCTGACCTCTACAAGGGGCTGAACTTGAAATCCAAGGATTTAACTCCCTATAGTTCTCCTCTGGTGGGTTTTGATGGGAAAGTAGTCATTCCGAGGGGCCAAATACGACTACCTGTGCAAGCTGGTACGGAGATAGTAGAGGTAGATTTTATTGTTGTGGATGCATATTCACCCTACACAGCGATTGTGGCCAGATCATGGCTTCATACGCTGGAGGCTGTTCCTTCTTCCCTGCATCAGAAGATTAAGTACCCATCTGAAGGCAGGGTTCAGGAAATTATGGGGGATCAGTCGATGGCCAGAAGGTGCCGGGTGGCAGCCATACAACATAAGTCCAAAGTTGGGTCCTCGGATCCTCCAGGAGAAAAGTTATAACAGTTAAAGCATCCCGCGACGCTTAAGGATAACACGGCCGAGGAGGCCAAATGTGAGGATTTGCTAAAAATCACCATTGGGGATGACGTAGAGAAGTTTTTTCAGGTCAGCTCGCAGTTGCCACCTCAAGAAAAGGCAGAGTTAGTAGAATTTCTCGAAGGGAACATAGACGTATTCGCTTGGAATGCTTATGAAGCCCCAGGGATGGATCCAGAGTTTATCTGTCACCATCTCAATGTCAATCCCCGGATCATCCCTAAGAAACAGCCTCCTCGGCGTCCATCTAAAGAGCATGCTGATGTAGTATGGGAAGAAGTAACAAAGCTCAAACTAGCTAGAGCTATTAAAGAAGTTTTTTATCCTGAGTGGCTAGCAAATACTGTGGTGGTAAAGAAGAAGAATGGAAAATGGCGAGTATGCGTAGACTTCACTGACTTAAATAAGGCCTGCCCTAAAGATCCATTCCCTATGCCTAAAATAGATCAGCTAGTAGATGCAACTGTTGGCCATCCTCGGATGAGTTTTCTAGACGCCTTCCAAGGTTATCACCAAATACCGTTAGCCCTGGAGGACCAGGAGAAGACTGCCTTTGTCACCCCCATTGGGAACTACCACTACAAAGTAATGCCATTTGGTTTGAAAAACGCAGGATCCACCTATCAAAGAATGATGACGAGGATGTTTGAGCCACAACTGGGTACAAGTATTGAAATTTACATAGATGACATGGTGGTGAAGAGTAAGATTGTTTCTGAGCATGTGAGAGATCTTGGAAACATTTTTGAAGTTCTCAGAAGATACAAGTTACGTTTGAATGCATCCAAACGTTCGTTTAGTGTGGGATCAGGGAAGTTCTTGGGCTATATGGTCACTCACAGGGGAATTGAGGTTAACCTGGATCAGATAAAGGCCATCAGCAATTTACAACCTCTTCAGAATCCCAAAGAGGTCCAGAAGTTGACTGGAATGGCTGCCACTCTGAACCAATTTATTTCTCGATCAGTAGATAGGTGTAGGCCTTTCTTCTCTCTGATCAATAAATGGAAGGGATTTGAGTGGACTGAAGAATGTGCTTTGGCCTTCCAGCAACTTAAAGACTATCTAGCTCGGCCACCAATCATGTCCAGTCCTGAGCCAGATGAAGTCTTGTTTGCCTACATTGCTGTAGCTCCTTATGCTATAAGCTTGGTGTTAATACGAATGGATTGTGGTGTGCAAATGCTAGTTTATTATGTGAGTAAGTTGCTGCATGAAGCTGAGATTCGTTATTTGCCACTGGAAAAAGCTATCCTGGCAGTGGTGCTTGGTACGCGGAAGCTGCCTCATTATTTCCAAGCCCATACAGTTGTTGTACTCACCCAGCTCCCACTCAAAGCTATACTCCGAAATGCTGACTACACAAGGAAGATTACTAAATGGGGCACAATCTTAGGGGCTTTTGATATCAAATACATGCCTCGCACATCAGTCAAGGGCTAGATCCTTGCGGATTTAGTGGTCGAGTTCACGGAGCCCCATGTAGAAGAAGTAACACCAACACCAGACATGGATGAAAAATCAGTTGGCATGATTTCTCAACAAGGCCCCTTACATTAGGAAGTATACGTGGATGGCGCAGCGAACCAGAAAGGTTTCAGAGTGGGGTTAGTGCTGATATCTCCTGAAAAAATCATCATTGAAAAGTCATTGAGGCTGGGCTTCTCGGTTACAAATAATGAGGCCGAGTATGAAGCTCTAGTAGCGGGAATGACCATGGTTCAAAAGATGGGCGGAAGGACGATAGAGATGTTCTCGGACTCAATGTTAGTCGTTGGCCAAGTGAAGGGAGAATTTGAAGCTAAGGATGAAAGGATGCAGGAGTACTTAAACCAAGTCAGACACCTTCAATCAAGGTTTGAATCTTTTGCTTTACTGCATATTCCAAGAAGTGGAAATACACATGCGGACTCCCTAGCCACTCTGGCAACTTCCTCGGGGCAAGATTTACCTCGGGTTATCCTCGTGGAGGATTTATACAAGCCCTCGGATGTGAGAAAGGGGACAGCTCGAGTTCACCAAGTTAGGGCAGGGCCTAGTTGAATGGACCCTATAGTTTTATTTCTGAAGAAAGATATTCTGCTTGAAGAGAAAACAGAAGCCGACAGGATACGAAGAAAAGCCACTAAATTCTAGCTGTCCGAGAATCAGAAATTATATAAGCGCTCATTTTTAGGTTCATATCTGCTATGTATATACCCTGAGGAGGCTGAATCAATCCTTGAAGAATTACACGAAGGAATTTGCGGAAGCCACACGGGGGGTAGGTCTTTGGCGCATAGGGCCCTTACTTAGGGCTATTGGTGGCCAAACATGCAAAGAGAAGCCTAGGAATACGTGAAAAAGTGTGATCAGTGCCAACGATTTGCACCAAACATACACCAGCCTGGGGAAGTTCTTAATCCATTATCCAGCCCATAGCCATTCGCTCAGTGGGGCCTAGATATCGTGGGTATATTCTCTAAGGTGGTAGGAAACAAGAGATATCTGCTAGTCGGCACAGATTATTTCACCAAATGGGTTGAAGCCGAACCTCTTGCTAACATCAGAGATGTGGACGCAAAGAAGTTTGTTTGGAAAAATATTGTCACACGGTTTGGGATTCCTCATACACTCATCTCGGACAATGGCCTTCAGTTTGACAGCAAATCGTTCAGAAACTACTGTTGCGAGTTGGGTATCATAAATAGGTACTCTACTCCTGCTTACCCCCAAGGAAATGGGCAGACAGAAGGTGTTAACAAAACCATAGTAAACGGATTAAAGAAAAGGCTGGATGATGCAAAAGGCAAATGGGTAGAAGAACTACCACACGTACTCTGGACATACAGAACTACGCCTCGTAGGTCTACTGGGGAGACCCCCTTTTCAATGACTTATGGGGCTGAGGCTGTTATCCCTCTAGAGACTGGGTTCCCAACGTTGAGAACAAGTTCATTCAATCCGAATAACAAACAACGAACTGCTAGAAAGGAGCTTGGATTTGATTGAGGAATGGAGGGAAAATACAATGGTCCAACTGGCATATTACCAACAGAAGCTCAAACAGGGTTATGATGCCAACGTGAAGCTAAGGCCTCTAACCCTTGGTGATCTGGTGCTCAAAAAGGTGGTGGGCACTGTAAAGAATCCAGCTTGGGGAAAATTAGGACCCAATTGGGAAGGGCCATACCGCATTACCTCAAGGGCTGGCATTGGAGCATATTTTTTGGAAGATTTAGATAGTCATATAATACCACGACCATGGAATGTAAACAACCTAAAAATGTATTATTATTAAACTAAAATTTTCCCCGAACAATTCATCTGTTTATTACATAAGAGTCTTATATGCACTCCATTAAAGCTTTTATAAGTGTTTAAATTTAAATCTAATCATACCTGAAGTCCTCAGACCAGATGATATGGGTTAGTTAACACTCCATTGCAGTTCTTACAAGTGTTTAAACCTAAATCCAATCATGCCTGAAGTCTTCGGACCAGATGATATGGGTTAGTTAACACTCCCCTACCGTTCTTACAAGTGTTTAAACTTCAATCCGTTCATGCCTGAAGTTCTTGGACCAGATGATATGGGTTAGTTAGCACTCCATTAAAGTTTTTATGTGTTTAAACTTAAATCTAATCATACCTAAAATCCTCGGACCAGATGATATGGGTTAGTTAACACTCCTTCTCAGTTCTTACAAGTGTTTAAACTTAAATCCAATCATGCCTGAAGTCCTCGGACCAGATGATATGGGTTAGTTAACACTCCTTCAGTCCTTATAAGTTTTTAAACTTAAATCCATTCATGCCTGAAGTCCTCGGACTAGATGATATGGGTTAGTTAACACTCCTTTACAGTTCTTATTAATGTTTAAACCCAAATGCAATTATACCTGAAGCCCTTGGAAGTATTTAAATGGACTCTAGCTTATGATAAGCCTCTTTGGTTATGTATTTGGTTTATAAGCACTGCTCAGTAGCACTCGTTATAAGTGGTGTACCAGAAAATATGTAAAACCTTCAGGTTAATCATTGTTTCTTACATTCATTAACAATCCTTATATGATCTATTTCTTCCAGTATTTATATAAGTTATTGGCATAACTTACAGGATATAGTTGTTAAGTCTACTCAGGTTACAGTAACTATCAGTTAGTATCACTTGCAATAACAATGAGCATTCTAATATGTGCAACGCAGATGTAGGAAAAAAAAAAAAAAGGGAACAATTTCATTAATCAAAAAAAGAAAAGTACCTGTCGATACCTTACAATGTAAAAAACTAATAGTAATAATAACAACATGAAATTAATACAGATGAAATAAAAATCCTAAGTATCTAATCCTTGTCGGACTTGGTGGCAGTAGTATCTTGGATCTGGTCCTTGGGTTTGGGGGTTGCCTTCTTGCCCAAATCTTGACCCTGTTTAGGAGGATCCTTGCCCTGCTTGCCTTGATCGCCAGTTGGTACGGACTCTTGGGGAGCTTCAGGAGGGGCAAGAGGAACTTGGCTTATTAAAGGTTGCTCTGAAGCCTCCGAGAGCTGTTTGGGTGGAAGGGAGTCAGAACTTGGGAGTTTACGAATTTCAGGGTCATAGTTAATACTCCCAGGTTGCCTCAAGCCAGACTCTGGAGGGACCCCAGCAGCGTCAAGGGCTTTACCCTAAGTTATATCACAATAATCTCTGCTAAGTGCATAGAACTCTTTTGTGAGTCTACTTTGGGTCTCCTCCACCCCCAGCTTGTATGCGCCTGCTTTTCGGCCTTCAATGCCTCTTTAGCCAATTGGGCAGTGTCTTTGGCTTTCTAAAGTTCAGCTCGAAGACCTTTCACCAACTCTCTCTCTGTCGCCAGATTGATCTCTGTCATGTGCAATTGTTTGTGTTGTTCTTCGGCCTGCTTCTCGGTAGTTTTAAGCTTGGCATCAAGGCTATTCCTCTTATTGGCCATCTCCTTTAATTGATCGAACAGCTTGTCATAGTCTTCCTTGAGACTACCCATCTGCCTCTCAACCTCGGACCTGGAATAAGCCTCTGCCTGGACTTCATTACGAGCGTTTTTATTCCATTCCTTAGCCACATAGACTTGTTGGGTAATCCACACAACAGAAGGAGAAATTGTAGTATAAAGCAAAGAAAAGGAGCAAGTAAATATGATTAGCATCTTAAGTAAAGAAGGGGGTAAATTCACTTACCATGGCTAAATCCCTCTTAAGGGATATGAAAAGTTCATGCTGACTGAAGCGCCTGTAATCCTCCATGTCTTTTGGAAGGAGTAGTGGCTGCTCCAGGGCTTCAGCAATGAGGCCTGCTTTACCCCCTTGATAGTTTCTGACAGAGGTGTCCCAAGGAAAAGGAGCACCATCCAACTCCAGCTTGGGACACCAAGTGCGGTGTCCTCGTCGCACCTCAGCAATAAGAAGGTCATCTCAGCTCTCAGTGGACAAAGCTCTTTTGCTCCTGGTGTCCTTGACCACCTTCTATTGCTTAGCTCCTTTTGGAGGCAACACCTCCCCCTTCTTCAGTATCTGTTATGACCCTTTTCTTCTTCAGATCAGGGTTTGGCTTTAAGCCGAGATCAGAAGGAACTTGAGGAGGTGGTGGAGGAAGGTTAATAACGGGTTGAGATGACCCAGTCCCTTTGGCCTCCATCGTCGTTTTCCTGGCCTTCATTAAGTCTCTTAGGCTTGCCATATCTTCCTCTTCCGAAGAGTCTCTTGGGAGAGCAGTTTTGAGGATAGGAGCGTGGTCACTAGATTGTCTATCAATTTCTTCCTCGGCGTCCGAAACTGGAATCACCTGAACTTCTCCTGCTGCCCCTTCTTCAAATTGGAACCGATCAATCTATTCCTCAAGTGAAGAGGCCGAGGAAGCAACTCTTTCCTCTGCTGCGACTGGTTCAAGAGGAACTTGTTGAACTGGTTGAATGAGTAAAGGCACACCCTGCGGGTTTGGATGTGGCACGGGGGCAAGATCAAATAGAGATAAAAAGTCTTTTTGTGCAATGTCTATTCAGTTTATGCGACGGTTTCCCGTCTTATTACGTTACCGATCGGTTGAAATGTGTCCGAGAGTGGTCGAAAATCAAGAATGAGATGTACGGCCCGAAGTTGTCTGTCCTCACTTACGAAAATCTCTGATCTCAGTAAGTAGTTGAGCGCGGCAACGTTGGTTAAACTGAGCCGAGGAGACACATGCCTTTTATCTGTTAACACCACAAAGGAATAAAGCAGTCAGCAAGTAAAATACGAATATAAAAAGAAAAGGTACAACACTAGTGATGAAGATCCTAAATCTATTTCTTAAGGAACCTAGATCTAGGATATCCCACCTGGCTCTCTTGGTTGGTTTGGGCAATGAAGACCGTCATGCCACACTCCCGAGATGATCAAATAGTCGTCTTTCATCCCCTTGTTAGATTTGGGAAGGCAGGATATGAGCCTAACGATGTCGGACCGGGATTTGAGATAATATCCCGCCCCTTTTTGTTTATGACACTCATACATATGCACCACGTCGAGCTAGGTGAGTCCCAAGCCTAGATGTTGGTTCAAAGCATCGACTGCTCCTAGGATCCAAAAGACATTAGGCGCACACTAATCAGGACTAAGCCTATGATTACGAAGGTAATCTCTGGTAATGCGACCCATAGGAATGGTCATTCCTCCTTTTATAAAGGCTATGACAGGGATTATAACTTCCCCCTCTTCTTGGTCTGTTAATAATCTTTCTGGGGGGCAATACCGCAAGCCTACGTCCTGGGGTATGTGATATGTCTCTCTAAATATCTCCATCTGGGCAGGACTATCCACTAAATGCCTAAATCTACCTATTCCGGATGAGCAGAAAGAGGGAAACGCTAAGAATGATAACTGGGAAATAAGAACTTAAAGGCCGAGGAGGTTGGCCGAAGAGAGAATTAGGGTTTAAAGAAATTGAAACTTACGCGAACTGAGATAGGAAGTGATCTTTAGATCCTTAAAAGGATTCTTGTGGATTAGTAAGAAAGCACTACTGATGGTTCGAAGAAAAACTTTGTGAAATTATGTGCTTGAGTTCGCTAGAGAGAGAAATTCTGAAGTAGAGGAGAAATGATCTTCTTTGGGGCTTTATATAGGGGCCAGAAAATGGGTGGAAGTTATCCCGCCTAAATTCTTAAAAAAAAAATGCCGTCCGTTGGATCGATTAGTCACCGTTGGATGCCAAAAACATAACGCCGCCTGGAACAATTAATGGTGCCCTGTAAATACCGAAACGTCAGACGCAATAATGAAGCGCCTGAATCTATGCTCCCACGCGTAAATGTAGGTATTTTTACGTCTTCAACCTTTATTTCTGGTTCAATTCAAAATCCCATTTTTTCTTCTCGGACACAAGGAAAAAATTAAAATTTTGAGGGGCTATTGTGGGGGTGAAAGCCCAAACACGTATGCTGGGCCTCAGGCCCCATTTGAAGATACAAGTATTTCCAAGGAGGGGTAAAGGATTGAGAAAGGCCCCAGAATGGAGAATCACGTAAGAAAAGGTTGAGGGTGTATAGTCCGAGGAGTATACTCTCCTCGGACTTGAAGAATATCGGTCAAGTAAATACCTGGGCAGCTTAGGTGAACTTCCAAGAGGATCCAGCGATAAGGATGAATTCCTTGCACGTATGAAGATGATAGAAATAGAGAAATGTCTAGAGGAAAAGTTGCTACCATCGTGTTTAATGCACTACAACAACTTTTCTGACCGCATTTATGGGGAGAAGACCCCTGAACAGTGTAATCTCAGCTACCACCACTCATGGAGAACTAAAGAAGATACCTGACGTGACATGTACTCAAGTGAATGCTTAGATGAAGAACAAGTGTACGATGAAGATGATGTAGAAGGAGGCTATATAAATGGAAGAGGCCTCTGATAAAAGGGGATCGAAAAAAGGAAAAGAAAAAGGAAGAAGAAAAATCTACTGTAGCTTCAAGAGCAACCTTAGTCATTCTATGTACAATTTGTCTCCTCGGACTTAAATTTATTCAAGTTCAGAGTGTTTTCATACTTGTTCTTTTGATAAAACATGGATTAACTGTCGTAGACTTCACAAACAGCCTAGCTCTTTTACCCACTCTCTACAAATTTTATTGTATTGGGCTTATTGGGCTCACGTCCCATCTCTATTGGGTTCAGGCTACAAAAACTGTCCCTACAATTCCTTTCAGAACTTTTGCATTAGCTTATTAGCCCATGCATATATGCTACCAAGCGAGTTAGGGACGTTGGTTGAATCTTAGGCTATGGAAGAGGTCTTGTACCAAAATTTTCCACCCCAAAATGAGGTCTTATGTTTTTGCTATCTGTAGCCAAAGTTTGCTGCCTTGCTCTCTTCTTCCAACCAAAAAAAAAAAAAACACAGCTACTAAACTATAATTAGCCTAGCTTAGCTATTTATTTGGCCACCAAATACAATACCCAAGAGTTGCAATGATCAAGAAACAACAACCCTTGAGTTAGGGCCATTTTATTTCCCAAATCATGCTTGCATGCCAAACTCTTCCCTAAACAAAAGCAACTTAAGCCAAGACACAAAATTAGTGTCATAGGGGCTAAAAGCCTCTTCTACTACCCAAAAACCAAACTCTATATTAAATGCCTCTCATCGGCTCAAAAATGACTAGCTACATTTTACCCTTGGAATTGAAACTTTAGGGGTGGTACAGAAAAACCTTCCCTCTCTTTCTCATGACTTCTCTTAATTTCCTCTTCTTGTTGTTTGTAGTTCAAAGTTTCAGACCTGTTGTTTTTAAGCATTTTTCTGGATTTCAGTTATTGGCATTTCAATTTTTCTCTTGTTAAAGCATTATTAGCCTTTGTTCATCATACGATTAACTGGAATTTTGGACTTGACTCTCCACAAAAAATCACTTCTAAAGAACCTGAGGGAAGATTTGGGTCATTCTTGTATTTTTGGCCCTTTTTGCAAAAAAACATTCCCTACAACAGTTCAATGATACAGTGCACACAACTTGTTCCTCCTGACGTGACTTAGATTACAAATTTTTATGACATACTTTTGCAATAAACCTAGTCTTTATAATTTTTCTTGCCATAAAAAATATGTACTTTGTCATATTCTGTGCTACGGTACTTCTCTAATAATATATCCATTTGGGGTCATCTTTTCAGTGAAAACGGAAAGAAATGTTATTTGACTACACCAAAATTGGAGAAACGGTGGCACTGAATTCAAAGAATAAGAGCTAGTACGATCGGTGAGATTAGTTTCTAACTTTCTATATATCAATTAAAGGAGATTTTTTCACCTCAAAATAGTGAAGTATGAATGACGTGAATGTTAAATGTTAAAGGTATTGAATTATTGTTAAGATTATTAAAAAGTTTAACAAGGTATTGGTTTACCCGACCAGATTAATTGTGCAATATTGTATCAAGCTTCAAACAGTAAAAACTAAAAATGTGATTCACGTGAAATAGTCTTTTATCTTATTACCTAGCTACATATAGCAAGTTTCGAATAAACTTTTGTGATAAAACTGTTTATGTTTCTATATTTTGCATCAGGGATCAAGCATAAGTAAAACTGTTTATGTTTCTTATTCACAGTTATCTTTTTTAGGAAAAAAAAAAGGTAGAACGATTTATTCCATTCTTGTTTTAGACAAAATGATTTGAATAAATGTGATACACGAAAGATTGATTGTGTCGGATCAAAATTTTTGAAACTCTAGCTTGAAGTATTTAGAATCTTAGTGTGCGTTTGGGTAGAGATTAAAAATTAAAATTATTTTACTATTCAGTTTATTTTTTCTACTATTCATGGGTCTCACTGCACTTTTGGCACTATTCATGAGATCCACTGTACTATTTCAACTAACTTTTACCTTTATTTACAGTACTTTCAATAATAATTTTTTAGTTTCAGCAAAATAAACGGTATCCAAACACACCTTTAGTGTGCGTTTGGGTAGAGATTAAAAATTAAAATTATTTTACTATTCAGTTTATTTTTTCTACTATTTACGGGTTCCATTACACTTTTTGACACTATTTATAGGTCCAACTGTACTATTTTAACTAACTTTTACCTTTATCTACTTTCAGCAAAATAAACAATATCCAAACACACCCTTAATTTTAACTTATGATATACCTCTAGAAGTAAGCCAGTTTGAAGAATCTATGCATGAGCACGAACCAAACAATTTTATTTCATTTATTTTTCCACCGTAGTAAACAAAGCTTGGTATTTGATATGCAAAATGTATGCTGGATTCAGAAGGTAAATATATCAACATTTAAATGTAAAAAATGACCTATTAATAATATATATATTATTAATATATAAACATATAAATTATTTTTTAATATGATTTAATATATGTTATTTTATACTTAACAAAAAAACTACATCAAGTTTGTCTTTAAATAAATTAGAAAGGTTGTGGATTTGAGTTTAGCTAAAAATTATTCTTCGCAAAAGAAAATTTTGGGTTGTTTACTAATTACCTCTTTCAATCCTCGCAAAAGTAGGAGATTTGTGCATTGAATATAACATTTTATTTTTTTATTAAATAAATTAGAAATTACATGATTAGAGTATAATAATAGTTTTAAAACTTTGAAGCATATAAAGATTTATTTAATTTAAAACAATTTAAATAATATTTGTCAATTTACATCTCTAACACATGCAAGTCAATATAAGAAAAAATATAAATATAATAAAAACTAGAGGGGAATCGTATTAATAAAAGAAAAATGCATTAAAGTTCTCTAACTCCTAATCTTTTTTTTCTTTTTTTTTTTGAGAAAAATTTAACTCATAATCTTAAAAAATGTAATAGTTCTTTTCTTCAAAAAGAATACTGTATCGTCTCTAATTCTAATGGTATCGTCTCTAATTCTCCAAATGTGAAATAATAGGATTTTTTGTGTGAAAAAATATGGTAATTTGAAAAGGTGCATATTTTTAAGTACCTTGAAAATGCAATGTTTGAAAAGTTGTACTTAGAAAGGAAAATGTAAGGCTTAAAAAATCTATAATTTAGAAGAGCACATAGTTTTAAAGCACCGTATCAATTAGTAAGTACATAATTATAATATATTGAGATCTAAAATTGATTTTGTATTAAAGAATTGATTTTTTTTTTTTTTTTTTTTTGAGAAAGAAGACTTCAAATTTATATTAAGAAATAGGCAATCTGCCTCGTAAGCAACTAAGGTATAAGATGGGACATCTTCCATCTATACAAAGAAACCAGTGACATGACGTGCATGCCTAACTAGGTTGTGAGCTACTTTATTTCCTTCCCTACAAACATGAGAAAATCTGATACACTGAAAAGATTCAGCAATAACTTTCACATCTTGAATCAAAAGACCAGATGAAGCTACGGATAGCGAATCCTCCATCAATGATTTAATTAGTATTTCACAGTCACCTTCCAAAATAACCGAGTTCAATCCCAGTTCTTGAGCAAATTCCAGGGCTCTTGCTGCTGCAAGTGTTTCAGTCTCCAACGCTGTGGGTGGAAGAGGTATTTGTTGAGACAAAGATGCCATCACCAAACCAGAGCAGTCCCGTATGATGACACCTATACCAGCTCTGTCCAAGGTACTGAACAACGCACCATCGAAGTTGATTTTGTAAAACCCAGTTTACAGAGCAGACCAGCGAACCACCTGCCTTGGTCGTTGTTGCCGAGCTGGTTGGTTTGCAGACCGATACTCCTGAAGTCCATCATAGGCACGTTGAAGTACTTGCTCAAGTGGAATCCCAAGTGGTGAGAAGCTTGACTTGTTGCGTCTTAACCATAGTGTCCAGGCTATCATTGCAAATAACTCAGTGTTGCATTCAGACTCCATTACTGAGGATAGCAGATGAGAGAAGCTCGAGTGTGATGAGCCTCGTTGAGTCTGCCATTGAGGATCTCCATCCCAAACCTGAGATACATTCAGGCAACACCAAATGGCATGCAATATATCCTCGATTTGAGATGTGCAAAAAGTGCAAGTTGGGTCAGTTATAACACAATGTCTCACAAGATTTTCCTTCGTTGGCAGTGCATTGCGACATGCTCACCATAAGAAATTCTTGACTTTGCTTGGCAATGAAAGGCTCCAAATCTATTTCCATGGTGGTTTAGGCTGAATGGGTTGGGTGTTTTCAGTTGTGGGCTTACTCCGCGACTCAGATTTGAGGAAGAAATAGCCGGACTTGGCTGAGTATTGACCTGATTGTGCATAGGGCCAGAATAGAGCATCCTCGGCCTGACCACGGCTTAAGGAGATTTTTTGAACCAGTTCTACATCCGTGGGGCTGAGGGCAGAAGCAAGAACATGAGATTTCCAAGAACGAGAAACTGGGTCAATTAGAGAACTTACTTTTGCATCTTGGAATTCTGCCTTTAAGGGTCCTTGAACACCAAAGTTACTTGTGGTTGGCAGCCAGTTTGCACCCCAAATACTTATTGACTCACCATTCCCAACTCTCCATTTTGCACTTCTTTCAATAACACTCCTCCCTTTCAAAACACTCTTCCAAGCATAGGAACCTCCATGGCCTTCTTTTGCTTCCATAATGGAACAATCTGAGAAAAACCTTGTTTTAAAAACTCTATAGAACAAGGAATTCTTATTTTGCATCAATCGCCATGTTTGTTTTGCTAATAAAGCCTCATTGAAAAGAGATAATTCTTTAAACCCCATTCCACCTTCGGACTTCGGATCACACATAACACCCCACTTCACCCAATGAATTTTCCTTCGATCTCCCCTTTGCCCCCACCAAAACTTTCGAATAAACCCCTCAATTTCATGACAAAGGCCTTGTGGAAGTAAAAAACAACTCATTGTATAAGTTGGAATGGCTTGCACAACTGCCTTAATCAAGACTTCTCTACTCGCTTGGGAAAGTAATTTTTCTTCCCAACCTTGAAGTTTTCTCCACACTCTCTCTTTTATATAATCAAAACTGACTTTCTTGTGCCTTCCAATAAGTGAAGGCAGCCCCAAGTATGTGTCATAGTGTAGAATTTCCGGTACACCAAGAGCTTCCTTAATTTCTGCTTTTTTTTTCCTCGATAGTGGACTTGCTAAAGAACAAGGATGTTTTCCTTCGATTTATTTGCTGCCCCGAAACACTTTCATAAGTAGCCAATATCTCCAACACCTTATTACAATCTTGTGTATTTGACCTGCAAAAGAGCACACTATCATCTGCAAAAAGCAAATGGGTTAGTCTTTGGCTTCGTCTACTAAGGGACTAGCCCTTAATTTCTCCATCACTCTCTGCTGTGGAAATGAGACTACGTAACCCTTCAGTGCACAATAGGAAAAGAAATGGGGATAAAGGTGTTGGGATTAGTGCCCTAGAATCCTATTGTATGATGCTATATATGATATTATGTATGACATTATGTATGACATGATGTATGACTTAATATTCTGATTAACAAAGTTGTTTTATTATTATCTAAAATAATGGTAACATGAATATTCGGACATTATCATTAGTCCATGAGATACATAGTATGTGATTTATGTGATTTAGTCACAGAAGATATAAGTCACAAGTTCTTTGTAAACTCAGAATCTTAGTTCGTAGTCGGTGATGAAATTGGGCATTTCATCTGCGAAGACTATAACATATCAACTAAGATGATTTGTCTTGATCATGGAAGTGGAGACTTCTAGTTGATATGTTAATATGTTTTAAGAGTTAAGACATATTGAACTGGACCGCTGTGGGATTTGTTATTCTCCTAACGACTGTCAATTGAATAATAAATCTCACGACTTATATTTGCATAAACTCTTAATCCTGAGAGAATAATGGACTTGATCATGAAGTGTAGATTGCTTTGATATATCAGGAGTGAGATCTAAAGTTACGGTCAAAACCTCAGTATGTTGGGCAACCACATTTAGTGTTGATGGAACATATATTCTCAAGATGGAATTCATAGTCTCTTAATGGAGATATAAAATATTCCCTTGAGATAAGTTTAATGAGTTTGGTTATTCAGAGAGTTAGGCCTAACCACTTTGGTAAGAAATTACTAAAGTATATATTTATGAAATTGGATTTCATAAATATATGATGAATAACTTAGAAGAATTAAACCGGGTACTCAAGGATTAAGATGTAGTAATCTTCAAAGTGACAGTCTATATTTATGACTTTGAATTACTACGAATATTTTATGAAGGGGTTGCATGTATAATAAAGTTTTGGGATATAATTTATTAATAAGGCCTAGAGTGCAATTATATTTATATAGTGGTATTAAATATAATTAATGGTAACTTTGGACTTGTCAAGAGTTGACAGAAAAGCCCAAGGCCCATTGGAGCTAGTGTCTTATTGGTCCCTTTTGGTCCCACTCCAAGCCACACATTAAAGCCCAATTGGAAAGGCCCAATAGGCCGGCCCAATTAGATAATCAGTTATATATAAAGGGAGAGACATACAAAATTTTTTAAGAGAAAAAAAAAGTGAGACACCATTGTGAAGTGGTGTGTATGTGCGAGTGAAACCACTCGATTAATCTCCCTTAGAAACTGATTGAGAGACCACACTTCTTGGGCGTAAAGTGGAATTGGAGTGAAGATTAAAAGTGTTCCCAAGTACTGATAATCTTTTGTTTTGAATTTCACCGCACCAAGGTACGCTATCTTGTTCTTAAATTCTGAAATTTACATAATGCAAGTTATCAATCATTAATGAAATAGATTTTTGTTTATTGCTTCTGCTATGTGTTTTGTATGAGATACAAAACTAGATTTAACCAACAATTGGTATCAGAGCCAGGTTTTCATCTCATGCTTGTATAACATGTCATTGGATTTTAGAATAAAAGAAAAACGGTTTCTTGATGTTCAATGTTGTTTCAAGTATCGTTATTGAAAATTATTGAGATAACCGTTCATGATGATGACAATTGTATTGCATTGGTTTGTTCGAAGTGGCCTTTAACTATTAAATATTGGTGCCGTGTCTTATTAATTGCCTGGATATGGTTATATGAATCTAAATGTAATAACCATCATGTGTGTGAAGTAGTTATTGTCAATGGTAGTTATTGAAATGAAGGGTAATTATTCTAATGCTCTGACCGATATATCCAAACCATCTTGAAGTTTATGTTTTGGATATAGTTATTCAAATAACTATCATTTGCATGTATCAATTCATTGCACAACTTGGATCCTTCATTACATGGCTTGGATGTTAATGACCCGCTTCGATATAAATATATATAAGGCTTGCATGGTTTGATTATTATAAGCATGTAATATGTGCCTTGGATGTATTGAATGCTTTATATACAACTTATATTGAATCCGTATATTACATATAATGTAATAATCCATATATTATATTATATATAATGCAATATGGGTTTATAGTGTAATATGGGTTTATATTACATTATATATATTTATATATATATTAATGCTAGAATAAAGTATTTTGGTTTCTTATTAAAATACTTAATGAAATTTATTCCTAATGTGATTAGGATTATGTTTTTAAGGGTTTCTAGCATTATTATGGTTCTTGAACATAAAAACCTTTAATTTAAAACATCTAGTGGGAGAGAGATACAAGGGTTGGATCTCACGGCCTCCATTATCGGTTCATAGTAGTGTAGGTAAGCACCTCGTCTTGGCGTATATGCCTTGCGATCCCAAAGGAGGGTGTTTACTTCAAGTACTATAAGATTGAACTAACCTGTTTAAAGTAGTATGGATAAGCACCTCGTCTTGGCGTATATGTCTCGCGATCCCAAAGGAGGGTGTTTTATTCCATGGTACTACAAGTTTAAACATTACAAGGGAGATGAAATGTGGTTACACATGATTCTAGATAATGGTGTACACTAGATTAAGTGCAATGTTAACCTCCCAAAGGAGCTATGTCATTATCACTTAGAGGCTAAAGCTAATACGGCATATTATTAGTGTATGATAAGAGTTATCATGATAGCACTAATAATGAGAATAGTTCTCAATCAATTAATGTGTTTATAATAAACTTGCTACCAAGGAATTATAGACATGGATTGGTTTGTCGTTGCATATATTATTTTATGGTTTTATAAGGTTCCATATTATATGATTATATGCTAAATTGATAATGTCTAGTTTACTTATTATATTCATGTTTGTTATTTTCAGATTTAAAATCATGGCATCATTTAGCCCACTTGTTGCTATTCTTAATCAAAACAAACTGACTGGATCCAACTATGTTGACTGGAAAAGAAACTTGGACATTGTTCTTACTGCTGAAGAGCACAAATATGTGCTTACTCAACCATGTCCTAACTTTCCATCATTAGATGCTCCTCTTAAGGAAAAACAACGATATGATCATTGGCAAAAATCTAATGAGATGACCAAGTGCTATATCCTAGCATCTATTTCAAATGTTCTACAGCATCAAATGCAGGATGTAGAACTAGTTTCGAACATTATGCTCAGTCTGAAGGAGATGTTTAGTGAGCAAGGCCGTTCTGCAAGGCAAGAAACTATGAGGCAGATTTATAATACCAAAATGGCTGAAGGTACTTCAGTGAGTGAGCATTGTCTTAGGATGATCTCTAATCTGAATACATTGGAAGTTTTAGGTGCCGATATTGATGGAGAATCACAAGTGGATATGGTACTCTAGTCACTACCAGAATCATTCAAGGAATTCAGACTTAACTATAATATGAACAAAAAGATTTATACATTGTCTGAATTGATGAATGAGTTGGTAGCGGTGGAAGGCATCCTTAGTACTTCTAGTGTTGAAGCCAATGTTGGTGAAGCTTCTACTTTTCAACCTAAGTCGAAAGGCAAAGGTAAGAAGAAGAAGAAGAAGAACTTCACTAAGAAAGATGGTAAACAAGTTGCCTTAGGAGTTGCCAACAAAGTGTTTCCATTGTGGTGAGAAAGGACATTGGAAGAGGAATTATCCAATATTTAAGGCTGCCAAGAATAAAGGTATGAAAAGTACATTCATTCTTGAAATATGTTTGGTATAGAATCCCACAGATTCCTGGTGTGTGGATTCAGGTTGCACTAATCATATCTGCAAATCCTTGTAGGGGTTTTAGGAGACCAGAAAGCTGAATGAAGGGGAAATGTTTCTTACCTTGGCTAATGGGAGCAAGATTCCAGTTGTAGCTATTGGAGTGTTTAATTTATGTTTTGAATCTAGAGTTTTAATATTGGAAGACTGTTTGTACGTACCTAATGTTCGTAGGAATTTAATTTCTGCAACTTATTTAGGTAAACATGGATATTATGTTATCCTAAAAGACAATGTTGTAATAAAGAAGGATAAAGTGTTTATTTGTTCCGGCAATGTTGTGGATGGACTTTATATTTTAACTCCTGATAAGCATGAATTATATAATTCTGAATTAGATCATAACTCTCATGTAAAATCATTAAAGAGAAAGTTTCCTTCTACTAATGAAGCATATCTTTGGCACTTGCGTTTGGGTCATATTAATCCAAACAGAATTCAAAGACTGATCAAAGATGGACTCTTAGAGCCATTGGACTTTGATGAATTTCCAGTTTGTGACTCTTGTTTGGAAGGCAAAATGACCAAACGACCTTTTAATGCAAAAGGTAGAAGAGCCCAAGAGTTGCTTGAATTAGTTCATATAGATGTATGTGGTCCTATGTCAACCTAAGCAAAAGGAGGTTATGAGTACTTCATCACTTTTACCGATGATTACTCAAGATATGGTTATATGTACCTAATGAGACGGAAGTTCGAAGCCTTTGAAAAGTTCAAAGAGTTTAGGGCTGAAGTTGAGAATCAATTAGGTAAATGCATATAAGGCCATTCGATTTGATCGTGGTGGCGAATACCTTCTTGGGGATTTCAAGGATTACTTAACTCAAAATGGGATTGTATCCTAATTGGCTGCACCTGGAACTCCCCAATAGAATGGTGTATCAGAAAGAAGGAATAGGACTATTTTGGAAATGGTTAGGTCCATGATGAGTTACTCAACTTTACCAGTTTCTTTTTGAGGATATGCACTAAAACTGCTATGCATATTTTGAATTTAGTTCCATCAAAATCTATTCCCAACACACCTAAGGAATTGTGGAGTGGGCGTAAGCCTAGTATGAAATATCTCCACATTTGGGGATGTCCAGCACATGTGTTGAAAAGGAAGTCTGATAAGTTGGAATCTAAAACAGAAGTATGCATGTTTTTAGGGTATTCAAAAGAAACAAAGGGTTATTTATTCTATAATCATAAAGATAACAAAGTGTTTGTTAGCACACATGCCAAATTTTTGGAAGATGATTATATGAATAATTTTGATCCTAGAAATAAAGTTGTTTTGGTTGAAATGAATGAACCTTTAGTTGAACAACCAATAGACGAAACTAGGGATGATGTGGTTGTATTGGATACACCACAAGATACTACTCATGAGATGTCTAGTACAGAGGTGCCTCGTCGTAGTGGGAGAATTGTTCGGCCTCCTATAAGATTCATAGGTTTAGGAGAAACTTATGAAGTTATCTCAGAAGAGGCTGAATCGGATCCTTACACTTATGAAGAGGCAATGAATGATATAGATGCACATTATTGGATCGAAGCTATGAAATCTGAATTAGATTCCATGTATTCCAATCGAGTTTGGGATCTTGTAAGGGCGCCTAATAGCATTAAACCTGTTGGTTGCAAATGGGTTTACAAGAGGAAGAGAGGGGTAGATGGAAATGTTGAAACCTTTAAAGCAAGACTAGTGGCGAAAGGATATGCACAAAAAGAAGGTATTGACTATGATGAAACTTTTTCGCCAGTAGCCATGCTTAAATCTATCAGAATTCTCTTATCCATTGTTGCTCATTATGATTATGAGATTTGGCAAATGGATGTCAAGACTGCTTTTCTAAATAGCAATCTTGAAGAAGAAATCTATATGATGCAACCAGAAGGTTTCATAGCAAAGAACCAAAAGGATATGGTATGCAAGTTGAAATGGTCCATTTATGGACTTAAGCAAGCACCTAGGTCATGGAACATTAGATTTGATCAAGCAATCAAGTCATTTGGTTTTGAACAAAATCTTGATGAACCATGTGTGTACAAAAGACATCGAGATAAAGTAGTAATGTTCCTAGTGCTTTATGTTGATGATATTCTACTAATTGGGAATGATGTAGGGTAATGTCATCAGTAAAGGTTTGGTTGTCAAGCCAATTTGATATGAAGGACTTTGGTAAGGCTAACTTTATTCTAGGGATCAAGCTTTGGCGAGATCACAAGAATAAGATGTTAGGCTTATCACAAGCTGGATATATAGATAAGGTTCTAGAATGGTTTAGCATGCAAAACTCCAAGAAGGGATTACTTCCTTTCAGACATGGAGTTCTTCTATCTAATGACCAAAGGCCCAAGACTCAGGAGGAAGAAAATATGATGCGACAAGTTCCTTATGCTTTTGCAGTAGGAAGTCTCATGTATGCCATGCTTTGTACTAGACCAGATATTTGTTATTCAGTTGGCATGGTTAGCCGATATCAATCAAATCCAGGACCAAAACATTGGCAAGCTGTAAAGCATATTCTCAAGTATCTACAGAGAACGAGAGATTATATGCTTGTTTATCGGTGTGAGGATTTGATACCCATTGGCTATACAGATTTAGATTTTCAGTCGGATCTAGATTTCAGAAAGTCCACATCAGGATATGTATTCACCTTGGGAGGTGGAGCCATAACATGGAGGAGTGTCAAACAATCTTGTATTGCGGACTCCACCATGGAAGCAGAATATGTTGCTGCTTGTGAAGCAGCAAAAGAAGCTGTATGGCTCAAGAAATTCCTTTCTGACCTTGGTGTAATGAGAATGGAACAAGTTCCCATCACATTGTTTTGTGACAATAGTGGTGCAGTTGCACAATCAAAAGATCCAAGGAATCACAAGAAAGGAAAGCACATTGAGAGAAAGTACCACATCATTAGAGATATTATTGCTCGTGGAGATGTGATGGTGGCAAAGATTGAAAGTGCAAATAATCTAGCAGATCCCTTTACCAAAGCCTTGCCTCAAAGGACCTTCGAGTCGCATTTGGAGGGAATGGGAGTTAGATTAGTGCACAATAGTCTTTAGGGCAAGTGGGAGATATGTTGGGATTAGTGCCCTTAAATCCTATTGTATGATGCTATGTATGATATTATGTATGACATTATGTATGACATGATGTATAACTTAATATTGTAATTAATAAAGTTGTTTTTATTATTATCTAAAATAATGGTAACATGAATATTTGGACATTATTTTAGTTCATGAGATGCATAGTATGTGATTTATGTGATTTAGTCACAGAAGATATAAGTCACAAGTTCTTTGTAAACTCATAATTTTAGTTCATAGTCGGTGATGAAATTGGGCATTTCATCTGCGAAGACTATAACATATCAACTAAGATGATTTGTCTTGATCATGGAAGTGGAGACTTCTAGTTGATGTGTTAATATGTTTTAAGAGTTAAGACATATTGAACTGGACTGCTGTGAGATTTATTATTCTCCTAACGACTGTCAATTGAATAATAAATCTCACAACTTATATTTGCATGAACTCTTAATCCTAACAGAATAATGGACCTAATCATGAAGTGTAGGTTGCTTTGATATATCAGGAGTGAGATCTAAAGTAACGGTCAAAAGCTCAGTATGTTGGGCAGCCACATTTCGTGTTGATGGAACATATATTCTCAATATGGAATTCACAGTCTCTTAACAGAGATTTAAAATATTCCCTTGAGATAAGTTTAATAGGTTTAGTTATTCAGAGAGTTAGGTCTAACAACTTTGGTAAGAAATTACTAAAGTATATATTTATGAAATTGGATTTCATAAATATATAATGAAAAACTTAAAAGGATTAAACCGGGTACTTAAGGATTAAGACGTAGTAATCTTCAGAGTGACAGTCTATATTTATGACTTTGAATTACTACGAATATTTTATGAAGGGGTTGCATGTATAATAAAGTTTTGGGATATAATTTATTAATAAGGCCTAGAGTGCAATTATATTTATATAGTGGTATTAAATATAATTAATGGTAACTTTGGACTTGTCAAGAGTTGACAGAAAAGCCCAAGGCCCATTGGAGCTAGTGTCTTATTGGTCCCTTTTGGTCCCACTCCAAGCCACACATTAAAGCCCAATTGGAAAGGCCCAATAGGCCGGCCCAATTAGATAATCAGTTATATATAAAGGGAGAGACATACAGAATTTTTTAAGAGAAAAAGTGAGACACCATTGTGAAGTGGTGTGTATGTGCGAGTGAAACCACTCAATTATTCTCCATTCGATATTGATTGAGAGACCACACTTCTTGGGCGTAAAGTGGAATTGGAGTGAAGATTAAAAGTGTTCCCAAGTACTGATAATCTTTTGTTTTGAATTTCACCGCACCAAGGTACGCTATCTTGTTCTTAAATTCTGAAATTTACATAATGCAAGTTATCAATCATGAATGAAATAGATCCATGTTTATTGCTTCCGCTGTGTGTTTTGTATGAGATACAAAACCAGATTAACCAACAAAAGGATCGCCTTGGCAGATACCCCTAAAAGGCTGGATTTCGCCTTTTGGCTCTCCATTAACAAGAATTGAATAGGACACCGTTTTGACACAAAGCATCATCAGATTTATCCATCTCTCCTCAAAACCCAACCTCCTCATAATTTCCTCCAAAAAAGACCACTCCACCCTATCATATGCTTTGCTCATATCAAGTTTAAGGGCCATATAACCATATTTGCCAGTTTTGTGATTTTTCATACTATGGAGAGTTTCAAAAGCAACGAGTATATTATCAGAAATCAACTGGTTTTTTGTGAAGGCACTTTGATGTTCTGTAATGATTTGTGGCATAAAATTTTTCAACCTATTAGCTAAAACTTTAGAAAAGATTTTGTAGAGAACATTGCACAAGCTAATAGGTCTAAAATCATTAACAGACTGTGGGTTTTTAATTTTTGGGACAAGGGTGATGAATATATGGTTAATGGGGTGGGGAAGGGTGGCCGAATTTAAGTAAGATAAAATAGTATGAGTGACATCAGATCCTACCAAATTCCAGTAATTTTGATAAAAAATGGGAGGCATACCATCGGGTCCTGGTGCTTTTAGAGGCGCCATTTGTTTCTAAGCATTTTCCACTTCCCATTCCATGAATTCCTGAGCCAACAATGCATTCATCTCCGCGGTTAGGAGGTTTGGCACTGAATTCAAAGCATCCTCACACATAACCGGATTTGAGGAAGTGAATAACTCCTGATAAAGCCCAATAAAAGCATCTGCTAGTTGTTCTTGCTGTGTAACCTAAACACCATTCAAGTTAAACACCCTTGAAATCCTATTTTGCCTATGTCTTTGAGTGGCCCTACTGTGAAAATACTTCGTATTTTTATCACCTCCAATCAACCAAAATTTTTTTGCCCGTTGTCTCCACATCATATTCTCCTTAATCATCAACTCCGTCACTTCGGTCTTCAATTCTCTGACCCGAAAATTATTACCCGTGATTACTGCTACCTGTTCAGCCTTTTCCAACAATTTTTTCTACTCTTTTAGTTCTTTTCTCACATTCCCAAAGTGTCTGCGACTCCAAAGGGTCAATTCGGCTCCGCATTTATCCACCTTTTTCATTACTTGGTGACTGGCATCACATAGTACCTGATCACGCCACACAGCTTCAACAACACGCCCACACCCCTCATCATATAACCACATCTCCTCAAACTTGAATGGTCTAGATAAAGGTGAAGGACCCATACCATTAGGAACAATCCAAAGGGGATTGTGATCAGAAGAGCAACAATTAAGATGGAAAACTCTAGTTGACCCAAACTGTTGCAGCCACTCATTCGTGCACAAACCTCTATCCAGTCTCTCCCAAATTGACTGACCATTAGCATAGTGTTTTCTCCAAGTTAATTTTGAGCCTGTGAATCCAAGATCAATGAATCCACATTCATCTATTGCAACTCGGAATAATTGCATCTAATTATGACTTCTTCTGTTCCCCCAAACCTTTTCATCACTTCTTGTCAACTCGTTGAAATCTCCGGCACAGAGCCATGGGATTTGGAATTTTTGTTCTAGTCTTCGAAGTAAATTCCACGATTCAATTCTACGTTGTGTCTCTGGTTCACCATAAAACCCGGTGAATCGCCATTCATCCTACTTATTTTTTTTCATAATTGCGTCAATGTAATTTCTACCTGAACCTTCCACTGTAACATCCATAAAATCTCTCCAAAATAACACCAATCCACCTCCCCTATTCTGTCTAGGGGCAATGAACATATTTTCAAATTCAATCTTTTGCAACACACTTTTTAGCCTTGCTTCATCTGCCCATGTTTCGGCTAAGAACACGACAAAGGGATCTTTTGCCCGCATCAACTCCGCAAGCTCATTCTTTGTACATGGGTTCCCAAGCCCACGACAGTTCCACACTAGGCAACTCATTGCGATTGGCGGGGCTGATTAACAGCCTCCACCATTGAGATTGTACTAGTTTCCCCATCCTTTGAAACCAATCTGTGTTTTGTTGGTAACTCCGGATGATTGGGCCTTCCTCTCTTTTCACAAGTCTGGTTTTTCTCCATACGGTTTGGTACATGTTTTATTCTATTTCTTTTTTCCCTGGTTCTGAGTGGATGAGAGGGATTAGGGATGATCGGGTTTTTTGGTTTGGCTGAAGTGTTAGGGTTTTTCATTAAAGGGTCACGTGACTTGAGTGTGGGCTTTTGAGTGATTGGTTGAAATTGGGTGGCAGCAAACATTGTAATTGCATTGAAAGACCTAGCCGTTCCTCCCCTTGAATTGTAATTATTGTCGAATATTTCCATCTCTGCCTCAATAAGATTTATTTGGAAATCAAATAAATATCCTGTGGTTATTACCTTATGAGAAGTAATTCCTTCCTCATTAATCTCCATCTTATAAATACTCCCCATAAAATCAGCTGGCTCCTATGTTACAGCTGGAGCGTTTAATTCAAACTCAATCACTAGACTACTCAATTTGCCCCCTTCAGTATCCTCACCCATTTGTAACGTGTTTCCATCATCAATCTCACTTGTAACCGCCTCATTAATATCATTAATTTCGTCTCTTTCCTTGGCTCTCTCTGTTTCCTTGTCCGCCTGAAAAACTGCAACCTGACCGGCCTCCAACCCTGATTTCTTTGCTGTCGGTTTCCACCTTGTATCACGAACGGTTTTCCATGTGAGTGGAGGGTTCCACTCGTAAAAAACAGACACACAGATTTCAAGCGTAAAACTCACACCCATCTGCATGGCTGGATACCTCCATGTTGATCTACATAGAAAGTATAGTAGACTCATCTCAAAAAGACGACTGTTTCCCCAGCCCCACAACAAATAAACCCCACAAGCTCCATGGATACTCTTGATATCCATGGAGAGACAAAGTAACACACAAGATAGACCCAAAACAAAACTTACCTTCATATAGAAGGGACACACAACTTCTACTGTTGAAGAGAAAGAGGAAGAACCCATTTCTCTACATAACAGAGAGACAGATTAACAAACTAATTAACTACTTACAGTCTATCACGTTAAAACAATAACAAAAACGTTATCAAATAATTTGTGGACAAAATTCCTCACCGCATAAAGAGAAGACCTATCATGAAGTGCATTTTTATGAACCGTTAAAGAATTGAAATTGAGGAGTGAGCAATGATACAATAACATAATTCTACTTTAGGGCATGTTGAAAATGCTTTTTCCAAGGTGATAATTTGTCCCTATACTTAAAAAATTTTGTTAGTTACAAGAAATTCACTTATATGTATCAAAATCACAAACTGCAAATAAAAAATATGAACTTTCTTTTTCCAAATAATTTCTTACAAAAATTGTGTATTGATTCCGTCCTTAATGAACAGTAATGGCTTTTCAGTTGAATTGACACATTTTTTTTAACATCATGAATTTCAGATTAATTCATAAAACCTTTTAAAAAAATTGTCTTATAAAAGTTAATTGTTTGTATTTTAGAAAATGTCGTCCATGGCTTGTGCTTTAGTACATTCCATTTTTTTTTTTTTTTTGAGAAACAAGTACATTTCATTTTATCTCAACAAAATATAATACCTCGATCTGATGTTGATGATCACGCACAAGTGTACCACCTTGTGCCATACGCATGAAGCGTGCGTGTTCTAGTGCCGTATTTGTATAGATCACTTTTTATATATATATATATATATATATATATATATATATATATGGGTCAAGCTTATTGAAACTATGTAAAACATCACAAGCCTTCCTAGAGCAGCGAGAACGCTTAAATCACTGCACAAGATCAAGGGGTGCTAGTAGGGATGGGGATATTCTTTGATCTTGGGGGGAAATGGCTCCTCCAATTTTTATTTTTTTTTTTTAAATATTAGTATATACATATGTAATAATTTTAGCAATTTTGTTTTATAAAATTACGTTTTGCCTTCCTTAACAATATAATTGATTCTTTTAAGAGTAATGTTATAGCAACAAAATTTTCTATGACTTTTTTACAAATTATTGAGGTAACAAATTATTCTTATTGGTTCATATTTGGGTCCACCGCTTACACAATTTATTTACTTACTAATAACTACTCATCATATTAGCAATTTGAAAAAAAGTTTGTAGCTCTGGAATTTTCCTCCTTTTAAAGAGCATAAAATTATTTATAGATAGAAAATCTAAAACAAAATATACAAGAGCTCAAAAAATTAGCCTAACAACAAAAATTACTAATAGTAAAGCTAAAAAAAAAAAAAAAGGCACAATCAACCAATTTTAAACAAAATAATTTTTCCCTTACCCAGCAACAGATGCATGAAAAAGGAACCTCAGCCGCTACACATAGCCAACAGCAAAACTACCCCCTAACTTTGAGTCTTGGCTCCGTTTGGAGGTGTTAGTAGAACTCGTCACGGTAATGATGTCATAACTGCATGAAATTTAAATGGCCGAAAGGAAGCAATTTTCTAATCAAAACTTGTGTCTATGTCACAAGGTGTGCCTTAATTTTGGTGAATTCCTCTGTTAAGGCACTAAAAATAATGATTTTACCATTTTTAGTAATAATTTGTTTTCTTAATAACTTTTAGTTTAAAAGTTAGGATAATGTTAAGTTTTTTTAGGACGTCTCTTAGAGACAGTAGTTTCAATTTTTACATTATCTCAGATTTTCCATTTTTTGGGTAAAAATTACTATTTTGTCACCTAATTACTTTATTAGTGTGAATTAGGGTTTTTTGGGTGTTTTGCTAGCAACCTTAGGTTTTCTTTTTACTATTTAAACATATTGTAGCCTTAAAAGCAATTCAGTTATCAAATTTATAAAAAATACATATTTTTGTCTATCATTTCTCTTTGGTGGATTTTAGAACCCTATTACCTTATGGATTTAAGGAACTCTTCATGAATTCGAAGTTTTTCAATTATAAGCTAATGTGTTTAGTTTATTTTCATTCAAAAAGTAACATGTTCGTTTTTTTGTAACTTCTATTTTTTATTATAATTTGATAGTTATAATAATGGGAGAAGGGAATATTTGAATCATAAGCTTAAGATTCTTGGCGTGATACTTTTACATTTAAAGTAGCTAGTGAGATATTTATTTTTTGATGAAATGAGAATTTTTGAAAATTTTAAGGGATAATTGCATGATTTTTATAATAATTATGTCCTTATTTGATTAACGTGACCATAAAAGTAATTAGATTTTGAATTATCAAATTATTTACTCATTTAAGGAAAAAAAATTACATTTAGTAATTGTAAATTCTTTCCATTCCTTTTATGAACTCTCAAACAAAATGTAACTGTCACACGTATACATGATAAATGTTCATTGATTTTAATTAGTCTTGATAAGAATAATTTATTTAATTAAAATCAATGAACATTTATCATGTATGGGCAAATCTATTTTAATGATGTTCTCCAACCAATGAGTATCAGGATTTGGTATTTTTTGAACTAAGCTTTTAATTTTTGTGCAGGTAGTGACTGCCTTGCCCTTGAGGGTCCAATTTGATGCGGATTTTGTGTTAGGCCAACTTTTTAGTTGAATGATGGCGTAAAATGACGTTTAGGCCTTGGGATTGACTGTAAACAAAGACAAGTAGTTATTTTATGTTATTTTCTACCCCTATCATATAAGAATCCGCATGTTTTTTTTTTTTTTTTTTTGGATTTTTAATTGAAAAAATTCATTTTTTTTTAAGTAACAACTAACAAGCTCAATCTATTCATGTCCTTCATTTACTTCTCTGAAAATAAAAAAAAAAAGAAAAGAAAATGTGGCATTAAGTTGATGCAATTGACACTGGCCAATTAGTGGAAGTATGTAACTGCCTTGCACTTGCAGAAAAGAGAGGGCCCGGAGAATTGTGTCTATTGCAACCTTGCTTTGCTTTGCAAAATTGGATCATAAAATAGGCGACATTTTGAATTCGGATCAAGTATATATTATTTTTAACTTTTATTATATTTAACATACTTTTTTAGAGATAATTTTAATTTATGACGTACACTTTAATATATATATATATATATATATATATATATATATATATATATTTGAAGCCAAAACTTAAAAAAAAATAATAATAATTAGATTCTAAATTAGATTTTAATTGTTGTCTAATTTTGCGCCACGTATCTTGTCTAAGTTTTTAAAATTTTTGTTATAGGTGAGTTAATATTGTACAAAAGACGAAGAATTAATATAAATAAACTAAAAAAAAAAAAGCCAATAAAAAAAAGTAAAGCCATGTATATATCCAAGAGAGTAAGACAGAGTAAAACTTAGGTATATACATGCGCAGTTTATACATTAATACACTACTCTTTTTTTTTATAAGACACTAATAACACCTAAAGACATGCACATCACGCACAAACTCTTACTTTTATTTCCAATCCAAACACATTGCATCAAATTATACAGTACAATCACCCTCACTTATTGCAAGAAAACTTCAATACATTGACACTTAGACTCTGTTTGGATACAGCTGAAACTTGAAAACTGAAAACACTGTAGCAAAATAATTTTTAAATGTGTGAATAGTACCGTGAGACCTATTTTTAATGAAAAAGTTGCTGAAAAGTGAAGTTTGTAAGTCCCGTGAATAGTGCACGGGACCCACTGGTATGCACTATTCACGAAAAAAGTCAACAATCACCGCTTGAAAAAAAAAAAAAAAAAAAAAAAAAACAAACAAACAAAACGCTGAAATGCTGAGTTTTCAGCTGGATTCAAACGCTACCTTAAACACATGCACATCACGCACAAATGCTTAATATTATTTCCAATCCAAACACATTGCAGCAAACTTAGTCAGTACAGTCACCCTCATATATTGCAAGAAACTTCAATACCAAGTTAAACAAATTAAAAATATGATGTGGCTTTGGGATGATCCTTGGCCTTATTATTTGGAGAAATTCATCTTAAATGGGTAATACTTAAGCAGTCTTGAAGCAGTATTTTGGACTCTCACATAGGGATTGACTCCATGGTACGACTGATTTGTGAGACTCATCCTTATGTGAGAGCCTAGAGAACTACTAGGAACTACGTAATTCTCAGCTAGCTAGACACACTTGAAAAGAAAACAGCAGATAAAATTTTACCTTGTCGATGTTTAGTTTCATGGGAAATTCTTGCAGAAGTTGTCGCAGGGTCCTGGGGGAGAGTTGACTGTATATTTAGTCTGAATGATAGCGAGCACAAGTGCCAACAATGCGCCAACAAAAGTCATGAACGTCCAGGGGCTGCTGAAATGTTCGTGACAGAATTGAGCCAACCAGGTCATAAATATGTTCTTGTAGTGCTTCTCAATTTTTGATTTGATATCCCCATATATTTCGCTGTTATGTACCAAGTCAGTGTTGGTGTGGGTGTGTGTTCCAAACACTTTTATTCTTATTTACTTTCTAGCCGTTGGAAATTTATGAGTAAAATAGCCGTTGGGCAATTATGAGAAATATAGCCGTTGGGCAATTATGAGAAAAATAGCCGTTAAGCAATAATTGATAATATAGCCGTTGGGCTTTTAAGGGTTATTAGTAACCAATAACTATAAACTATTATCTTCATAAGTAGCCTATATAATACTCATCATAACACATTTTCTAAAGGGTGTCTTTTTACTACTCTATATTTTTAGATATACACAAGTCTACTATCTTTCTCTCCCACATATTTTTCTACAAGAATATTTTTCTAAGGAAAGGCAATAGAGGGTTGTTCTTAAACCTTTTGTGAGTGGAAGTGCGTACATCACAAAGGTCGACGCTATAGTCTAATCCTGGGGGGTTGTTTGGCCAAGAGAACCAATCGCACCAAGTTTTACTTTGGGTGGCACGAATCAACCTTTAAGGACAACGCTCTTTGCGTGATTCTATAGCACTGTGAGATTGTTCCTAATTTTACTTAAATTTATATTGTTATTGCTTATTTACATTCTTGCTAATTATTTGGGATATTGTTTGTTGTATCAAACTTGTTTATTCACTAAAATATTTCCAACAATCTTAAAGGTTGATTTCATGCTTCAAAATGGATAAACAAGTTATTGATCATGAAATTTTATATTGTGATATGATATTATGTTTATAAAGAAAAAATGCTAGTAGTTATATTCTTAGATATAATTACTTATATCTTTTGTGGAGTTTATTTTACTATCTGGTTTATCTAAACAATTTGGTGGACTAATATTTTAGTAGGAAAAATAAATGATGTCCATCCAAATGTGATTTTGATTCTCTAATCTAAATTAATATGTGAATAATATTATGTAACGTTGTCTTGATATGTGGATATCAACTTATTGCATTTGCAATTATGTGATACTATATGTGTATTATATTTTGTGAAATTGTTTTATGTCTATTGAAATCTGAGGAACATGAGATTGAAGAAAAATGTATGTGTTTTGAGAAATGTTTTTTGGAATTCAAAAAAAAAGAAAATGGTGTAGACTTATGGTAAAGACATTCCTATTGTTAAGTGGAATTAATAGTGTCGTATCAACTTGGTACTCCTTTTGTATAATGAAGATACAATGATACTATAATTTAATTAAATTTTATTTTCCTTGCTAAAGTATTCAAGTAATCATTTATGGTCATGTGAAAAAGAAATTGTGGATGATTAAACGTTTGTATTATACAATTGTGGTATAATGATGTCAAATTTTACAAAATATTAAGTGTCTTATTCTTGTAAAATTTTGGACGTTCCTAAGAGTGGTTTTTAGTAGTTAGAGGCTATTGGCTCTATGTACAAAAGCTATTAGTTTTACATCTCTTGACACAAATATATGAAATGAGAAATTATGGAAAATAATTAAAATTTTCTTTATATATATTAAATAAAAAAATGATCCAACTAGTATTTTGGGCTAGTGGATAAGATCTAGTTGGAATAAATATTCCTTTTATCCACCAAGTGCAAGAGTGATATTAAATATATATATATACACACACACATATACATATACATATTTTTATTGGCTATATGTGTTGTTTTGAGATGGTGGATAGGTTTTTATGAACTTGAAACAAAAAGACCTTGCAAACCCATAACAAGAGGAACCAAACACCTTAGTTTGGTACATAGTGACTTGGGTGATTTAAAACACACTATGACTAGAGATGGTAAAAGATTTTATGCAGTTTTTGTTGATGACCATTATATATTTATTTAACTTTGTGTATTAGGAACCGAAGATGAGGTATTGGAAATTTTTATAAAATATAAAAAATGAAGTTGAGAATGGCATAAGCCTAACTTGGTATACCTCGAATTGTGGGGGTGGTTGGCTAAGATGTTACCCAAATCTAAAAGGAGAATACCTCAAAGTGTGGGGGTACTTGCCTAAGGTCATGCTACATGAACCTAAAAGGAGGAAACTTGATTCTTAAATATGTGATTGTGTGTTTATTGGTTATGGTTGTTATAATTCATGATATAAAATTATTTTGATCAATAGTGATGTTTTTAGAATTTAATACTATCGTTGAATCTTAAAAATATTCTTTTTATGAGGTTCCTTTGAAAAATAAGGAAAATATGTTTCATGAACCTATTGATACTTCTAATGATCTTGTTGTGATATGCAAGAATTGAGAAGAAGTAAGTGAACTAGGGAGAAAAAGAGTTACAGTAACAATTTTCTTACCTATATTGTTGAAGATAAACATGTATGTTATTATGATGCAATTAAATTTGTTGATGCACCATTACAGTTGGAAGCTTTTAACAATTTATTAGATTATGTCTAATCACACTTGGAATGGGTTGAGCTTCCACCTAAGGTTAAGCCTATTAGTTGTAAGTGGGTGTTTAAAACAAAATTGTATGGTTGCAAGTGGGTTTCTAAAAAAAAAAATTATAACTGAATGGGATCACAGATAAGTATAAGGCATGCTCGGTAGCTAAAGGCTATAAGCAAAAATATCATGTTGATTATTTTATACTTATTTTTCGATTATTAGAATTGCATCTACAAAAATATTGTTTGTCATTGTATCTATTTACAAACCAATTATACATCATATGGATGTTAAAACTGTTTTTCTAATAAGTGAATTAGAAAATATATAAGGTCTATCTCTTAAGAGATTAGGTGGCTGCCTAAAGGGTTGGTGTAGATCTACTGGTGATCTATTCCTAAATTCATCATATCCTGATGGTGAGTATGAAGGTGAACATACTGGTGGTCTTAATCTAGAATGGTCAAAACTTATCCTAACCGTACCATCGGCTAGCTGTTGGACGAAATCTAGATCAGGATTCCTGGCTGGGTGTTGGATCTGATGAGCGATATATATATATATATATATATATATATATATATATATATATATATACATACTATATGGAGCAACCTAAGGTTTGTGTTGTCCTTAGACAATAACGTAAAATTTGTAAATTGGTTAAATCCTTGTATGAATTAAAACAAGCACCTATACAATGACATGAAAATTGTTATTTATCTATTTGAAATGTCTTTGAATGCCAGCTTATGTTTTTTTTTTTTTTTTACTTGTTTGTACAGTTAGTTCCGTTATTAGCTTCTGCACTTGAATTTGGTTCAGCTGCTGCCCCTGCTTTGGCTGCCTTGTTGAGCTCTTTTAGTACCTTTACAATATTCTTATTTTCATATGTTATTTTTTGTCTTGTAATGATTTGGGTTGATTGGTTAGAGTACATTGGACTTTTGATGTTTTTGGTTGTTGTATATGGTTTTTGTGCATGATTGTAGTTTTTTTTTTAAAAAAAAAGTAATTTTATCTTCAAGGTGAAGAGATTCTTAAATAATCTTATTTATCAAGTATTGTACATGTAAATCTTTTAACTCTTGGTAAATAAGGTTATTTATTTATGAGTCTCTTGACCCTCAAAATAAGATAGAGCACTTGTTTTGAGGGCCACGAAAGCTTTCAAAATTTCTTTTTCAATAGTATAAGGTTTGAAAGTTACCAAGAGTCTATTCGATTTTTAAAATAATTTTTCTCGAGATTTTTTAATACTTTTTTCAAGAATTTTGACTTTTGAAAAATTCAATTTTGTTGTAATGAACAGTGTACATTATTTTATTAGTTTTTGTTGTACAGATCAACTCGAAGGTTCAATCAGATTAATTACGCACTGTATCGTGCTTCAAAGTTCAAACAATAAAAACTTCCAAAAAGTAAAGATGTGATACACGTGAAATAGTCTTTACCAACGTAGCAAGTTTCGTATGAACTTTTGCAATAAAATTACTGTTTATGTTTCTATCTCTTGCATCAAGCATGGTATCAAGAATAAGTAAACCTGTTCTTTTTATTTTTATTTTTATTTTTTCTTATTCACGGTTATCTTTTTCAGAAAAAAGGGTTGAACGATATTATGCTATTCGTGTTTCAGACAATAGGAGCTAAATGTGATACACGAAAGATTGATTGTGACGTATTGAAACTCTCTAGCTTGAAGAGTCTTAAACTCTTAATTAGAACTTATTGATATACCACTAGAATTAATCAAATGTACACATTTTCATGAAGTCTTAACTTGTTTTATAACTCAAGTTTGATTAAGCTGTGTGCATAAGCAATGAACCGGTTTATTTTATTTTATCTATTTCCACCATTTACTAAGGTGAGCCCGGTATTGTTTATTAAAAAAAAAAAGAAAAGAAAAGAAAAGAAAAGATAAAAAAAAGAAAAAGAAAAAAAGTGAGCCTGGTATTTGATATACAAAATCTAACTTATAAGAAGCATAAATAGTTTTTCTTATGCTTGATGCAAAAGGTACAAACATAAACAGTTTTATGGCAAAAGTTTATACGAAACTTGCTATGTAGGTAAAGACTATTTCACGTGTATCACATTTTCACTTCTTATTGTTTGAAGCACGATACATTGCATAATTAATCTGATCGAAATCTCCTGGCCGGTTCAACCAATTCCTATTTAAAATTTTGAAATAGTCTAAATATAATTCTAAATATATACCTTAACATTTCACATTCACGTCATTCATACTTCACTACCAATGAAATCCTTATAATTAATCACAAATGATCCAAAATTCTAGCAGATGGAAGAACAAAATTTACAACAAGAAGTGAAATAAAAAATAACGTATCTGTAATTATGAACCAATACTCACTTCTTTCATTAAAAGGGCCATTGAACTACTCCCTTTTTTTCTTTTCTTTTTTGGGGGGGGTTGGGTTAGGGGCACCTATATTTTTGTAAACCAAACATTTCAATTGCCCTAGGCATAATATAATTTTTTTAAGCCCGTATATATGTAAAAGATTAAAATTAACCACAGCAAGCTTTATAATTTAGTGGCATAATCTACTTTCCTCTATTAGGAGAGTTGGTGTTCGAGTTCTCTCTCCCTATTGTTGTAACTAGGACTATAAATGAACCAAATTATTTATGAACAGTTCAAGCTCGATTTGTGAAAAAAGTTAAGTTTAAACCCAATTTTTAGCTTGATTATTAAACGACTAAAGTTTAAACATAATAATGTAATTGCGAACATAAAAATATTATAGTTTAATATGTATAATTATCTAAAAATATATTTATATACTTGAAAAAATTATTATTCGTAGTTCATTGATGATATAATTAGTATATTCTTAGTAAAAATTTATAATATATGAAAATGTAAAATATTTTAGTCATTATTTTTATATATATGAAAAAAAGAAGGTCATGAACAAACTTGGACACGTATTTTTTATGTGACAAGCTTGAGTTTGGCGGGGATTCTAGCATTTTACTCTTATTTTTTTAAAAATTTAGCAATATACCCCTGTTTTGAAACTATATAGGTAAATGCCCCTGTTTCGATATTCGATGACCTTAAAATCAAGTTTCAATGAAATACTCAATTTGTATTAAAAAGAAAAAATTGCATGGAACTTGAGTTCCATTAAAAACGCCACTATAGGAAAATCAAAACGTAGCTATAGGTTATGCCCGAATTCAGGAACACCTATAGCAGCGTTCAGAACAACTATAGTGGTGTTTTGGAACTTGAGTTCCATGCAATTTTATTTTATTTTATTATTATTATTATTATTATTATTTTTTAAAGTTTGATCGGGCATAACTTGATTTTGTACAAATTGAGTATTTCATTGAAACTCGATTTAAAGGTAATCGAACATTGAAACAGGGGCATAAACCCAGATAGTTTGAAAACAGGGGCATATTGCCAAATATTTTAAATAATAGGGGTAAAAGGCTATAATTTCCCAAGTTTGGTTCATGTTCGAAATAAAAATTAAATAAAAAAGTCTGAACTTTTAATATTTAGCTCAGCTCGACTTAACTTGTTAATTTATAGTCCTAGTTGTAACTAAAGAATTATACAAAATAGAAAATAAAATAACCACAACCCCTCGAAAAACATTTTATAGCCCTGATTCTGCGTAAAATATAATATACTGCACCAAACTATGTAGGGTAAATAAAGTAGGAAGGAAAAGTAGGAAGGAACCAACTTTTTCATTTTCATGTTACCATTGTGTGTATATATATATTTTTCATAGAAAAGATGATCCCGGACTTGGAATATTAGTAGATAGCATAAACCTAAAACTAAAAAAGTGAAGACTTGGTTTTTAAGTTGTTAACGTTAAATATCAATCTCTCATGTACAATGAATAAATATATAAGGCTAGTAATATTAATTAATAGTTTATTTGGAAGGAAGAATTGAACAATGTAAGGTGTAGAATGTAGATTGTACCTCTCTTTCTTTTCTTTTTCTTTTTTTTTAGGAAAAGATTATTCTATTTATATAAACAAAAATTTCCTATTCAGAAAAGTGTACTATGTATGTTAATAAAAGTGATAAGCAAAGTCGCATTTCCTTTATTTGTATTTTTTAGACATATACTGTATTTTATATTCCAATCCTGGTATATTTAATTATTTATTTGACACAAAAACTAATTAATAATAAGAGAAATTATTATTTATACCAGAATGATTGCTAATGTGATCGTCCCCGATTATATGTGTGAGCTTTCTAATCAGCACAGAAGGAATAAAAAATAAAAATTACCAAATAATGTTATATTTATATAAATAATAACAATTTATTGGTTAGGAGGTCAAAGAGGACTATGTGAGCAATCCTCCAGACGTACCTCATAGTTTCTCCAGCAGTAGTACCAAATTTCTCACGCTAAAGTTTCTACTTAGTAAACTAAATACGAGGTAGGACAGTAAACTTGCAAAATTCAATTCACTTTCTCTGGTACAAACTTGCTATGGCCGGGAAGGAGCATGTTGTTTCTATGGAGGGAATTTTCAGAAGAGAAGCCAGTGAAACAAGCAGCGGCGTCACTGAGGACGCCCAGACGAACAGCATTTCTATCGAATCAACTACCCTGGAGGCAAATATTGATGCAGTAATGGAGGCAAGAAATAAGGTGACACTATCCCCAGCACCAAAGATACAAAAGGTTATATTCTTGCTGCGAGATAACAAGGATTTCTTCCAGAAACACTATGAGCCAAAAGCAGTATCACTCGGTCCTATCCATCATGGTAATGCCAGGTATCAGCTAGGAGAGAATTACAAGCTTGTGTTGACATATGAGTTCGTCAAAGGTAGCAAAGAGAAGATAAACTATTTGTATAAGAAGATTGGGGAGAATATCAATGAACTGAAGGACTGCTTCGAGAAGGGAGTGATTGAAAGGTATAATGATGAGTCTCTCATTTGGATGTTGTTGGTGGACGGCTGTGCAACACTACAATACATATACTGCGCAGCTAACAGCAAGTTCGAAGATTTGAGTATAAAACCAGACAGTGTAGCCTTCACACAACAGGATTTGTTTTTACTTGAGAACCAGCTTCCCTATCGTCTGCTCAAATGGTTGATGAGTTGGAGTGAGAATGAAGCCGATTTGAAGGGATCAATTATCGATTATATTAATTGGCACGTGAAGGTACCACTACCAGAGGATCAATTACCAGTTTTCAGCTGCAGATGGTTAAGTTCGTTATCATGGAATTGGTCGCCCTGCCAGTCATCAAATATCCTACGTTTGTTATCATGGTGTCTCTGCCGGCGACAAGCAGAAACTGAGAAAGAAGAAAGCGATTACTGTTCAACAGTAGTGAATGGAAATGGAAATGGAGATCCAATCCATCTTCTCGATCTTCTGAGGACTTGTCTCTTGGGTAAGCCTCAACAAAGAAGCCACACAGATCCAAAGAAACAAAAGGTCCAAACTTGGCACCCCTATCGCAATGTTCAGGAGCTTCGAGCAGCAGGTATTCATTTGGCGCGTAGTAAAAAGGAACAAAGTTGCTTGAGTGACGTATATTTTACTAAACTCGGTTGTTTGGGATACCTTTGGCTTCCTCCAATAAGTGTGGACGACTCAACGAAGCCAAAGTTCTTGAACTTGATTGCATATGAGATGTGTCTAGATTTCAAAAATGATTTCGGGATCACCTCTTACGTAATCTTCCTTCATTCACTAATCAGAGAAGCCAACGATGTTAAAGATCTAAGGAAAGCAGGAATACTCTACAACTGGCTTGGCAGCGATGATGAAGTGGCTCTAGTCTTCAATGAGATAGGTACCGACTTGGTGCCTAACATCAAAATATATAGCGATGTCCGATCCCAAATCCTTAAGCACTGTAGCCATATGCTTAATGTCTGCATAGGTCAATTCATTTACGACTATTTCGACCGCCCCTGGACATTCTTGTCCTTAGTCGGGGCATTGTCGGCACTTGCTCTAACTGCCATTCAGACTTGGTATGCCACTGACTCTCCCTTCGATAACTTCTGCAAGAATTTATACGTAAACTTAACAACCAAAAGGTAAAATTTGTTTACTATCCTCTTTCAAAGTGTGTCCATGTAGCTCATGTACACGGTTTCTATGCCTTTGAAACGGTTGTTTTCCAAATAAAAAGGCCTTAGGAATTTTATTAAGCTCTTGAAGTTTGTTTTGAAGTTTTCATGCGAGTCTATAATATAAGTCCGTGTGATTGTACTTTCTAATTTGATGTAATGTGTGTGGATTTAAAAAAATTGTGTCAGAGTTTGTGCATAATGTTTGTTAAGTGTTATATGTGTAATCAAGTTTAAAGATGAATATGTACTTTCTTTTTTTTCTCCTGAATAAAGATGCACACATACTTGATACTTCTACAAAATGTGGACTATTTAATAATTGGTGAAAATGCACTTTTGGTTCTTAATTTGATTTTGTGCATACCTCAGTCCTTGAAAACGAAAAATTATGTTCATTTTGGTCCGTGCCGTCAACTCACTAACAGAAAATTTATATGTGACAGACAGAATGCATCATTTGCGCAATAAATGCTGACGTGGCTAATAAAATAATTATGAAAAAAAATTATTTGGCATTTTTAAATGCCACGTCAGCATTTAAATTAATAAAAAAACAAGACAAGTCAGAAAATTCAAAAAAATAAAAAATAAAAAATAAACATTAATCTAATTATTTTTTTTTTACTTTCATTTTTTCTTAAGAACATTCATTTCTTCTTTCCCCAAAACATGAACTTCATGTTCTTCCCTAGCAAACAAACCAGCAAACTCAAAAATTTTCTTGGGAAAAAACACACAAAAAACTTAAAAAATTCAGCTAAAAACAAAATCATAAATCTCAAGCCCTTGTGGACGCAAGGGAGTACGCCTCGGCCGAGTGGACTGTAGCGGAGAAAAAATGAAGACGCCACCTGGATTAGGTTTAGGAACCATGTTGGGCCTTTTGGGCCAATCACTTACATGCATGGGTCTGCATACTAGATTATGGGTCCGGAGTTTGGGTACGGTTTGGGAAGGTGTTAGGCACCTAAGACCGCCAGGCTTGTGGGCTGGCTTTCATTATGTGTTGTTAGGCCATATTTAATTAATGAGTTTATTAAGAGAACCCTAATCCTTAACCTAAACATACATCGTGCATTTAAGGAAAATAACACGCACAACATATCAAATATCATGTCACAATATAAAAGGAAACAAATAAAACACAATTAAGCATATTATATTAAAAAAATGAAAAGACAACAACTAAATAAAACACACAAGGAAAAAAATATTAAATAGACCAAACATGGCAAAAGACTCAAACAAACATGGAAAATAATTAAACACAACATATTAACCTAAAAAAAGTCAAACAGAATTAAATAACATGTTAAAAAGTGATTAAAATAATAAAAACAAGATTTTGCCATAATTTGGGTTCAGGGTGCATACGCATTCACAACTATGCGTACGCATGGTTGAACCATGCACATGCATACTCAAAAATGCATATGCATCATTTAACAAAGATTCAAAAAAATTACATTTTTACAAATTTAATCAAATAAAGATGTAATATGTGAGATCAAACAAGCATATTAAATAAGAATTGGTTGAACCGGCCAGGAGATTTCAATCAGCTTAATTATGCAATGTATCGTGCTTCAAACGATAAGAAGTGAAAATGTGATACACGTGAAATAGTCTTTACCTACATAGCAAGTTTCGTATGAACTTTTGCCATAAAACTGTTTATGTTTGTATCTTTTGCATCAAGCATAAGAAAAATTATTTATGCTTCTTATTCACGGTAAACTTTTTCAGGAAAAAAGGTAGAACGATGTTATGCTATTCGTGCTTCAGACAATACGAGTTAAATGTGATACACGAAACTACGGAAGATTGATTGTGACGGATTGAAAGTCTTGCTTGAAGGATTTAGAATCTTAATTTGAGCTTATTGATATAGTACTAGAATTTAATCAAGGGTACACACTTTTGTGAAGTTTTAACTTGTTTTATAACTCAAGTTGAACGAAGCTGTGCTTGAGCACGAACCAGTTAATTTTATTTTAATTTTTTCCACCATTTACTAAGGCAAGCCTGGTGTTCGATAAACAAACAATGGGTCGGAGTCAGAAAATTCTTTAGGAGACGAAGGTAAATATATCAAAATTTAAATTTAAAAAATAACCTATAAATTAATAATGATATATATAATATAAATATAAAAAATATTTTTAAAATGATTTAATATATGTTTTTTTTTTTAATTCAATAATTTCATATAACAAAAGACAGTACTGATAAAAACAGAGCCATCTTTTAATTATGGCTACAACCTGCAAACCAGAGAACGGCAAATTTCCAATTAGCACTCCTAATACAGACTAACAAAAGCAACTGATCTCTAGAAAGCATTAGTAAATATAACTGGCCATAAAAGCCATTAGCATATCAAAGAAGTATGTCTCTCATCTAGAGTTTAGAACTTTGTGAAGCATGGTACTTCCATGCCATAACAACATGCTCCATTTTGGCTCTAATATCCCATTTAATTCTCTGTATAATTGTTCATCTGTCAAAACAACTACTGACATCTGCTATTCCTTTGCAACCATATATGAGATATTGTGGCCCACCATACTAGTTTGCAGAAGTTAGCTCTAAAACCTTTGCCCTTTAAATTGGTCACTCCCCATTGGACTATTTCATCCCAAATAATAGGAACATCAGTTACTTAGCAAAGCCCCATAACATGCTCTAGATTCTCCTGGTAAAGGAGCACTCAAAATACAAATGTTCTCCACTCTCTATTTTATTTCTACAGAATGCACAATAACTATGGGCAAAATAGATAAATACTCTTAATTTAGAAATTATGTAGCAAAATACTCATCTTTCCAAACTATTTAACAAAATGCTTCTGTTTTGGAATTGAATTTTAACAAAATCGAGTTAGGCGTAAAACTTAATATCCTCTAAAATGTGTATTTTTAAGTATAACTCAACATTAGTATGTCGAGTTCCACTTAAATTTTTAAAAACTTTTAAGTGGCAAAATATGCATAAAACTCGACATTATTAATGTAGAGTTCCAAAAATATAGGCCTTTTGCTAAATAGTTTAGAAAGAGGGATATTTTACTATATAGTTTTAAACTTAAGGTTATTTACCCATTTTCCCCCAATAACTATCCCCGGGAGAAACCCCACTGCATCAATCTATTTTTTGTAGTCAATCTATTTTTCAAAGTAAGCCACCCCCATAATAAAAGCATGCTTTTGTATTGCTTAAGGAAACCATAAAAGCATGTTTTTCCACTATACCACTTCCATTTCTTTATGCCTTAACTGATTTAATATATGCTATTTTATATCTAACAAAAAACTACATCATGTTAGTCTTTAAATAAATTAGAAAGATCACAGATTGGAATCTATAGAATTAGTCTTTCCAAAAGAAACTTTTAGGTGGCCTACTAATCACTTTTCTAGACCTCTTGCAAAAGTGGAAGATTTATGCATTGAATAAAAGCTTCTATTTTTACAATGTTCCTCCGATGCAACTCATCCATGTCCTATAATTTAATTTATACTTGATAAAATTTTCTTGAGAAATTTAGGACTGTTGCAATTTTTCTTTTGACGAATGAGTAAGATTTTTTGAAACACACATGCAAAGATATTGAGGGGTGACTAACAAAAGACTAAATTGAATAAAGTTGAAACTTAGAGCATTGAATTGAATGAAAGTGAAATTAGAAAATTAAAATAAATTTTGGTCAAATTTAAAAGTGTGTTTTGCATTTTAATCTCTATTTCTCAAAAAAAAAAAAAAAAAAAAAAAGCTTCTATTTTTTATTAAATAATTAGAAATTACATCATTAGAGTATGATAATAGATTTAAAACTTTAGAAATATATATGGATTTAGTAACTTAAAATAGAGGTTAAAATGCAAAACACACTTTTAAATTTGTCCAATATTTATTTTAATTTTCTAATTTCACTTTTGTTCAATTCAATGCTTTATGTTTCAACTTTATTCAATTTAGTCTTCTGTTAGTCTCCCCGTAATATCTTTGCATGTGTGTTTTAGAAAATCTTGCCCATTCATCAAAAGAAAAATTGCAACAGTCCTAAATTTCTCAAGAAAAGTTTATCAAGTATAAATTAAATTCTAGGACTTGGATGAGTTGCATCGGGGGAACATTGTCATAAGACATTTATCACTTAAATTATTTTAAATTAAATAAATTTATATATGCTTTAAAATTTTTAAAATTATTATTATATATTCTAACTGTGTAATTTCTAATTTATTAAATAAAAAATAATAATTCATATCCATCCCACGAGTCTTGATGGTTTGAGAGGTGCCAATTTTATTGGACTTCTATTAATCTAGGCTTTTAACTGGACCGAATTGCTGGGCTTTTAGAAGTGCCAATATTTTTGGACCCAAGCTAGCCAATTGTCAATTCGCATTATGATTTGGTTGCCCATATTAATGATTTTTTGGGCTAAATACGTCGGGCTTAATTCAGCACGTGGTCATTGTGAATGGCCTTTTTGGGTTGAATTTGTGGGCTAGCTTAACTTGATTCCTAGGCCTATATTTATGGGATGTTGTGTAAACTCCTATAGTCTTGAGTTGTTGGATTCTCTTATCAAGCATGTATTTGAGTATGATTGAATTCGCTATGACTCTGAAATTTGTGATTAAGGATGGTTTTGAGAAAAAATTTTCAAAAAATTTGCTATTATGTCAGGCAGAGTTTTGTGGGTACTTTGATTTAAATCTTTGTCCTTGAAAATAATTGAGCACATAGTCAATTTTTCTTTACTCCATTTTGGCCTATGAAGAGAAGGAGTTGAATTAACTGGGTCAGGAAAGTTCAATCTTGCTTTGCTCTAGAATCCGTTGATGGATCCTTGAGGCGAAATCCTAGTTGACACCAAACATTAGAGAAAGGATCTAGGCAATTTTTTTGTCACAACCAAAAAGCTTTCCCAGCCGTCGTGATTATCACGCCATCATTGCATGGTGTATTCCCATAGTCAACCCCCTTGAGCCTTATTTTATATGAGCCTTTATTTGTTCTTTTAACTACATAAACCATTCCCATTCTAAGCCTGAAAAACCATGAATTTACCTTACATTTTGAGAAAATATTTTGGTGAAAATTTGCATTTAAAGAGAAAGTTAGTTCAAATTAAATTATCCACATTATGTTTGCTCTATTTGATCAAAGTGTGAAAAGAAAAGAAAGTGAAAGGCAAGAATTGAAAAAGGGTTAAAGTGGTTGAAAATCAGAAAAGGCTATGAGTATCAAGGTGGCTGAACAAAAAAAAAAAAAAAAAACTCCACTTATTGAGTATAGCAACAATATTGTTATCAGTATAAGCATATTGTTGAGAAAGAGCTATGGTGTGGATCTTGTGGATATCTCTTTTATTGTTCTTTCTACCAAGTATTTTCCCAGTTTGCTTTGATTTCCCATATCCATTTCTTTCTTAGCCCTCACCCTGTGGCCTGTCATTACAACCTTGATTAAAGACCTTTTGATCTCTGATTTTGGTGTTTGATTACATTAGTGGAGAGGATTTCTGAAAATTGGACTTATGGGGTGAAGTTTTGAGAGAATTATTCTGATTTCAATTGTTCTACTTTTATCTGAATTTGCTGGTGGTTTGGAGTTAAATTGACTATTTCACACACACACACTCAAGGACTTAGCTTTAGGTTGAAGTAAATGCTTAACTCTTGCTTGACAAATTGCTAAATTTTTGATTGATTTTCCTGCTATCCTTGATGTTAAAAGAGTAAGTTACTAGTGATGAAATCTAAATTCAGATTATGGCTTGGTGACTGATGATATTTCTCTATGGGGTCTAGCTGATAGTGTCTATGGTTGTCTTTTATTTTATTTTCTTTTTGTTTGAGGACAAACAAAGTTCTAAGTTTGGGGGTGTTTGATGACTTGCATAATTTGGCATAATTTATCATTTCTCAACTTTAAGCTTTAGTCTAATTTTATTTATTTTTTGTTGATTTTAGACTTCATTATTGTGATTTAAATTTTATTTCAGATTTGAAGGAAATAAAGATTTAACCAAATGAAAGAGAACTGAAACAGAGGGCTGAAGAAAGCAAGGTTTTGGGCTGAAAAAGTGCAACATGTTTGAGAAAAAAGAGTGGGCTGATTAAGTGAATGGGCTGAAAAGAAATTCGTTTGTGGGCTGAAAAGAGCACCACGTCTAAAGTAGAAAAGGGCACCACGTTTGAGAAATAAAAGAGGCGGAATTGAAAGAAAAGAAGGCAGAAAAAAAGCTGCTGAAACAGAGCAACGTTTTGGGCTGAAACAGAGCAACGTTTTGGGCTGAAAAGAGGAAGATTTTTGGGCTGAAACAGAGCAACGTTTTGGGCTGAAAAGAGGAAGGTTTTTGGGCTGAAAAGTGGAACGTTTTTGGGCTGAAAAAAAGGGCAACACGTTTAGAAGAAGAAGGAGGCGCTGAACTGGGAAAAGAGGCGCTGAACAGAGCAGAGAAAAATATACGTTCTTGGCTGGACAGAAAGCGCTGAAACTGAAAGAAGAAAAGGGAGAAAAAACGCTGAGAGCTGAAGCAGGGAAAAAGGCTGAAACAGAGGGGCTGAAACAAGAGAAAAACGTTGAAACAGAGGGGCTGAAACAGAGGAAAAAAGCTGAAACAGAAAAAAAGAGAGGGCTGAAGCAGAAAGGAGGCTGAAGCAGATTTTTGTGTTCCTTTTTTCCTTCAAATCTTCTCAGAAACATTATGGTGAATTCGTTTTTGTTGAGTTTAATTTT